>CM059297.1:4462500-4662500 GCA_030340665.1 Neosalanx taihuensis | reverse complement strand
AGTCAGTCGAGCCAGAATGGCCCTGTTATCCAAGTATCTCAGTTGACCATCAACAGTAGAAGCTAGAAGGGGGGGGGGGGGCAACGACGCATGTGTCCAAATCAGACGGGGAGTCATCGGGTGCACGGTGATGACCTCATCAGTTCATGGTCTCTTCAGAGGCATCAGAGACCATCTGCTCGTCTCCTTTCATCTGTCTTTCTCTCCGTTCTCTTTCCCTCTCTGACATCTCCTCTCTTTCTTACTCATCCGCAGATTTACTCTGCTTTAAGCACGTCCACTTCTAGCTGTCTGTGTTACATTTGACATTTTCCATGTCGACATTTAGCAGACGATCTTAACCAGAGCGACTTAAAGCAAGTACAGGGACATTCCCCCCGAGGCAAGTAGGGTGAAGTGCCTTTCCCACGGGCACAACGTCATCTGGCATCGGACGACGGAAATCGAACCGTCAACGTTCTGATTGCTAGCCTGATTCCCTAACCGCTCAGCCGCTGACAAGCTGTTTGCTCTCCCTCGTTCAGACGCTGAAGAGGAGGGGGAACTGGAGCCGGCCAAGGAGCTGATTCAGCCAATCGCAGAGAAGATCATGGCGAACTACAAAGCCAAGGAGGAGGAGACGCCTCTGCTGTTCTTTGTGGCTGGAGAGGTGATACGCGCACACACTCGCTCGCACACACACTCTGTCACACTCACACCTCCAGTTCCCACTTCATACACTTTCATACCTTTTTTTTTTTCGTCTTCGTATTTCTATTGCAGATTTGCACTCCTTTCAGGAATCCAGCTCTTTGGCGAGTGTGTGTTGATTGCATGTTACGGTGCGATGTGCCGTCTGCTTTATTTATAACTTGTCATGAGCCTGTGGCGAGACAAGCCTGTACTCACAGCCACGGAAACGCTGTACAGCATGAAGTCACCAGAGCCCCCCTCGCACTTTCAACGGAGGCACCCGATCCCATCCGTATCCCAGAATTCCGCTGGGCGCTCTCAGTGATGATAGGGAGAGCCAGAGGGGGCCCGCAGCTTTGCTTACCTCCCCTCGGCAGAACAGCTGTGTCTCCCCCACCCCCTCTCCCCTCCTCACCCTTAAATCCCTCTCCACCCCCCCACCCCTGCGTCTCTCCCCTCCACCACCCGCCTGCCCTTCTTGTTGGAGAGAATTTGGGAGTTTTCATAAGTCTTATCTTGTGTTTTTCCTTCGCAACTGGTGGAGTTAGTGGTAGCGGCAAACACAATTACCAGATTACCCCCCCCCCGGATCCTCCAATTTTTACCCCTCCTTCCTGTTCCTCCTCTCCCTCATACTCTTGCCCTTGGTGCCCAGTCCTCAAGAGAGGGGAGAGTCCTGGTGTCTTGTGTCACTCAAGTCACACTTAGGTTTCAGGCAGTGTGTGTGTGTGTGTGTGTGTGTGTGTGTGTGTGTGTGTGTGTGTGTGTGTGTGTGTGTGTGTGTGTGTGTGTGTGTGTGTGTGTGTGTGTGTGTGTGTGTGTGTGTGTGTGTGTGTGTGTGTGTGTGTGTGTGTGTGTGTGTGTGTGTGTGTGTGTGTGTATTTGTGTGGCCGGGGGAAGGGGGGGTGGGGTGTCTGCACATGTGTTCCCAGTCTGACCCTCTATGTCTGCCCCAGACTGCACCGCTCCGGTGTCGGCCTTGAAATGCCTCAACGGACGAGGGCTGCGTCCATCCCTGTGTCAGAGATACACGGTCCAGGTCCCCGAGTCACATACTTTACCCTTTCAGATATTCCTCTATGGGCCTCTATGTTGCGCTCGTTAGAGACCAAAGTCAGCAGCCTCAGCCTCTGGACGCTGAGCTGGTCCGGCCAGCTGGCTGGTTTACTGTATCAGTGACGCAGCACTATGCAGTCCGGGCCCACCAGGGGAGCTCGGCCCGGCCCAGAAAGACAGGCGGATCTCCTTACCCTCATTAGCCAGCTGATAGGTTACAGTCAGGGATAGAGCCGTTCTACACCCTACACTACCACGTATACCTCTCCAAGAACCCTCCGGAAGGCGGTTCTTATGCCAAAGATGACTGGATACTATATCTGCTGCACGGTGCCGTGCTGTGCAGGCTGGCCTGAAGCATGTTGACTGGAGGTGTGGTGGGGCGGGGCCTTTCTGCTGACCTCGGCCGCTGCGTTCAGGTTCAGATTCAAATTGTTTTATTGATCCCCGAGGGGAAACTCTTTAGTAACAACAGTCAAAGCACAGGGGGGGGTGTAAGTGTTCATAGGTAAAAGCATAGAAGAGTCCACTTGAGGATAAAGGAATAGGGGATCAAATAAAGTAAATGCACAGGAGTAAAGGCTGGGAGTATAATAAGAGTGCTGGGATACAATATATACAGATCGTGAGATAAAGAATAGTCAGGACATAAATAGTCAGGAGATAAAAAACTGTCATTTTTTGACAGTCTTTGGGGTCATACAGACTTATACATCTTAAAAGTTGCAGTCTCACCTGCTTGTATCTCTGACCCTGGAGTGCAGAGGCTACACACACAGACTGCCTGGTGTGTATTATGAGACCGCCTGCCCCCCCCCCCCGTTATTTATGACTGCATATCGTGACAATTACAAACGCCGCGCAAAGTCATTGTCTTTTGGATAATGAGCAAACCATGCCTATCGCTAATCATCGTAAAAATGTCCTCAATATGAGGATGTTTATGAGAGCTGAATCGTATCATGGTCTTGCAATGTTGGCATTTGAAAAACACATTTATTGAAGACCACTAAGCTTATGGTAAATATTTTTATAGGACAAGTATGTTTGCCTTTGATGGTTTTACAGCTCCAGTGATGCACAATGCTCGTATCTCTGTCGACTGATTCGCAACATTGCACAGCAGAGAAAGCTCCATGGGGCCCTCAAGCAGACCAATCAGCAGGACTCTGCCCTGGCTGTCTAGCCAATGAGAGTGCTTTATCTCTGCAAGGCTTTTATCTGATGGCCGTTGTCTCCTTAGTGGAATGCCACAGTCCTGCACTGAGAAGGGAGAGAGGAAAAAAAAGGTTGATATTGTTCAGTGGCAGGTTTTCACGGTTAAAGACGCACATGGTTGGTGCAGGGCAGAGCACACAGGCCCTTTGTCGTTCGGTTCAGTTTGTGCGGGGAGGGGGAGGGGAGGGGGGGTGGAGGGGGGGGCTGTGCACACCCGTGGGCGTGTATCAGTCCGTCTCACAGCTGTACCTCGCAAAGGAAGCGTTTACACAAGGTTAGCTGACACGCGGGGAGAGAAGAGGCAGTGATTCCGACAGCGGGGAGGAGAGCCTGAGCGATCGTGGAGGCCCAATCTGCCTGGCTGCAGAGGGCTGACCCCTCTGTAATCTCTCTGTTTGTGTCCACTGTCTATGTCTGCCTCGCAGGGAAACTAGATAGAATCAAAACGAGACTGTTTGGTGAAAATGTGGATTCACTTATGTTTTATGGCACCAAACAACAGTTGGCCGTGTGTTCATATTGATCTCCAGCATGTTTAAATGTTACATGGGAGTCTAATGGATTATTTCCATCCAGATAAGATGGGGAGAGATTTAGAGGTGGTTATTATTGCCACAGCATAAGTCAGCTGTTCCATCTGTTAGTGGTTTTGCAAGACGTTGAGGTCACAAAGTTTGCGCTCGCCTTCTTGTCCTTTTTAGGTATAAACTGTCAAACTGATCCCGTGGAACTCTCAGACCTGATTTTGTAGTTTAATCCATTTAGGCTGAATCATTTCTACATCCCCGTTTATAGATAACAGAGACCTGAAAGGGTCGAAGGCTAGACCATTCAGACAGCGCCACCCTGTGGCCGCCTTCCTCCGCGGTTTTGTATTTTCGGATAATCCTTTGCCTGTGAAATCTATCTTCGATCTTTTACCCAAAACTGTTCTCGCCAAGAGGGTTTAGCGAAGAGGAAGTCTGACCCTCCACCCGTGAGGAAATGAGAGACTGTCTCATTCAGATGATTCAACTCAAGGCCGCCATAAGAACTTTGAAATGTGCAACCTTGTAAAAGTCAACACTCTGAATCCATCTAGGACTTCTCTGTTGAGCAGGAACATCTTTTTCTAGTATTTTGACAGGAAGTTGTTCCAGAAGAGCTTGTTTGTTTGTTTTGTCAATCTGTAAACTGCATGACCAGGTTTGGGGTTGAAGTTGCGTCGTTACTGTGAGTTATTTCTGCCGTTGCTTGTGACTGAAGGGGCTGTAATTCCTGCTTACAAAAGCGGTCAAAGGTGAGCTGAAGCCTCAGGCAGGAAAAGCGTGAGCTCAGTCCATATGAGGCCGTAAACACGAACAGGAAGTGACCTCGGCCTGCTATTAGGCATTCAATCACTCCCTGCTTTGACTTGTGACAGTCTACAACAGACACGAGCACATGAGAAGCCTCCCACACAAACACCACTGGTCCACACACGCTGGGTAATGCATCTCTGAAGTCCCAGCCATGTGCTGAGTGAGTCTTTGAAGGGAGGGGTGTAGTGGAACCCTGCCGTCTCCCCAGCTTTCCCCCCCTCAGTAGGGGGCCTGGAGGAGCCAAGGCTGGCTTCCTGGAGGATGACAGAGGGACAAATCCCCTGTCTTCAGAAGTATAGGCTAATGAGATTAGTTTGGGGTTCATCTACTGTGTACTGCGCTAGTTTTTTTATTCCGCAAAATCTCGCCATTGCAATCCATAATGTTAGACATTTTTAAATACACTCACATTTCCTGTCTAAATAACAAAGTCATTTGGACGTTCTAAATGACCAGCTTGTCTCTCTTCCTCCTCGGGTTCCCAGGACGACATGAGCGACTCTCTCCGCGACTACACCAACCTCCCCGAAGCGGCTCCCCTGCTCACCATCCTGGACATGTCGGCTCGCGCCAAGTACGTCCGCGACGTGGAGGAGATCACCCCGGCCGTGGTGGAGCAGTTCGTCTGCGACTTCCTGGCTGAGAAGCTCAAACCGGAGCCGGTTTAGAGAGGAGGACCAGATCTGAGACTGACACCCAGCTCGCCTTCATCGTCACACCCCAGACTGCCCCGCTCCTGCCACCAGGCCTCCCAGAATCCTCCTCTCCTCCTCTCTCTCTCTCTCCCTTCTCCACCCTCTCTTTCAGACTGTTAGAGGAAACCCCCCCCCCCCCCCCCCCCCCCCCGCCCCCCAACCAACCTTTTTACTGACATTTTAGCTTTTTTTAGACATGTCCTTTTCTCATGGAGTCTCCTTCTCTCCTGTGGTGCCTTGCATTGACTATATCCCTTACAGTAATATATATATATGGAGATTCTGTTGCTTTTCTAAGCTTCCACTCAATTGCTTGTTTGTTTTTCCTTCAGTTTTGTTGTTAGCCATTCTTGATCATAGAAGAAACCAACTGGGCCCAACGGACTTGAATATCCTCGTCTCCTTACGACCCTTGACCTTGTCCTGCGACGAGCCCTTCATGACTATGCTTTTCTGACACGTGCTGAAAGAGAATGGAATTAAATAAATGTAGTTCACTTATTGCAGCTGGAACTCGACACAAAAGATGGGCACAGACGGTTCTGAACTTCAGTGTGACGTTGCAGAGCAGATCTGGGTTTCTGTGTAAAAGTACTGCATTAGAGTGACGTGTGCGCGTACAGTAAATACCTGATACGATGGTATGTTTTCCAAGTGTGTCTGTACGTTGTCGGTCTTTCATTGCATCTGGCATTAATGTGTGTTCATTGGTGTTTTGTATCCCTTGTGTTCTATGTCATTGACGGATGGACATCTCAACCCACTTCTGTTTGTTGGTATCTCAATGGGAATGATGTTTAAGAGGATTTTCTATGAAGGTCCCCTCTATTGAAAAGGCCAGATATTTTTGAAGGCACAAAAATGGCATTTGTAAACTTAGTCGCTAAGTGTTAGAAGTATGAATTCACATTTTCTGTTACTCCCTGGTTGTGTCTATCCATGAACTCGCAGCCATTAAAATTCACCGTCAAGCACAATGCTGTTGTCTGGTGTTGTTGCTATCCGTCCATTAAACAAATTCATGACAGCTCAAAACAAGTTAATTAGTGATACGCTTCTGCCATGTGGCAGAAATTCTCATTCTTTAATGTTACGTGTTATTTTTATTTATTTTTTTACATGATTTTTTTGTACACCATGACATACAGTACAAGCTCCTCAGAGGGTTGAAGAATGGGCCTCTGATGACCTCATGTGGTCACTGGAGGAACTGCACTGAAAGATTCAAAGGATTCACTGATAGCACAACCATATTCCATCTAAAGGGCTCTGGGGAAAGGCTTTATATATCCTGACTGTGGTCTCGCAGAACTGGCATGTGATTGTTCAAATTGGACATCTCATTTGAGTAATGAGTATTTAAAAGGACAGTTTCAAACCCACACTAGCCACATTTAAAAGAAAAATGTACAGACAGCAAAAAGTACAAAATATCATCAGTTTCCCACTGACTAAATCTCATAATTTTTAATAGCCTGATTTTTATGGAGGTGACATTTATCAAAATAATTGTATCTGACATAATGAGGACAATGTAAATGCCCATTCTGGATGTTTGCACTGAGGAAACTGAGCATCATGGATCAAGTCACACTAAAAAAAGGAATTCCATGGAAATCTCTGCGTTTGTTCCTGGAGTCGAGCTTGAACTTTATTTTCAGATGTCTCTGTTTGGGTTTAGCAGCTGCCTCCGGCCTTCAAAGACAAGAATGCTGGCTGCCATTGCCGAGTTGAGACTATCCACCCACGGAACCACAGGGATAAAAAGCCTCTGGCCCGATGTTTTCTCAGCCAATCGAAGCGCTTCCAGACTCAGTCCATGCGTCTCTCCACCAATCACAAGGGCGGTGCTGCTCTGAGCCCACCTCTCATGATACAGCCTAGTGTCCACTTTAGGAAGGGACATTTCTGCATCCGAGTCTTCCTCGGAGTCGGAGTCTGAGTCATAGTCCTCGTAGCGAACATGTTTACGATTCGGTCTGGTGCTGACCCACCCGTAGTCCCCTGCTTTTAACTGGCGTTTGGGTTCCTGTACTTCCAAGTCTCCAACTTCCTGTACTGCTCTCTTAGTGTCACTGCGGTTGTCCGCCACGTGTATAGTCACAGGGCTGGGCAGCTGCTTCTGGATGTCCTCCCAGTCCAAGCTAGGATAGATGGGGAGGCGGAAATGGGCCCCCATAGCTGACCGTAACACCTTTGGCTCCCAGGCATCCACACAGCCTATAGACAGCAGACAATATGGGATACGGTTCATTTGCCTGCAGATCAACAGGTTGCATGTTAAACACCCCCCTCTGTACATCCCTTTGACAAAATGATCTGCTAATGAATACATTACAGCCACACACCTTGTGGCACCCTACTCAAGGCCAGTGGCATACTGGGCACCTCAGTCTAACAGTGGTTACAGTATCCTGCTGTTAGATGTTCAGGGCTCAGGATTTACCCTTGGTTAGGAGGACGTCCTGGCAGCCAGCAGCAGCGGCACAGCGAAGGATGGTGCCTAGATTCCCAGGGTCTCGGACGTTGTCACATATCAGGGACAGCGGGACAGTCTGTCCCTTCTGATCCCTGGGGTACACCAGCCGGGAGGGATCAGGGCGGGAAAATATGGCTAATAAAAGACAGAGACATAAGTTGGTAACTACTCCAACAGATCACCAATTATGCCTTAATTGTGAATCTATGGACTAGGGCTGCAACTAACGATTATTTCAATAATCGATGAATCGGTCGATTATTTTTTCGATTAATCGATGAATCGGATAAAAAAAAGAAACATTTGTAATTGCCGCATATTTATTCAAAAACTGAACATTAGTTCAAATTCACAGTGCAGACTGAAGTGTAAAAACAACAGGTTATTGCTCCAATGTCCCTGAGCTATTAAAAGTAATATTAAATGATAAAAAAAAATATTAAAACACTTGAATAACACAAAAAAACATACAATGTATGTTATACATTTATATATGTACTGTGAATCATCTTCCTGAAGCCGTCATCTTCAACCATTGACAGAGGCCTCATGTCAGTCACTAGCATGTTAAGGATGCTATCTGTCAGGATAGATGCTTGCTGTGGTGTACATGATTTTGTTCCAATCAGGAAGCCACTCATAGTTGGTTGTTTTTTCCTGCAATGACAAATTTTATATTAGTATGTAAAACAGCACAATTTACATAAACATAATATGCCTCATTGTTTTAGTTATTCATTACTGTTATGTTAAGGCCAGTTAGTAACCCAAAGATCAATTACAGACAATACACATTTTTATAATAATTATTTATTCATATTCATGCAGGTTTAAGTAAAACAGTACTTATTTACACTCATTTAAGTAGATGTAGAAGTAGTGTAATATGTTGATTTTTGACCCTGTCTGACTACAAAATGTCCTACCCTCACTAGCATGTAGTGCAGTGTTTTTTTAATCTAACCTGGTTTACTACAGAAAATTTACACTTGAAGCTTAATCATTAAATTATTAGCGTACATCATTGTAAGTAAGATAGTTTTTAATAAATTACAGATTAAGTTGTAATTGCTTTAAAAAAAAATAAAGTAACACACACACACACATTAACTAGCTAACGCTTACGTTAGTTTAATAAACGTTTCATGCTTGTAAAGCTGGATAACAAATACATTAACACACCAAACGAGAGAGGAGAGACTCATGTTGCATGTTCTTACTTGAAAACGGAATAAATGTGCGATTTTGCATTAACTTACCCTGATATCGAGCCCCCTTCCTCGTCACGGATGGCTCCGACATGTTTTCTTTTTAAGTGCTGCATCATTACCGTGGTGCTGCCGTGCCACGCCATTTCGCTTTTGCAAAGATTGCAACAAACACAGTTTTTAGCTTTATGCATTGTAAAGTGCTCCCACACTTTGGAAGATTTCGGCCGAACCGTTTTCTCTGCCTCCGCTATGTTTCGCTGTGGGCATGCATGGACCTGTCGGCGTCAGTAATCAGCATGGACATCGCGCATATGGTCCCGCGCCTACCAGTGACGTATTAATCGCGCGACTCAACGAATCGATGACCAAATTCGTTGCCAACGCTTTCAGTCATCGATTTTTATCGATTTTATCGATTCGTTGTTGCAGCCCTACTATGGACATACTATAAAAGCATACCTATAACGCCTTGTGGGGTAACGAGGTCAGACCAGATCTTGATGTCCTCAAATTTGACTTTGACCAGGGTTGCTCTCTTCATTTTGTCCAAGGGCAGCTCGCTGAGTTTCTCCACTGAGCTGAAGAACACCATTTGGGGGTTGGCTCCGGCAGCCAAGGCATCACAAATCAAACGTCTCCCCTCCAGCAGTATCTTACCCTGCTGCTCCCGATAAGTCCTGGAGCGAGCAACGCTAACCAACCTCCTGAAAAGGTACAACAAACTGAGGTATAAATGTGCCCTGAATTACAAGCCAACATAGACCGATGGAACAATACCGGGATCCTGAGTTTGTGTGGATGAATGTATAGGAGACAAAGGGGTCATGATCGGAAGGTTGTAAGTCGCTTTGGATAAAAGCGTCTGTTAAATGAGTGAATGTATAGGGCGGGGTTAGTCTAACTGATATTGTAAGTTGTAAGAAAATGACTTACGCCAGCCTTTTATCATCCGGGGAGGCTTTCTCAAAGCGGAGACCGACCACTTGATCTGAAACAGTTGTGTGATCAGAGGGTTTGGTAGGGATGCTGTTATTGGATTCAGTTTTATAGTTACTGCGCACGTTCGTTTCTTTAAAACTCTTCTTGTGCTCCACGGTCATAGATGGGGACCGTCTGCTCCATTCATCCGACCTCTGCTGCGATGTCGGTGCCTTCTCACTGTTAGGATACAACACTTGTACCGGTTTTCTTCTTAACCCTCGAACGTATCTCTTTGATTCCACCATGTAATCGTTACCTCTTCTCAAAGCTGCACTTCGTTCAGTTTTAAGAAGCCAGCATGTCATGCCTCTCATGAAGGCAGCCATGTTTACAACAACACGGATAGAGTCATGTGTTGGTTGTTCCATTTGGCCAAGACGGCCGGGTGCAAATTAAATAAACTGGTTTCTTAATACACATCTGAGTAGTTTTCATTTACAAATATAATTACACGTTTTAAATCTTTATTGAGCCTGATTCTATGCTTTATATATTTATATATTTGTTTGTGTAGCTGTTACCGTTTAGTTGGAACCGTGTAGAATAATGGTACCTTCCAGTAAAAAAACGATACCAGAGCCATCGAATCACAGGGTTCGTAGTTGATTGTCGAAAAGTTCTCCCGAGTGGTTTTCTCACCTGAGTTGACATCATGGCTCTAAGGCGAGCTCTGCATTTTGTTTTTAAAGTGGGGGACAGGCGCAGAACAGCCACTTTCTACCGTGATGTGCTCGGCATGAAGGTAAATCTTTAGGCTAATTAAGAGCAATCACATTCCCAGCTAAACGGATACGGTTGCTTGTATTCAGAGTTCTGCATTTTAATTCAGATCTGTCATTTTAAGTCGTAATCACGAGACAGTGTGCATTAAAAAAAATGTCCACGTATAATTTATTTTAGATTCTCCGCCATGAGGAATTTGAGGAAGGCTGCAAGGCAACGTGTAATGGGTATAGGACATTATCTATCCTCACCCTTGAGTTGCACTTTGCTCTGCTGTAGACAGTAGAATGGTCATTCACTGGTGAAGCTGAACTTCTGGTTTGTGTGTGCATGAAGCCCTTACGATGGGAAGTGGAGTAAGACCATGGTCGGTTTTGGTGCAGAAGAAGATCACTTTGTGGCTGAACTGACCTACAATTACGGAGTTGGAGAGTATCGACTTGGCAATGATTTCCTGGTAGGGATAAAGCCATACTAATGAATGACATTACCAACAGAAACGCCCATCTTGTACATGAGCGATGCTTTGTGCTCGTTGTGCGTCTTTCAGGGGCTGACCCTGCAGTCTAGCCAGGCTGTCAGCAATGCCAGGCGCCTCGGTTGGCCCCTGTCTGAGGTAGGAGAATCTCTCTATCTGGCCGAGGCTCCAGGAGGGTACCGCTTCTACCTGGTAGACAAAGAACAACCTCCCAATGGTGAGCCAAACTTTCACCTTGCAAAGCAAAGACATACCTGTGCTTGTGTTGCCTTGGGTTCAACCTCCCACTCTGTTGGTATTGTGCTGAAGTGTATCTATTTGGGTAGATGTGGTTGTATATGTGTGTTGTTTTCTGTGTTGGGCAGATCCTGTGCAGAAGGTGTGCTTGGCATCATCTGACTTGGAGCGATCCACCCACTACTGGTCTTCCCTTCTGGGAATGCAAGTGATGGAGAGGAATGAGGAGAAAAAAACGGTGCTTCTGGGATTTGGAGACAATCAGGTGTGCAATGGGGAACAGAGGACAATCATCAGACATACGGTATCTGTGCTAATGACATTTAAAGCAGAGTCTGTGTGTTTTGTGCACAGTGTAAGCTGGAGCTTCATGATATTGGCGGGAAAGTTGATCATGGAACAGCTTTTGGGCGGATCGCATTTTCATGTCCTCGGAAGCAGGTAGGCGCCAGTGTTATGTTGAGTTCTTGGTTCTGTTGGTAATTCATAAACACAAGTGAACATTGTATGGTTCCCTATAGTTGACTGACATTGAGGGCCTCATGATAAAAGAAAAACAGAAAATCCTCACTCCATTGGTCAGCCTTGATACCCCTGGGAAGGCAACAGTGGAAGTGGTCATTTTAGCCGACCCAGTAAGTATAATATTCAAGTTTTATTTGAACGTAGTAAATGAAACATTTAAACTAATTTTCTTCTGTGGTCTAGGATGACCATGAGATATGCTTTGTGGGAGATGAAGCGTTCAGACAACTCTCAATGTTAGACCCCAATGGAAATGCTTTGCTAGATAAGGTTGGTGATTACTGTTATTGGGATATTTTTACCATATTGTGCAAATACAGATGCTTCTTAATTGTGTAGCAAAAATCAACCCCTAACTTTCTTTTTCAGGCTATGACTGAAGACAAAAGTGATGAATGGTTTGCCAAACACAACAAGCAGAAAGCCTCTGCATAAACTGTGTGAAATACACAAATGTACATCAAATAAACTTGGATGTATTTACGAACCATGTGTGAAATGACTTCACACTGTCATCACATCTAAACAAGACATTAATATGTCTTGTTTGTATATTTTTACAGGTTTATTATTAAATTGTTTACCAACATTTTTAAAATTGATACAATATTAGCCTTTTCAATGGCTATTAATAAGCCTACTAGATGAAAATGATTGTTCACCTCTCACCCAAAATCACTATACAGTAACATTGTTTGTGGGCGGTGCCTCTCCTATCACATCAAGTCATTTTGATCCAATCCTATTTACCATCTCAGGGGGAAGTGTCACGGACACTTTGTAGCAAACAATGATGGAAAGATATACATGATGAAGTTAAACAGCAACAACTGTCTTTGAGCCAAATTCCCCATTAAGCAGCTGATAAAGATGTGACCATCATGCAAATACACTCCCCGCCCACACTGTAAAAAACACCGGCGGCTGCTCCGGAGCCGAAACCGAGCGGCCCTCATCGGTTTCCTTCCCCACCCAGTGTCCTGTGGAGTCGTTTGTTTACAGTAAAAACACCCCCCCGGGTCAAGAGGACAGTCCACTGCCACTGACAGACTGATCGGTGGACTAAATACTCCTGGATTGGGCTGTGTTGGTGCCAGGGACGCAACATTAGAGGAGCTTAACTATGCTACCAGTTTCAAGTCCATATCTGTTGGAGGTGCTGGACTTCATCAGATCTACAACAAGGAGACCACAACTTGCACAGGAAGGAACTGGAGATTTTGGACGACATATCGTTAAGCTAATGAGTCTGGCTGGTTGGAAATAAGACAGCTCCTATTCACGATTGTCATTCGTATACAGTGGGAAGCTATAAACCATGAGCTAAATGCGGAGGGTTATTTATTTGATGCAAGCTATCGTTGTTAGTGTGTCTTTATGCTACGAGTTAGCTTTAGCATTGAGCGCTATCTAGCTATAACAGAGCAAACAAGTATGAATATTGTGATGCACAAGGTACAATATTTGATATAACTGCGAGCCATAGCCAAGGCACATGAATGCCAGATGTCAGCAGACTGCACACTGTAGGGAACCCAAGGTGAAAACGGAGGATCCAGCCCCATGACCACCAGGATCTGGGTGTGAACTGTTAAAAGCAAGTGGCAACATTTGGGACAGGATGTCTCTTCTGCTGATCGTCATACTTGCAGTTGTCCTGCTTGGGATACTGCTGGGTGCATTATTCAGGTGAGAAAAGAGCTTTGAATTGTCATAGGAACTTGACACCCAGGGCGCACAGCAGTCCTTTGACACAAAACAAGGCTTGACCATGTCTGTATCTAACTAGGGCAGGGGTGGGCAATCCTGGTCCTCGAGGGCCACTGTCCTGAATGTTTTCCATGTTTCCCTGCTCTAGCACACCTGATTCAAATGAACAGGTCGTTATCAACCTCTGTGGAAGCCTGATAATTATAATCAGGTGTGCTAGAGCAGGGAAAGCTATAAAACCTTGAGGACAGTGGCCCTCGAGGACCAGGATTGCCCACCCCTGAACTAGGGTCAAAGCAGATCACCTGACTGGCCTTGGTTATCACACTGTGCATGTGATCAAATATGTACCTACAGATCACTCCCTAGACAAGTGTTATGAGAATGCTGTTAACGTTTAACACTGACTGGTGGCAGGGGTCAGTGCCGGTCTGTGGGGTTGTGGGACCCTAGGAAAGATCATGAAAATGAGCACATTTCATTATTAAAAGTAATATCTATTATTATAATTAACTCAAGGTTGAGGGCCCCCCCCTTCACAAGATAAGGTGGGGCCCCAGGCGACTGCCTATGTTGCCTAATGGAAAAGCTGGCTCTGGCAAGGGTACATTGCAAGATAGAACAATAGGGGGCATTGTGTTCAAAAACAAACAAGTGACAGCTTCTTTCAGAGATGAAGCTCAAAATGACAAGCAAACATTTCTGCTTATATAAAATCTTCCTTTTGCTCTGACAGTGGGATGATGAAGGATGATAACTGCAGAGTTCTGTAGTCTTTTAGTTTCCAGCCTACACTCATTTGCAAAGCCTTTTGATCAGGATTGTTTTGTCTTCTCTAGATGGTTCATATGCAGCCTGGCAGTGCGATTCTTCCAGAATGTTCTGAACGCAGAACTGAAGATCCAGTCTGTTGGGCTCTTCTCAGTCCGAGGAATCAGTGTCCAGTTTCAACCTCAGCACACTGTAGTAGGTTCCAGTGCTCAACCTTGGTTCTCATGATATTCATGTGTGCGCGGAGTGCAGCGCTCTTCCATGAGTTGACCTCAAACCACGTCTTTCTACTTGTTTGTCCTCCTCGCAGGAAATCGACAAGATATGGATTTCAAGTAAACTGTTACACCCTGACCTGCCGTGAGTGTTTAGCAACATGACCTCATCTAAAAGGAGAGTGATTATCGCCGTGGAGATGATGATGTGTTTTTCTGCTAACCGTATGCTTCTTGTTTCAGGAGGTACCTGGCTCTTTGTGTTGGTGAGACCAGAGTGAGGTTCGACCTCCAGAAGTCTCTGAAGGCTCAGAAGCCCAGGACCCCTGGAGGAGAGGGGGGGAAACCCGCTCTGAGCCCGGCAACATTACACTTCCTGTCCCAGGTAGGAAGCCAGCCTACACACAGAAGAACACATGGATTCCTGTTATAAGTACCTGTGGGAGAAACAAACATATTTAAGCCCTGTGCAGATGTTAATCCTTATTCTTTAGATTGGGTCACTTCTACTGCACGCATGAGTTTGTTGATTGGGTGAAGTTCTGAGTACTTCATGATGTTGTTTTCCAGCTGCTGTCTTTCCACATGGACTCTATCAATGTGATGGTGCTGAACTTAGCCCTGTCAGAGTCTCTGTGGCACATGACCATTAAAGACATCACCCTGCTGCTCAACCACCACAGCAAAAGGCAAACACCTTCTGTCACGTCAGTTAACCAGTATACAGCAGATCCTATAGCATTCCAACACAGTGTTTCCCACACAGTTAGAGTCTGTTTGTGGTGGTAGGCAGGGCCAGCCAGGTGTTGTTAACACTTGGGGCTCAGTATGGAAGAAAATTGGTGACATAACGTTTTGAATTTTTCAAAGGCTACTCCAAAATTCAAGGTTCTGAAGTCAGAAAAAAAAATTATATTCAAGCTAAAAATACAAATACAGTCATGGCCAAAATTGTTGGCACCCCCGACATATGTATATGATACGTATTTATAAAAACAATTATAAACAACCATGCGCACTTGCAAAACATTCCTGTGAGAAATACTTCATGTTCTAAAAAAATATCAGGGGTCCCAGAAATTTTGGCCATGACTGTGTATATATACACACATAATCATTTGCAGCCCGCCACAAATGAATCAATGTTTGGGAAACACTGAAATGTTAGTACTTTATATAAGTGGTCTAGTTCTTATTCTTGAGTTCCAAGTGCTTCATAGACGACTTCCTCTCCAGGTTGGCCTGGGACTTCTCTGTGGGCCAGCTGAGCAGCAAAGTGCTGAAAAGCAGCCGTCTGGTGAGCAAGCTGCCTGAGTCATTCATAACACTTCAAAACATGGCTGCTTTTCTAAAGGCTTGTGCTGGACGTGCGCTGTGTCTTGACAGGACACGTGCCTGGCCGAGGTGTCCTTGAGCCTGGGGCTGTCCGGGGACATGACGCTTCCTGAGCTCCGTCCAGGCAGGCTGGCCCTGTCTGTGAGGACCCTGCTGGCCGAACTCCACGAGGGTCTGTTCCTCAGCCAGCTGCTGCTGCCCTTGTCCCCTCAGAGAGACGCCCACTCCAACGGTGAGGAAGGGGAGAAGATTCCGATTCATTTATTTATGAATAAGGGACCATGCACATTAATCGACAGTAGAACTGTAAATGTGCCAGAGTTAGCCTGGCAGGCTAGTTTTCATCTGTAGTCCCTTTGCCAGTTCTTAAAAGGCAACCTGGTAAAAACAACTTAAAAACATAAAAGTATCAAAACATATTTCATGATTAAAATACTGAACATACCTTCTTAAAATAAAGAAATGGAGAAGAACAGTTACATCATCATCAGGGCCAGTAGGGCAGGCTATACCACACATAATAATACACATTAAAAGGCTATCAGTACAAGAAGATGCGTGATTATATAGGAGGAGGGTATGAAGAGGGAAGGGAGGGACACAGGAGTCTAATTTACTTCCTGGTCTGTTTTTAGGATATGAGGAGGACGAGTATATCCGGACTGAAGCAGTGCAGCAGGTCCATCAGCTCATTCCTCAGAAGGTCAATGTGGAGTTTGAGAACACCAACATCACTCTGTCCATGCACAGTCAGAAAAGGTGAGGAATAGGGGGGTGTGAACTCGCTTTTTCTGCTTTCATACATCGTCTTCTCCCAGTCAAAGTAAGCAGTGATATGCACTCCTCAGATGTGTTGTGTGTTGATCCGTACCATCCAGGCACTTGAACTGGACTCTGAAGTCCCTGAAGGTGGGCTACGGACGGGACGACGAGCAGCTGCCTCTCAGGAGTTTCAGCCCAGAGCTGAGCTTCCCCCAGAGCAACCTGGAGGTCCTCCTGGAGGGTGAGAGGAGGGGGGGGGGGGGAGAGAGGGAGGGAGAGGATGGGAGTGTGCGAGGATAGGAGAGGAGATGGGGGGGGGGGGGGGGGATGAGTCAACAATGAGTCCTCATAACAATGTTTCCACTTTGTTCCACAGATGGGCTTCTGCTATCACAGAGCAGACAGAGAATACTCTGCCTCAACACACTACGCACTGTTCTGCAGGTGATGTTCAGCCCCCACAGCCTGAACACTCTTCCATAGGTTTGACATCTGTTGTACTAAGGGGGCAGAGAGTTAGACCTTGTTGTGCGTTGCTCTTGTTTCCAGGCAACATCCGTGGACATATCGGGGTCGGTCACAGTCAACACCTGCATTATCCACTACCGTCACCAGGAGTTCGCCCATTGGCTGGACCTGTTTCCATGGGAACAGCTCATTCACAGGGAAACAGCCCATAGAAAGAGGTATCAAGCTTTTTGGCCTCATAAAAAAAAAATATATATGAGTGGTTTTGATCTCTGAAACTAACAGCAGTGTGTCGGGTTTGCTCGGACCCCTTAACCATAACCTGTGGCGCTCTGTCTTCACCCATGTGTGTGTGCGCATTGTGTATGTGTGTGGTGTTGTGATGTTGTGGTGGTGTGCAGTCCAGTGGTGTATTTGCATACCCTTCTGTCCCTCAGGCGTTTCCCCCACCTGGAGGCCCCAGTGATGATCAGCTCGTCCGTGTCCAACGTCAACGTGTCCGTCCAGCTGGTGGACACGCCCCCCTTCGCTCTGGGCTTCATCTCAGCCAGCACAGGTACGGCGGCACTGTGGATGGGACCCATCTAAACACAGAGGCACTCTCACATAGGAGTATCTGATCCATGGACTAATATGAATTACAGAACGGTGGTTTTTAAAGCAAGTTTTTTTAAAGCTGGTTTAATAAAGTAAAGGAAAGGCTGGATAACTTCCCACATGTGCTTGTAGTAGCACACAGAGTCAAATCCATCTCGGATTCTGGTATGTGGATGAATCATTCCTTTCCAAACAGACCAAACCCAGCTGGATTAGATACAGCTTCTCTCATGTGTAACGGGTATTTGCCATTTGTTATACATTAACTATTCCTTCCTTTGTGCGTGTCCACATGCAAAGTACACTGCAGTGATTTTTACAGTAAAGTAACCGTATTATATATATTTACACAGAATGTATCTACAAAACATATCTGAGCTGTAGCACTATTATACAGAATTATGGTTTCTGTCTTCTGGGTCTATCCTCCTCTTCTGGTCCTCAGAGCTGCAGCATTTACTGGACATCAAGACTGTGGCAGAGAGCCTGCAGACCCAGAGCCTGCAGACCCAGAGCCTGCAGACCCAGAGTCTGCAGACCCAGAGTCTGCAGACCGAGACCCTGCAGACTAAGAATGTGCAGACCCAGAGCGTTCACCAGCGGGCCTCCCTGTCCCTGGACCACTTCTGGTGGAGGGTGGGCCAGGGCTCCCACATCCAGCAGGCCCCTCACCCCCCGGGCAAACACGTGTGGGGGGAGGCCCTTGTGCTCGACTCCCTCACCCTGCAGGTACAACGCCATGTCAAGTCCAGGATTCAGGTAACTGATATAAGAACAATGCATCAAAAATAAGGTTTTAAAGAGGTAACATATACAAGTACAGTCTCATAAATATCTCATATACAAACATTAGTCCGTCAAACCCGGTTTGCCGGATTCGTTTTTCCTACATTATTCCTCCGTCCATCTCCTCCTCAGGGAAGCCTCAACAAGCCCCAGATGGAGTCCAGCAGCCAGGCTCCGAGTCTGAGCATGGAGTCCAGCCTAAAGGGCCTCCAGGTGGAGATATCAGAGACCTGCGGCCTGTGCCTTTCCCGCCTGCTCTCTCTCTGCAACCTGGCCGGCTCCCGCAGGCTGAGGGCGGCCGAGCAGCCCGACGTGGTGCCCTGCTCCGCCCTCCTCGCCGACGGGGACGTCGCCTCCGCCCACCAAGCGCACCTTCCCGTCCTCTTCAAACTGGAGTGCAGCCTGGAGGACGTCAATGTGTTCACGCTCTCCAATGTGGCTGGTAAGTCTAACGCTGAACAGATAAGGAAGTTCAGCTGAATTCGCTGCATAATCGTGCACCTACACACACACACACACACACACGGCCTGCGTGTTTGAACCCTCCAGGTGCTGTGTCGTTACGAGTGGACACCGTGGAGGCCCTGGGCTCTGGGGAGAGCCACAGGTTGTCTGTCCAGGGGGTGTCTCTGTCCGTGGTGAAAGCTCTCACGGAGTCCGTGGAGCCTTGCTGCACCTCTGCCCAGATCCTCAACCCCGTCCTCAAACTCCGCACCCTGGCCCTGTGCTATCACGTCACCACCTGGACCCTGGAGGTAAGCACCAGGACACGGTCCTAGCATCCCTCCCACGACAGCTTCTCCCTAGGTCTGAGGTGGGCAATCCTGGTCCTAGGGCGGAAGCCTGATAATGACCATTCATTTGAATCAGGTGTGCTAGAGCAGGGAAACATCTCAAACTTTCAAGACAATGGCCCTCGAGGACCAGGATTGCCCACCCCAACACTAGATCCACACAGATCCTCACAGGTATCCTCAGGGTGTGTGTGTGTGTCCCCCCCCCCCACCTCTTCCTCGCAGGTCCAGTGTGAGGAGGATCTGGAGGTGCAGTGGATGCCGTCCGACCACATGTTCCTGTACCACCACGCCACAGAGAGCCACAGCAGCTGGGCTGCCCTGTGCGACTCTCTGGGGCTGCAGCGTGGAGCGGACAGCCTGGGAGCTCCCCCCCCAGAGAGCCAGACCGCCCATGGGCAGAGCAGAGGGCTGTGCGTGCGGGCAGAGTTGGGCCGTACCCGCCTGACGGCGCACGTGACGGACACCAACTACATCCTGTGGCACACGCAGGCCCTCTCCGTCTCCGCCCAGGGCGGCTCCGTGCAGCTGCGCTCGCCCCACCTGCTGCTCAACTTCGACGGCAACGACATCTTCTCCTTCCAGGGTCTGGACGTCCAGACGCACCCCGAGCTGAAAGAGATGGAGCAGCATCGCCACGGGTTCCCCTTCCTCACCACGCCTCGCAACCGCACCTGGGTCTTCACCTGCCCCAACCTGTCCGTGGAGTTCCCTTACCAGTACAACTTCTCCAAAACCTTCGACAAGGCCATCAGCGTGCAGAAGTGGCTGAAGACCCTCCACCACAGGCCGGACCGGCCCTCGGATCCCCAACGGCTGCCCCCGGACCTGGTCTTCAAGGTCAGCCAGTTCTCCTTCGTCTTCCTGGACGACGTGTTTGAGATCAAGCTGCGGGACAACTACGAGCTGATGAAGGACGAGAGCAAGGAGAGCGCCAAGCGGCTCCAGCTGCTGGACAAGAAGGTGGCGGACCTGAGGAAGCAGCACGGAGAGCTGCTGCCCGCCAGGAAGATCGAGGAGCTCTACACCTCGCTGGAGAGGAAGCACATCGAGATCTACATCCAGCGCTCGCGCCGCCTCTACTCCAACACGCCCATGAGGAAGTCCCTGCTCACCTGGACCGTGTCGGACCTGGAGCTGGTGGTTCTGGCTGACCGGTCCCTCCACGGGCCCGAGCAGGTCAGGGAGCAGCTCCAGGACATTGACGGGGTCAGCCCCTTCCCCAGAGACGGGCTCTCCCTGGTGGTGCAGTGGTGTAGGGCGGTCAAGTTCCAACTCACCGCCTTCCTGGGTGAGTTCTCTAACCCGGATCCCCTAGCTAGCTATATTGTCACACTAAAGCACCCTGTAGTTATGGAAACCGCAGTGCATGCACTTTTTCTGTCTTTCTTTTGCGTCCTGTTTTATGACTGGATCCTGTCTTCTCTCTCTTTGACCAGTGAGGATCCGGGATTATCCCCGCTACCTGTTTGAGATTCGGGACTGGGACCTGGCCGGACGTCTGATTGGCACAGAGCAGGATGGGCAGGCCCGGGCTCGCCGCAAACAGGTGGTCCCATTGGGCCAGCCCTGGGGTGACATCATCGTCCATAGGAACATGCCCCCACTCAAGTTTTACTACGACTTCACCTGTGAGTGTTTGTCTCACAAAACACACGCAATTCCTCAACATGATCTCATTTGCACCAAAAAGTTAATGAACTACATTACATAGGTGCGCTACATGTCTGAATCTTTGGTCATTTACAGAATTTAGAACTATTGGGTGGTCCCCATATGGTGACTTGCCAGTGTTGTTGTTGTATCTCTTGCTTTATGTTCACAATTGTTGTGTTATGCATTTATAGTTCTTCCCTTGGCACTTATTGGTTATCATGATGTATGATTCACGATCTAATAAAACCCACTGTGTTCGGGGTCTATCGCGTTGCTATGCTCAATGACTCTTTGTAATGCTCAAATATAGCTCTTTGTAAAAGCTCTCTCTTGTAAGTCGCTTTGGATAAAATTGTCTGCTAAATGAATAAATGTAAATGTAATTTATTTTATTGTCTACTCTCTTCCACACAGCCAAC
Organism: Neosalanx taihuensis; assembly: GCA_030340665.1. Lineage (NCBI taxonomy): Eukaryota > Metazoa > Chordata > Actinopteri > Osmeriformes > Salangidae > Neosalanx > Neosalanx taihuensis. Next base: position 4,641,372 of record CM059297.1, on the reverse strand, counting down.
ATATCTCTCTACACTATCGTATGGGGGCCTTGCTGGGACCCAGCCTGGACTCTGATTGGTCAGGTGGTAGATCTGTTAACCAAGCCCACGGTGGACCCCTCCCCTCCCCTGGCCTGGTGGGACAAGAGCCGCCTGCTGATGCACGGCCGCTGGGTCATGAACATCGAACAGGCTAACCTGCACCAGCTAGCCACCGAGGTAAACGCTGTTCCTACTGAACCCTCCTCACACTCGCCCCTCAGGTGAGGACCTGAGCGATGCTAATGAGGGCTGGATACACCTGGGCCAGGGAGATCTGTGGGGAATCGAGATGAAACTGTGGAACTTTAAAGCAGCTTTCCCTCTCTCCCTCTAAGGACCCTTATAACACTACTGAGAACATGCACTGGGAATGGAACAAGCTCGTCTACGAGTGGAAACCTGGACAGTTTGTCTTTAAAGGAGACATGGATGTGAATGTGAGGACTGCCTCAAAGTAAGCACAACCGCTCAAAACCTGACATATTCTGTGGAAACTTTATTTATATTTACATAAGCGGAATTCCCTCATATATTATATTGCTATCATCTCCCCTCCTCAGGTACGATGACATCTGTTTCCTGCACCTGCCCAACCTGTGCATGACCCTCGACCTCCAGTGGCTGTGTCACGGCAACCCCCACGACCACCACGCCGTGACGCTCTGCTGCGCGGAGAACGTCGCTGACGTGACCTCGGGTCAAGCCCACGACTCCTACAGGGCGTTCCGCTCGGAGAACCTGAACCTCTCCATCACCATGGACCTCAACCAGCACTGTGGAACAGGTGGGGCAGGAGACTGACCATGAAACAGCTCCTGGATATTAGCTACTACAGGGTTTCCCTGCAGGGAAACATGGGATAGTACCTTTCCAGTGAATTAATCATTTGTGTGTGTGTTGTCTCTCAGAACCCTGTCAGCCCAAGATCCTGCTGTACAGCAGCACTCTGCGCTGGATGCAGAACTTCTGGGCCACCTGGACAGGCGTGTCACGCCCCATCTGCAGGGGCAAGCTCTTTCAAACCCTCAGACCTTTCCGGAAGAAGCTGGGCCAGCACTACAAACAGATGTCTTACACCGCGGCCTTCCCTCAACTACAAGTGAGTCCACACACGTACGCACGCGCACTCCCGCTGTGAAAGAACTTCTCCACGTGCTGTTGCTGCCTAGCAACACCGAAAGCAGAGAACACGTGATCTACACATTGTCCCTCTTTATTTCAAGTCTAGTTTTTCGATCTCTGTCTTATTTTTTTACCTCAGATTAAGAGCGTATATTTCCAACGGTGGCCTGGAAAGACCAAAAGACCTTCTGCCTAACGCTGTGAACGTTAGGTAATGTTGTTTGTGTGTTCCCTGTGACAGGTGCATTACTGGGCGTCCTTTGCCCAGCAGAGAGGGGTCCAGGTGGAGTGCAGTAAGGGTCACGTCTTCACCAGAGGAGCCCAGCGGCTCATCCCTCAGGGTGAGCTCCATGGCAACGCTCCCACGCTCAAATGCCAAGCGCTATTTATACACCCACGCGCAGCCACAACCTTGTTCTGACACCAGACTCACAACCCAAACAGTCTCACATCATATTCTAACCCGGCCTGAATGTGTGTGCTCCCCTCCCACACACACACACCACACACACACACGCAGCCGGCACGGTGATGAGGAGGCTGATCTCGGAGTGGAACGTGACCCAGATGGTGAGCGAGCTCTCCGAGATGACGGTCCACCTCATGGCGTCCACCAGGGACGAGACGGCCGACCACCAGATCAACGCCCAGGTGAAGAAGACCCACCTGCTCAGCCTGTCGTCCCTGAGCTACCAGCGTCAGAGCAACCGCATGGAGGAGGTAAAAAAATAAGAGGTTATCCCTTATTAGTCCCACAGTGGGGAAATTTCAGGTGTACTCATGTTCAATAAATTGGTCGGGAATCGAACCCAGGCCCCACACATGGTAGGCAAGATTCCTACCAATGAAACACCAGGCTGTCTGGATGTAGTCCTACTGGGGCTGTTAGCTTCAGACGCAGTTTGGTGTTGTCCTTTTGGATACCCCAATGGTGTTTTAATCACTTTTTTCCCTCTTCCCGTACAGGAAGTGAACCCCAAGGACGAAAGCAACGCCTCCTACACCCACAAGCTGTGCCTGGTGGACCTGCGGGCGTCCTGGACCACCACCAACAGGAACATAGCCTTCGCCCTGTACGACGGCTACAAGAAGGCGGCCGTGCTGAAGAGGAACCTGTCCACCGAGGCTCTGAAGGGGCTGAGGATCGACACCCAGCTGCAGGCCAAGAAGCTCAAGCGCTCCCTCTCCAACTACTCTCCCAGCTCCGCCCCCTCCGCCCCGGTCATTCCCACCACCGGCCGGGCGGACAAGAACCAGAACGAAGGTGAGGAGATGGAGGAAGTCCTGTTGAGAACGGCTGCTTTGCTCTTGAGGGAGCCATGTGGCTGAGCGGGTAGGGAGTCTGGCTAGTCATCAGACGGTACTCGGGTCGAACGCCGGTTGTGCCAACATGACGTTGTGTCCTTGGGAAAGGCACTTTACCATACTTGTGTTGCTGTACTTGCTGTATGTCACTCTGGATAAGAGTGACATAGTCTAAATGACTAAATGTAAAATTGAAATATTCTTCTTGCTGTTTTGGTAAAACCCCTTTTGTCATCCTTCCGTTCTGTCCGTCTGAGCAGGGACGTCTATGCTCCAGAAGCTGATCGAGGAGACGGACAAGTTCGTGGTGTTCTCGGAGGAGGACTCCGGCGTGAGCGACCAGCTGTGCGGCATCGCCGCCTGCCAGACGGACGACGTCTACAACCGCAACTGGTTCATCGAGCTGGTCAACTGCCAGGTAAGCGGGCTCCCGCCTTTTAAATCCCTCGGTCATCCTCTAACCATCCTCGAAGCTAGAAAGCAAAGTTAGCAAAATCGTGTCGCCTTGGAAAAGAGACTCTGAACCCTGCGTCCCTGTTACTGACCGCACGTGTGTTGTCGTGGTGACGCCGCCCCCCCTCTTCTAGATGATGCTGCGAGGCACGGAGACGGCGGGGTGCGTTCTGGTGTCGGCCGCCAAGGCCCAGCTGCTCCAGTGCGAGCACCACCCGGCCTGGTACAGCGACACGCTCAAACAGAAGACCACCTGGACCTGCCTGCTGGACGGCATGCAGTACTTCGCCACCATGGAGCCCAACCCGTCTGATCAGGAGGACTGGCAGCTGTGGCTGGAGGTGAGGACGGCCACATCCAGATACACCCAGAGACACGCAGCTCCGCCCCTCATCCGGAGGCACGATCTCTCTCTCTCTACAGGAGGCCAGTTGTCCGGTCATAATCGGAACAGTTTTTTTCCCCATGAACCCGCCTGTTACTATTAGCTGTAAATCCTGGAAAGGAAGTCCGGTGTTTTTCCATTGAGCCGTGGTTAACGGTTTGTGTGGGTTTGTGGTTCTCCAGGTAAAGAACATTGAAGAGCACAGAGAGAGGAACCTGGACTCGGTTCTGGAGCTGATGGAGAGCGGTCAGGCTGTGGGAGGCATGGTCAGCACCACCACAGGTACGGATCCACCTGCACGCACCACACACACATCTCTACACATACACACTACACACACATCTCTACACACACACACACTACACACACATCTCCTCACCTACACACACTGCACACGCACTTCTACATACACACACACACACTGCACACACATCTCGACACATGCGCACACATCTCTACACACGCACACACACACTGCAAACACATCTCTACACACACACACTACACATGCGTCTCCACACCTGTACACACATACTCTACCCTGCCCCTGAAGCATTGCGTTTGTCTGCCTGCCCTCCAGACTGGAACCTTCCTGCCCAGGTGAACGACACCCAGCAGGTGCAGAGGATCATCTCTCGCTGCAGCTGCAGGATGTACTACATCGGCTACAGCCACGACATCGACCCCGAGCTGGCCACGCAGATCAAGCCTCCAGACCTGCGGGGGAGCCACGAGAAGGAGGACCTGCTGAAGAAACAGGCCGGTAAGGTCCCCCTCAAACCCACTCTGACCTTTCCTTTAAAACAAGGCGGGTTTGTTTTGACAATTTCTCTGTAGAGGATTGAGAGAAATCTTTCGTTCGCTGCCGAACGTCTTATACTTTATCTGCCCTGCTGTGCTTCTAGGAGCGGTGGACACCTTCACCCTTATCCACCACGACCTGGAGATCTCCACCAACCCCGTGCAGTACGCCATGATCCTGGACATCGTCAACAACCTGCTGCTGCATGTGGAGCCCAAACGCAAGGTTCATATCCCAGAGCCCCAGATCCCCTCCGCCCCCCCCCCCCCCCCCCCCCCCGCCAGCTGTCGGTGTCTCTCCCTCTCACCCCCCCTCACCCCTGTGTCGTCCGCAGGAGCACAGTGAGAAGAAGCAGCGTGTCCGCTTCCAGCTGGAGATCTCCAGCAACCCGGAGGAGCAGCGCAGCAGCATCCTGCACCTGCAGGAGGCCGTCCGGCAGCACGTGGCCCAGATCAGACGCCTGGAGAAGCAGATCTACTCTAACAGCAGGGTCAGGCTCCGCATAGACACATCCACCAACACAGTGGTTCTCAATCCTGGTCCTGTCCTGCATGTTTTAGATGGTTCCCTGCTCCAAAACACCTGATTCAAATGAATGGGTCCTTATGAAGCTCAACAGAAGCCTGATAATGACAGTTTATTTGAATCAGGTCTGTTGGAGCAGGGAAACATCTAAAACAGGGTGCCCTGAGGACCAGGATGGAGAACCACTGCACCAACACATAGGAACACATAACACAGGGGCCATAGATGGAAGTGGTTATATCATATAGGGATGGAAGCCCTATAGGGAAGGAATCTGTGAATTTCAACAGCCACTTCGGACTCAGTACACACTCATATTGTGCTAATAGTTCCTACATTATTGCACAGCAGAAGTAGCTGTACAGACAAGTTCAAGTCAGTTGAATCAGAATGGATATGAGCATTTCAATCTCAGCACAGTGAGAGAAAGGGCCACAGGGCCACACGTTACAGGTTCTGTCTGAAGCGGAGAGGCAGTCCAGGTCTCTTGTTGCTGACCCACCACATGTTGACCGGCAGGCCCAGACAGAGGACCTGAGAGGAGACGAGCTGTCCGACATCATCGTCAGGCTCCAGAACCAGCTGAACCAGGAGAAGACGGACATGCAGATGAAGAGCGAGGAGCTCAACATCCTCATCAGGTTCCTCTCAGCCCGGCGCACCGCGCACATCCCCCCGCTCCCCCTCACGCTCCGAGGACACTGGAACTGACCCTGTGACCTCTGATCTCCGTCCTCCCTCCAGGTGCTTCAAGGACTTTCAGCTGCAACGGGCCAACAAGCTGGAGCTCCGGAAGCCCCCCGAGGACGTCAGCGTGGTGAGGAGGACTGAGATCTGCTTCGCCCAGGCCCGCTGGTGCCTCACCGAGGAGGACGGCCAGCTGGGCATCGCTGAGCTGGAGTTGCAGAGGTTCATGTACAGCAAGGTGGGAGCCTGGGCGAGGGGAGGCCTGCCTGGAGGGTCAGGGTTATTTGGATTAGGGTTAGGTTTAGAGTTGGGTCTAGAGCAGGGGTCCTCAACCCTGGTCCTCGAGGGCCACTGTCCTGACAGTTTTAGATGTTTGCCTGCTCTAGCGCACCTCATTCAGTTCTCTTATCGAGCTCTGTGGAAGCCTGATGATGACCATTCCTTTGAATCAGGTGTGCTTCAGCAGGGAAACATCTAAAACGTTCAAGACACTGGCGGTTAGAGGGTTAGGTTTGGTTAGGATTAGTGAGTTAAGCTAACCTGACCCATCTGTGAAACTGTGTCCCTGCAGCTGAATAAGTCGGACGACACAGCAGAACACCTCCTGGAGCTGGGATGGTTCACCATGAACAACCTTCTGCCCAACGCTGCCTACAAGGTAACCTCCGACACTTCACCTGTGCTCTGCAGTCTGGATAGACACACCTTGTAAACCTAAACAACAGGATGAAGCTATGCTAGTCCCTTTCTCTAAGTGTTGTTCACACCGATGGCCACTAGGCTGTGTGGGTTTATGTTGATGTTTCTATGCTGGCTTCCCTCCTCTGCAGCATGTGAGGGTATGTATGGAGCTCATGAAGCCTCTGGGTATTCGAAGCCTCTCGTCTCTTAACTCTGTGAAAGAACTCGCATGCCAACCATCGGACGTCACTCACACCACTCCCACCACCCCCAACCTCCTCCATGTGCTATATCTTATGTTTTTACCTTGGCTGTGTGTTACGTTGCGTGAGGTGTGTGTTGCTATTCTCCCTGGCACGTGAGGGCTGTGGAGCCGGAAATCAGGACCGATTTGTCATCTTCCATTGTGTGCAGACGTGTTCTTTATTGACCCATGACGGCTCACAGCTCCATCAGTCCGAATGAAGCCTAACCATTTTGCCCGACTGTTCCCCACCATCTTCACTGTTTTTTTGCCTGGTGCATTGTGGGCCTGATATGCTGCCGTTCAGACGACTGACACGCCCTCCCTCCGTCTGTCAGGTGGTGCTGCGTCCTCAGAGCCCCTGCCAGTCGGGGCGCCAGTTCGCCCTCCGCATCTTCAGCAAAGTCCGGCCCCCGGTGGGGGGGATCTCAGTCAAGGAGCACTTTGAGGTGAGGAGGCCTCGACATCAGTGGCCTCAGAGCCCACGATAGCTCAGCGGGACATTAAAAAATATGAATTTATCGTGTTGCTGTCGTGTTTTCCAGGTCAACGTGGTGCCTCTCACCATCCAGCTCATGTACCAGTTCTTCAAAAGGATGATGGGATTCTTCTTCCCTGGGAGGAACGTGGAGGAGGAGGAAGTTGCCGACGAAGAGGACAAGTTCCGATTGGTCACCACAGGTACGTCCGTCCAACTCAGGTTATTGACCTTTCTGACTTGCTGGCCTGTGAGTATCGGTTTCCCCCCGCTCCACCCCCGCCCCCAGTCCATCTCTCCATGTGTGCGCCAGCCTAAAAGCCATACCCCTGCTGCTCACAGATCAATGAGAGTTTCCATTGTCTTTGCCTGCCCCTTGGCTGTGGTATCAATTGCTGGTTGCTCCATGTTATGCCATCCCCAGGGTTATAAAAAGCCTGTGTCGACTGTGCAGTGTGACCTTGAGAGGCGTGTGCGTCTGTCTGAATGTCTGTCAATGTGTGTCTGTGTGTGTGTTTGTGTGTGTGTAACGGTGTCAGTTGTCTAGTGCGGTGCAGGGGGAGTATAGAGTTTATGATGTGGAGAGTCACCCAGAGTTTAACAGTACTGTCATTGTGTGAACACCAGGTATTCCTGTGGTGAAACCTCGGCAGCTCTCAGAAGACACCATGGGGGCCCTGGGCCCCAGCAAAGGGGTCACCCAGGGGTTAAACCGCACAGCAGGGGTCAGGAGGTCATTCCGCAAAACCCCAGAGGTATGAAAATCCTATAAACACACCTCAGAGAGAGAGAGGTGTAAAGATGGTTGGATTCTCATATTCTGTCCATGAAGCCTTGACCATTATAACGAACTCCATGCGTGATACCAAACATCTTGTCCTTTTCTGTTCCACCTCCAGTATCCTGTGGATGACATAGATAAGATGAAGGAAAGGGCGGCCATGAACAACTCCTTCATCTACATTAAGATTCCCCAGGTCCCCCTCTGCGTCAGCTACAAGGTGTGGTCCTTAACGGTTTTCCGCGTGTTGACCTTTGACCTCTGCTATCCTACACTGATCCTGTGGGGAAGCAGCAGACTAGGTTGTTAATGTACAGTTTACCAGGCCTGACAGGAAAATCCCACAGCATCTGCTGTGCTACGACGTGGTTTATGAAATCCTATTTAACAGATTCTATTCCATCATTTTGGAGGCAACCGCATGGACCGCCATTTTAATCTCTTGGATTTTTAGGTCTTTAGGGGTTTGCGTAGTAATTATGACTGTCCCCCCACTGTGTTAATATGCTTATGTAACGCTCAGAGACAAGCCCACACTTGTTGGTCAATCTGGGACATGTCATATGACCTAACTAAACAGAACATCCACTGTAGGATTTCTCAATAATAATTGCTCATATGGTATCCCATATTGTGTCCTGAAAACACAGTTTAACAGTTCAGTAAGATGTGTGTTTTAGTAGTCAGTGTGTGTGTTTGTGCTCCTAGGGAGAGAAAAGCAGTGTGGACTGGAAGGACTTGAACCTGGTCCTGCCCTGTCTGGAGTACCACAACAACACCTGGACTTGGCTGGACTTTGCCATGGCTGTGAAGAGAGACAGCCGCAAAGCATTAGTGGCACAGGTACAAACACACAAGGAACCTGACTGTTCCGGAATATCAGCACACAAGGAACCAAAATGTTCCTGAACATTAGCACACAAGGAACCTGACTGTCCCGGAACATCAGCACACAAGGAACCTGACTGTTCCGGAACATCAGCACACAAGGAACCAGACTGTTCCTGAACATCAGCACACAAGGAACCAAAATGTTCCGGAATATCAATATCAGTATCAAAGCCTGAATATCAAAGCCTCCAAAGTGTTAATCTAGCAGTCAAGGCTAATATAATTTTGTTTCTGATTTCACATATTTATACATACGTGAAAATAAATCGTTTCTCGTGTCGTCCTCTAATGTTCAGATGATCAAGGAGAAGCTGCGCCTGAAGCCGGCGTCGGGCTCGGAGACGCGTGGCAAGGCGTCCGAGGGCAAGTCTGACAGCTCCATGCAGCAGCAAGAAGAAGACGAGAAGGCCCGCCTCCTCATCGGACTCAGCACCGCCGACAAGAGCACCAGCAAGAAGAGCATCTTCAGCCGCCGCAAGTGACATGTGCGAGCACACACACTTACACACTCATGCTGAGACAGTACTGTGTTGTACTGGACCATGCTGTGGCAGCTACCCACCCCTGTTCCCTAAGGTTAGGGAATTAGACAGAGACCAGACCGTCCTTGGTGTGGAGAACTGGGGGGGTGGGTGGGGTTCTCCTACTGGGAGGGGGGAGGAGCCCAGTTATATCCGGCCTGCCCTCCCCCTGTTCCTGTTCATACACTACCTGATCCTGCAGAACTCAAAGGATGTTCTCAGCCTGGAACTGTTCACTGTCTCCCTTAAAGCTGCTGTGTTGGTATTAAAGCAATGGGCTGATGGTCACGGATGTATAGTGAGGAAAACAGGATGTCACAGACCAAGTATAGTCAGTGTTTTTCATCAGCTTGCTTTTGTGCCATGCGTAAGGTTCCAATTTTCTTTTCCACATCATCGAATTACTAGTAATGAGCTGAAATGTATCGGAAATTTTGTGAAATTTCACAGAAAGGTCCTGAAATTTCGCAACCAATAACACTTATGTTCTCTATATGTTTTTTATATTGGTTTCTTTCAGGGTATTATTACACAAGGGATGTATGCGGTTGGAGGGTTCACTGTTTGGGATAGATTGCATGGTTATGGTCAGGTGTTGACTGAGAGAAAGTTTCCTGCAGGTTCAGGAAAAAGTCTGTCTCACCAGAAGATCAATACTCAACTGAATGGACCGTGAAAATATTAAAGTGTGGGTTCTAAGAAACAGTCTTAGAGCAACGGGCACAATGTTTGCTTGGTCTAGTGGGGGTGGTGGGGTGGGGGATTAATTGCTTCACAAAGCGTCTTACTCACGACAACCTTATCATACTGTCACTGACTGGTAAAGCTATCACTGTTAAAGCTGGCAACGTAATTTTTTTTATTATAGACATTATTATATAAGAGTTCCTACAACTTAAACACCTAAAATGGAGCTGAACACGCATTGTTCCTAAACATATCTGTGCAATATAAAATTAAATAAAATCTCTGGAGATTGGCGATCCCATTGGTTCCAACGGAGTGTTGAAAGTCATAGCTAAAGACTTATATTGTGTGGTTGCCTGACGTTTTGTAATTTTAACACTAAAGCACTTTTTAAGCAAAGTATTTTCAGATATTTTTGTAACCACAATGATTATTTTGTGTTGAATTGCAACAATACTGCTGAGCTCGTTATGTTACAGCCTGAGGGATGTCCAATAAGGTTGCCTAAAAGTAAAATATATTTCAAGGAATTATTCTCTGATATTTCTTTTCTTATTTTTGCGATATGAAAATAAATATTGTAATTAAGTCATATATTTTCCGTTCTACTGTTCTGTAAGATTTTTTTTCCACTGTGCATGTTAAAATGGCATAATTGTCAATAAAGGGGTTATTCTGTCACTTGACAGCAGTGTATTGATGTGATGTTGAACTGTCTCAGATCCGTGGTTAGTTTCCATCATGAAGCTGGAGTTAGTGCAGTGAAAGCTGTTGAAGGATTATCAATCTGACTGCGTCAACTGGAGCGGAATAGGCGCTCCTATGATGAGCATGGAACAGCTATGGCGCAGACAGGATTTCATTTTCACAATGAAAAAGGATCATCGTTAAATCGTCTTTGAGTGTTGATAAATATCCCTAAAAGAACATTTGATGGGAAACGACGCCACAAAAAACAAGGTGAGACCCATTTCATTTCGGATGCAGGTATCAACTTTTCTTCATGTCTATTTTCTGTTTACAAGACAAGGCTATTATACAGCGCTGGGCTCCAATTAACCTAAATATTTAAAAAGTAAAGGCTCACGTAATGGCTACATTTACTCACTGAGTGAAGTTTTGGACCTATATCGTGTTGCCATTTTATTCCACGCGATTTTTAATCCTGTGTATTTATGGGTAGACTACTGTAGATAAGTGATCAGTCATGGATTCGACTACATTCAAGCAGTAAGTGAGCACATTTTAACATTTTACTCATAAACCACATTTATGGAAGATGTAAGGTTGGATCCAAGAGATCATAGAATCCACGTGTTTAGAAAGCACTGGAGTGTCTTTAATCCATGACGTAAGGTGCCTCGGAGGCCCTTGGGAGCAAAGATGAGAGAGGCTGTTTGGACCATTTATGAGCCTAGGGTGGACTAAATATGATCCAAAGAGACAAGACTAATGGTAACCCCAGCATACAGTTTCAGTACACAGATAGAATTAGAGCCATACTGAGAACATATCTTTATATCTTCACAGAATGATGTTCCCAGGAAGCTGGGCCGGCGCTGGAGAGCCTGGCGTGGACTCAACTCCAACATGGGGCTCTCCATCAGCCCCTCAGGTGTGGTGACCCAGCGTAAGGTGCTGGGTACCAACACTGATGCTCCACCAGACCATCTCCTCCTCCCAGATCGCTGCCTTGAGAAGCCCAGCTTGGAGCTGCCTCTGCCTGGCTTCATTTCCGTCTTCCTGCCTGAGTTTCCGCATCGGAAATTCCCTGGACAAGACCATTTCCAGGTGATTTCTTTCTACTCTCGTTGGAACTAGCCTGTTGTTAAATAAATGTCCATAAGAACATCTTACTCGTATTTCTTTGGACGCTGAACCAAACAACATGTGCTGACGGTGCATTAAGTTCAGTTTTTTAACCCGTCAATGACACAGATCCTGGGGTTCATAGCCAAAGGATGCTTTGGTCCTATCCTGAAGGTGATGGACAAGGCAGAGGAGAAGATCTATGCTGTCAAGGTGAACACCTCTGGATGGATTACATCAGACACGTCCACACACAAACAACATCCTGCTTGATTGTTTTTCCTATCGTGTGTCTGTACAGGTCCTTCCTAAGTCGGAGATCTTGAGGCATGGGGTACTGGAACAGTCAAAAGAGGAGGTCATAATCCAGGTAGGGGAGCTATGGGTCACACTAACCTGCCAAAACACCCTTAAAACTCCCATTAGAATGATCATATATTTATATAAAAACTCCTTACATACACATATATACAGTAATATGCCGTATTTTCCAGGCACACCTGTATAAAAGCTGCACCAACAAAATGTAGCTAGAATTGTGTTGTTTTTTATATACAAGCCACACTTGTTTATTAGCCGCAGACGTTGTTGTCGATGACACTGTACCATGAAAAATCCACGTTTACCCAGAAAACATAAATTAGCCGCATCGTTGGTTTTGGGTGCAGGGTTCAAAGCGAAAATGTACGGCTGGAAAATGTGGTATATTACTAATGTGTACATGCAAGTATTTCCAATGAAGGCATGTGTAACAGTGCTTTGAGATACAGTTCAGTGTAGGTCCCTAGGCTAGTTTCATGCTTAAGCAAACGTGTAATATCCTGTCTGAGCAGGCTTTAGCTTAGCTGACTCACTCGTTGTCCAGTTGGCCTACCTCTAACAATGTCCATGTAATCCGCCACCTGCGACACACTGCAGATGAGGCTGTGTCCAGTATGTGTGATGTCCAGGGTTTGTTTACGTCACGTCATCCTGGAAATATTGTTTGAAGGGCTCACTACATCTTTAACTGACATCCCAATGGTTGCAGTGTGGATGATGCTTCTGTGTGGGCAGTCTGTTGAGGTGTGTGCAGAATGGTCCAGAGTTGGCTGACTGTTGCTGTGTGCTGACTGTTGCCATGTGCAATGACTGTTACTGTGTGTTGACTGTTGCCATGTGTGTTGACTGTTGCCATGTGTGTTGACTGTTGCCGTGTGTCGACTGTTGCGTTGCAGCGGCAGGTCAGCCACCCCTTCCTCCACAGTCTCCAGGACTGCTGGCAGACCCAACGCCACCTCTTCATTAGTGAGTGAGAGCCAGACCCCCCCTCCCTCTGCCTTTAACCCTCTCCTCACCTGTCTGTGGAGCTTAAATAGCTCTTAGCTGGACTAGTGCCAGTTGTTTTTGTCTGACAACCCAGCCTTTCCTCTCTGATTTCCCTTCCCTCAGCCGAGCTCTGGAAGCGTTATGCTGCCCCCTGCTGGGTCTGGGTCTTTTTGCTCACATTTCTGATGTGATTGTGGCTTTTCCCGCCTTTCCCTGCCTGGTTTCCACTACCGCATTCCTGTTGCTCCAAAGCAACTCCAACCTGGACTTAATGTTAAGATCTTTGGTTATTACTCGATCTAAGTGCATTGTACAGTGGATTGATCCATTTTAGAAGAAAAAAAAATCAGTTTAATTCTAAATTTTTATTTACATTTGTTTTGACATTGTCAGTTGATTATATGTCTCTGTTAGACTTGCTGGAAATGGGAATTTTCAAAGCTGGAGTTGTTTTAAACTGTCCTTATTTATTGAATCCAATGCATGATTTCTAGAGTTTTCCCCCTCCCGAATATGACCTCCACCCCTACCTGCTGTACACCCCCACCCGTCCTGACCCAAAGTCAACAATATGACTTCAGGCATCTCTTCTGTCTCACAGAGGTCCTTCTGTTTGTCACAGATTCTTCTGTTGTCAGGAAGTCCTTTTGTTGTAGCAGGTGATGATTCCGCCTTCAGCCTGGGGCTCAGTGTGCTGCTGTGTTTAAACAGTCAGATACTCAGCGCTCACCGTCTCTCCCCTCAGTGTGTGATTACTGCAGCACTGGAGACCTGTACACCTACTGGCAGCTGAAGGGGCGATTCGGTGAGGATGAGGCCCGGGTGTTTGCAGCGGAGCTGGGCTGTGCTTTAGGTGAGTGACCCAGCAAAGTGTGGAACAGAACTTGGATGGATACGGATGTAGATACGCAGCACGCGTTACAGTCCAGGTTTGTGTTGCAGAACGGAGCATGATAAGAGAGTTGGATACGTCTCGGGGGGTTTGGATAACATAATGTAAGGACTTTACTCATAATTGGTTCTTTGTCATTGGCAGGTTGCCTTTATGACTTTGGGATCATTCATAGGGATGTGAAGGTACTCCACATCTGTTCCTCTCTGATTTCTTTTTATGTGATGCATCCATATGATGTGACCATGACAGAAATAACATTTTCATTGATTGATCTTTTTCAGATGGAGAACGTCCTTCTAACGGACCAAGGTAACGATTGCTTAGTTTTCTGAACTGCAGTAGAGTAGAACACAACTTCAAAGATCCATAGAACAAAAAAAGATTTGTCATTGAACAACAGTTCAACAAGAACGTCGTTTGGTACAACGTATTTTGCTGTACGTCACCTTGCTACTCACAAGCTCGTACACGTTTCTGATGCAGGCCATCTTCGTTTGGCTGACTTTGGTCTCTCACGTCGTCTTCAGCCTGGTGGAAGAGCGTTTACTATCTGTGGAACCATCCAGTACATGGGTGAGACATTTCACAAGAGGAAGTATGAATGCAGACACTGGTAGAATGAATGAACTACACGCCTGATACCATAGTGAGCGACACTGTAGTAAATACTGTGGTCGTTTATTCTGATTGGCCAGCTCCTGAGGTCCTGAGCGGAGGCCCATACAACCATGCAGCTGATTGGTGGTCGCTTGGAATCATGTTGTTCTCATTGGTTACTGGAAAGGTAAGGTTATAAACTAACATCAGTAGCCTGAATCTACAGCCTGAACATCCTCCCATAGGGGGCTTGTCCATCTCATGGTTGAGCTTGTGTTGTTATTTCAGTTCCCGGTGCTTCCAGAACCAGACCACAGTAGAATGCTGAAGAAGGTCAGAGTATTCCCCTACTCTATGCCCAGTACCTTCAGCCCCTCCCTGGCCTTGCTGCTCACCGAGGTCTGTTCCCCTTTGTGGCCCTCACAAACTTTTTGTCCCCAAAAGTTTATTAATTCTGACGCCTGCCTCTCTCCGCCTGTCTTTGCGATTCCAGCTCCTGTGCAAGAACCCAGCCTGCCGCCTGCATAGCCTTGAGCGTCTGAAGAGGCAGACGTTCTTCCGAGGCACCTCCTTCGACTCTCAGATGCTTCAGAAGAAGCCCGTTGAGCTCATCCTCGAACTCAAAAACCACCCTGACCGTCCGGCTAAGGCCATGCGGGGCCTCCCTGCGGACTACCTCCAGAACTTTGACTGTGACATTCTCAACTCCCCCACCAGCCCCACTCAGCTGTCCCCTACCCTGGTCAACATGGATGTGGATCACAGCACAGGCTTGTGACACGTGAAATAATTTTGCGTCTGTGCCTGGAAATGAAACAATAATTGTAAATACGTCATTTGGAAATACCACATTGATTTTTGAAATTTTTGTACGGTCTGTGTTTTCTGTATGTAGAGTTCCTTTATGGTGAGCTCCTACTCTGATCTATTCGTCTGCAAAAAGAGATTAGTTTGAAATGGAACGTTACTCTATATCCTTAAAGAATCTTCCATATGAGAATTTTTTTTTTTTTACATTTCTCATAATGTTTTGTTGTTATTTAAGGGAGCACTAAGTCTGACTACTAAGCAGCAAATTGCCCAAAAATTGCATATACATTCAGCCAAAATCTGTCTGTACTCTATACCTGGATACATTTATAGGATAACCATGTTTCAGTCTTGATGTGACCTATTTTGGAGAAAAACTGACAAACCTATGGGGAACAACCTTAATAGAAACGAAAATTGAAGACCAGATAAAGCATCCATCATTAAATGTTTTTAATGAGGAGTGAAAAAATGACTGCCCCAACGAGGACGGCTAAATATACTCTCTGGGCTCGCTTGCTGTACGACAGTATCTCCTGAATGAGAGTGTCTACACCCCTCCCTCCACTGGCTGACATTGAATTCCCCTTCAGGCCCTTGTCTTAGACAGGTCCACTCCAGTCTACTGCTGCGCTGATACCAGTCCAATGACCCACATCCTTAATCTGGTGTGGCGCGAGCTACAAAAGGCACACTGACCCACAATGATGGAGTCCCCCCCCCCACCCCCCCCATTACAGCTGGAGACGAAGTCTACTGAGCAGTAATCACAGAGAATGTGACAGAAAGGATTCCAGTCCTGCCGGAAAAAGAATTATCCCTAAAGAGTGATCCTATACTGTGAGTTATCTGAAGCCAATATTGAGTCAGCTGTCTCATTGACGGTGATAGATAGATTATGCTGCTTATGTTTAAGTAAGGAAGTTGCAATGGTATTTTTTGGCATAATGTGTATGTTCAATATGTATGTTCATATAACTAACAATGGTATATTAACTCATTACCACAGTTGAAACTACCTGTACTAAGGTACTGCTTGTCTTGCCTGTGGATGACATACATGTCAACTTTACATTAAATACAGGGATCATTTTCATGTTTCTGGTCCATGTGAATTTATAATTTTCATGACCCCCATTTTCTCTTAACTGGGTCAGACCTGTACATTCACATTGACTGAAAACCTCCATCCCATAGTTAAAACACATGCGGGGCCAGAGGACTGTTTCAATTGCTCTGCGACTGAAATCCTCCTGTGTGTTTTCAGGGCATGGTCCAAATTACCAAGAGATTTAGATGGTTTGCCCTGGGCATAGTACCACTAATTAGAATAAAAATAGTGTTGAATGGGACTGGTTTGAGGCTTAAATTAGGTTGCGGGAGAAGTGTGGGGTTCATTTTTTTAATAGAAATACACATATACACTTTTTTGGGCCAGCAATAAAACTGGTGCACTTGTGGTCCCTCAAGTGGGATATCAACACCGTCACCAAGAACCATACTGATTAGTTCTGTATGTTAACAATTTTATCAATATAACCACTTTTTTTTTCTTCATCTACTGTTTGTTTTCACGATCATAGCCAAAGTCCAAACAGTTCATTGAAATGATTAACCAATTCATTCCTCAGATTCCCAGCTTTTGTGTTGTAGATGGCACCTCGTCGTATTGGATGGCATGGTCTACACAATGACACGCCCTGTGCCATTAGGCTCCGCCCTCGGGGCGTTACTGTTGGAAGTGTCACTGTTAGGAGAGATAACAGAGACTGGCAGAGAGTAGGAAGCATCCATTGTCTCTTCATCAACAAGATATCTAACTTCACCTGCTCCTGTCTGGTAAGACTTTCTCTCATTTATTCTTTTCTGGCTGCTCATTTGTAATATGGACAATCGACTTTTCCACCCCAAATTCTGTGGTGGTTGGGGATGAACTGAGAGGTTGAGATGACAGTATTGTATTTGGTTGCTTTAGCCTTTTGCCTATATTGGTTTCTGTAATATACTTATAAACCCACACCTGTTGCTGGCAGAGCATTATGGTAAGCTTTATATACTATTGACTCGATCACCAAACATCAGGAATGAGAAGTTTAAGAGAGGCACGTTTGAAATTGTAGCACCTCTGTAAATCTATTCAGACAACTAAGTGTTATTTATTGTTTAGAAAGAATAATGTGACATAAGTTTTGAAGCAAGTCCTTCTCCCATACAGTGACATACAGAACGAAACACTTCTTTCCATTTTTCCATAAATGTTGGATAGTATAATACTCAAAGGACTGTTTTTGAAACCAGAACATATGAACAAGCTTGGCATGTCACCGTGGCCATGAGTATAGCTTGCATGACAATGCATGGACGCAGTGTCAGCAGACATCCCCAAACACCTATAATCCCAAGATAACAATCTGGTCCATGGACACAGTAATCCATGGGAGATCACTGGATGGGTAACAGAACCACTTCATCAGAACCATCAACAAATGAACATGGAGGATATAAAAAACAGAAATCTACAGTTGACCTCGTTCAGAACAGTACAGATCCGAGCCCAGTCCAACCGTATAAACACAGACTACTTGTTTTGTTGTTTGTTGTCCAGATCTGTGTGTCGTTCTCTCAGAATGACTCACCAGTTCCCTACCCTGTCTGCTGGCCAGAAGAAGAACCTACAGGAGATAGCTCTACGCATCGTGTCTCCAGGGAAGGGCATCTTGGCTGCAGATGAATCTGTAGGTCAGTCAGAAGACTTTCTGGTTCTGTTTAAACCTGCAGAACTCTGTTGTGAATACTGATTGATTGCGTTATAGTGAAATCCAGAACCTTTTTCACGCAACAACCAGAGGAAACATTCTTATTTTCTTATGTACATGAGTCAACTTATGTTTCACGTTTCTAAATATGTCCCCTGTATACTTGTAAATGGTTTGTGAACCATGCCGGAACAGGCAGCATCGCGAAGCGCCTAAGCCAGGTGGGGGTGGAGAACACAGAGGAGAACCGGCGGAGGTACCGCCAAATCCTCTTCAGCGCCGACGACCGCATCAACAGCTGTATCGGTGGCGTCATCTTCTTCCACGAGACGCTGTATCAGTACTCTGACGACGGCACCCCCTTCGTCAAGATGATTAAGGACAGGGGCATCCTGATCGGAATTAAGGTGATTGCTATCAGGAGTAACTGTCGAAACGACTCTAGTTTAATGGTCAGAAAGGAACAATCAGATGCAATATAGAGCCTTAAAAACGATAACAATTTGTTGGAATTGGTGGTATTTTGTGCTCACCTTTCACATTTTTACCTTCCAGGTTGACAAAGGGGTTGTGCCCCTGCCAGGGACCAATGGGGAATCCACAACTCAGGGTGAGACACTTTCTGTGTTCCCCACCACTGACATCACTGTTATCACACACAGTTCATAAGAGATTGGATGGAGAGAATATCTGCACAAAACAACGACTGTTTCTTCTCCCACAGGACTGGATGGCCTGTCTGAGCGCTGTGCTCAGTATAAAAAGGATGGGGCGGACTTTGCAAAGTGGCGATGCGTCTTCAAGATCAGTGACACAAATCCTTCTAAACTGGCTATTGAAGAAAATGCCAATGTCCTGGCACGCTATTCAAGCATTTGTCAGCAGGTAATGACTCCTAGGAGATACAGTATTGTACCACATCAAAGAGATTTAGCAGATGCTATTCAGATGTATGATAACCCCATTGATCTGTCGTACAGCATGGCATTGTGCCAATCATCGAGCCAGAAATCTTACCAGATGGAGATCATGATCTAAAACGCTGTCAGTATGTCACGGAGAAGGTGAGGCTTCTCTAACAGGTAACATGCTTGTGGTGTTGATGAAAAAACTTCTTAGACCAGTTGAACATGCAGCAGTTGAACATGCAGCAGTTGAACATGCAGCAGTTGAACATGCGGCAGTTGAACATGCAGTAGTTGAACATGCTTTGTTGTGTAGGTCCTTGCTGCGGTGTACAAGGCCATGTCGGACCATCACGTGTACCTGGAAGGCACTCTGGTCAAGCCCAACATGGTTACCCCCGGCCATGGCTGCACCACCAAATACAGCCCGGAGGAGGTTGCCATGGCCACAGTCACAGCCCTACGCCGCACTGTCCCGCCTGCTGTGACTGGTTACCTTCACTGACTGGCTACTACCTCATTGTTGAATGAATGAAGGAATAAACGAACGGTTGAACGAATGAACAGATGAATGGATGAATGATCAGCATCAGGGAAGAAACTGAGGCAGCTCTGAGGATCCACAAACACATAAACAACTCTTTGGCTTCTTTGTCTACAGGGGTGACCTTCCTGTCTGGTGGTCAGAGTGAGGAGGAGGCCT
This sequence comes from Neosalanx taihuensis, assembly GCA_030340665.1. NCBI lineage: Eukaryota > Metazoa > Chordata > Actinopteri > Osmeriformes > Salangidae > Neosalanx > Neosalanx taihuensis. The sequence goes on along the minus strand of CM059297.1, from coordinate 4,622,006 downwards.
CAGTCCACCTCAATGCTATTAACAACTGTCCTCTGGTGAAGCCCTGGGCCCTCACGTTCTCCTTCGGCCGAGCCCTGCAAGCCACTGCACTCAAGACCTGGCGTGGGCATAAAGAAAACGAGAACGCTGCCACCGAGCAGTTTGTCAAGAGAGCAGAGGTACGTCCACTCAGTGTAGTTCCCAGACTGACTTTGACAGACACAATCTCTCACAACATCCGAACATTCAGCTCCAACATGGGTGGATGAGTCATGAATAAAACCTCAAATGAATTTGATTCCTCAGTTAACAGACAGTAAATTTGTGCCTATAACCATGTTTGACTGTTTCTTCTCACCACACTCCTTTGCTGGTCCCTCAGGTCAATGGACTGGCTGCGATGGGAAGGTACCTTCGTGGTGGAGATGAGGCGAGCCTACATGACTATGGACCCAGTCATGCATACTGAGCAGCCACTAAGGCCGACACATTCCTGCTTCTGCCAACAAATAGCAGGGTCCGATTTCAGTTACGACTGATCACTCACACAGAGTTTTATTCCAAGTCACAGCATGGTATTGATCGTAACAATGTAGCGTACTGTAGTTAACACTGTTGACTCTTATGGGATAGAATTAGCCACAGGGAATGATTGTATGAGTCGTTTTTCTTACCTTGACTCCATAGAACAATCAATAGATATCCTTTGGATTTGCAATTTTTGTGTGCAAGACATGATATGGTTGCATTTTTAATGGCAGTTATAAAAGGAGTTAATGTGATCATGTTCACCTTTTTGCTTTTTTCCTTTACTGTGTGAAATAATTTAACAGAAGTAATGCAGGCGGTATGCTTACTTAACTTTTTATGGCAGTGATTCGATTATTCTACTGCAGTTCTCTGCTTTAGTGTGTGCCATTTGAAATTATGGATGCTTATTAGCTTCTATGTTTTAACATCACACCGAGGTCACTGCTAGAGAGCTCTACAGCTGAGCCCATTATGCATGCTGAAAACCTTTTAATTCTCATGTTCTGACTAATAAAAATTCAAGCAAATGAATTGTGTTTGAATCCACAAAGTATGTCTGTGAAGGCATTATTTCTGTTTTTGCTCATTTTTTTGTGGGAAGGCATTTTTTTTAATAATAGTGGGACTATGTAATTTATGTTAGTAACATTACCATTGTACATTCCCTGACAAAAAGGTGAAGAAAAAGAAAATAGTCATACTGAGGGCTCTAAATACTGTTTGCACTACAGTCCTGGCACCACCTACTGGAATGTGTTAGTTCAGATTGTCGATTAAAAAATTATTTCCAAGTCAGTGTTCTGGTATAAGCACCGCAGGGCCGGGTCTAAATTTGATTTGAATTTTAAAATCATCATTTGAAACAAGGTTAAAAGTCAACATGTTAAACAATACATCTGATTTACAGTTTACTTATTAATCTTCTGCATGGAATTAAGTGTAACTGCTGTGCTTACAGAAACTGAAAAGCATAGCAAATGATACAGTATTCTTCCATATGAATACAAAATAATGTCGTGCACCTGTTCTTCTATGAACTACTTTGTTTGGCGGACGTGGCGGCTTTCGTGATTCCAAGGGTTAATGGCCTTTCGGATCACTACTGAGAATGATTCATTTTCTGTTCATTCTGAAGATTCAAATCCGAGCCGTTCACTTTGCTGTTAGCTTCGAAGAAAAAATGTTTTAGGAGGGAAAATGAAAGGCGGTGATTTGTCCTGAAGTGCAAGAACGTGTCTATTGTTGTGCATCGTACAGATTAAGTACATCAAGGGTTTGTCATTTTTAATTGGCTCTTTTCATTGTATATGAGTGTAATCGTGGGTAAAAGGACTCCAAATACAAATCTGTCAGATTGTATTTCATCGTTTTTCTAATAGTGATCACTTTACAGGTAATTTGTAGACTACACCGAAATGATCCTTCAATCGGGTGTTCCGTTTGGAAAAGTGACTCAGTGAACTCGGTTCAGTGAAAAGATTCGATCACCAAGATAATGCGCACATTTCCGGGACTCCCCGACCAAGAAGCGCGGTTCCTGAAGAAAACCCAGCGGAACACAGCACGGGGGGTTGTTAGCGGGAGAGGAAAGGGCAACTTTTGTGTGCTTGGACGTCGTTTGACTGTTGTTTTAAACCTATTTTTGTTTTGTGGTATTGGGCAGTTTTTTAGCGTTAATTGTTGAACTCACGCGTCGCGTTTCAACCTTTAGCCATAAGAAACAAACGTTGGCTCGCGAGCTACCATGTCGGGAGGTGTCGTGCGAGGCCCTGCTGGGAATAACGATTGCCGAATCTATGTCGGAAATCTACCCCCCGATATCCGCACCAAAGATGTCGAGGACGTGTTCTACAAATACGGGGCGATTCGGGATATCGACTTGAAGAATCGAAGAGGCGGACCTCCTTTCGCTTTCATCGAATTCGAGGATCCAAGGTAAATGCTAACACGTAGCTAGGCAGCTAACTAGGCTGTTAGCTTAGCGTCCATGGCGCGAGCTAGATAGCGCGTGCGCTTCTCCCATTTACAACGTTGTTGGCCAGCGAGCGATTCACGCGACCTCGTTGGTCATTCAGATTGTCTGTGTGCTCTAGCCTGAAATGGTAGCTACTATGCAAAATGTATACGTTGTATTCATGTTTACGTTGATGCAAAATATCGTTGAAACGGTCTATCATTTGAATGCATGCTTCGTTTTAAGTTCACAGATTGCAGTGTCTTTGTTTCCCGCAAGCGATCGTTAGCAGACACGCTGGTTGGGTTAGCAAACGTTAGCCAGCTAGCTACCTAACGTGGATTAACAGCGGGGAGCAACCTACGGTGCATGTTTGCATAATGCCCCACAAATGGCATGTCACGTTAATGATTAATGGAAAGCGAATCGGAAGAGCTCAACCTGATTTGTGTTTTAGGGATGCAGACGACGCGGTGTACGGGCGGGATGGGTACGACTACGATGGCTACCGTCTGCGTGTGGAGTTCCCACGCAGCGGCAGGGGTTCAGGACGGGGTGGCTTCGGTGGAGGGATTGGTGCCCCCAGAGGTCGATACGGCCCCCCATCCAGACGCTCCGAGTACAGGGTCATTGTTTCAGGTGAGCCGATTACTCTGGTGGATAGCTCCTGGTCCGGAGCCATTCAGTACTACATTATGCAGTACTATCTCGCAGTGTACCATGTAATGCAATCCACTACGTTTGGAAGGCGAGGCGTGCTGCACATGGGAGTTTTTCCATGGAGTTTACTCCCACTGGGCAAGCGTCCATCGTGTTTGAATGTATCTGTTGTGATTCCCTCATGAAGGGCTTCCTCAAAGTGGCAGCTGGCAGGATCTCAAGGACCACATGCGCGAAGCCGGGGACGTTTGTTACGCTGATGTATTCCGAGATGGAACTGGAGTCGTGGAGTTTGTGCGTAAAGAAGACATGACCTACGCTGTGCGAAAGCTGGATAACACCAAATTCCGATCGCATGAGGTAATGCTCACATTTTAAGGTCATGTCATGGATGATTTTTTTTATAAGCCACTCCCCCGCACCTTTCCCCATGCCAGGTGAGTACAGGGCTAGCGTGATAATCAATGGGATGTTAGCGGTTGTCTTAATAACCCGTCTTTGATTCCAACAGGTGCAGCTTTATTGCAATGGAAGGGGGTGTGTGCGCGTGGGTGTACATTGTCTTTTGTTTCAAAGTTGAGGTCTCTTGTGTCTACCAGGGAGAGACAGCGTACATTCGTGTGAAAGTAGACGGCCCCCGCAGCCCGAGCTACGGAAGATCACGCTCCAGGAGCCGCAGTCGGAGCAGGAGCCGCAGTCGCAGCGCCAGCCGCAGCCGAAGCAACTCCCGCACCCGTGGCCGAGGGTCTCCCCGCTACTCTCCTCGTCATAGCCGCTCTCGTTCCCGTTCCTAAACTCTCGACCGTCACCGATGTGTTGCCGTGTTTGGTGAATTCCTTGTGTACCCCCCTTTTTTTTTTTTTTTTTACCCTCCTGATGAGTTTCCCCACCCCCTCCTATTCCAACGTCAAGTAGAGATTTTTTTTATTTTTGCATTTCATCTCCTGGTGTCCTAGTGGATGATCTGTGTAGGTGTCTTCCCCCCCTCTCCCCCGCCTGTCCTCCTCACCCCCGCACCACTGTCCCGTTTTGTTTTTATCCACCCCCCCGTAAACTCATTTTTAATAGATTTGTGTTTTCTCCTCAATTTTTCCAACATTTCAGTAGCACTGTGCTAAACTTCCAGAAGGTTGAGCTGACTAGTTAAAACTTTTGGAAGTGTTGAAAAAAATTGAGATCTTTTCATGGGATGGCTTGGGGGAGGGGGGGGGGGGCGGGCGGGCGATCACATTGCTTAACTGTATTTTACCCTTGTGTCTTCCTTTAGACATCTGAAGATAAGGATTAAAGAATGATTTGGAATAAACGATTGTGGAGCACATTTCATTTGTTTGATCAGGATAGGACATCTTATTGAGGAGGAGTCAGGTCAAGAGGCAATGGTATGCTTCAGTATCCATTTCTGTCAATGTGTTATGTAAGGATTTAGTGGTTGCAACAAGATGCATGATAAATCGTATTGGGTTTTAGTACAGTTCTCTTCCTACTGTTCCAGCTCCATTATCTTTGTTTTGTTTTTTGCAATTTAATAACTTAAGAATTGCATGTCTTTGGCTCAGCCAGGACAATCGGTCCCTCCGCAGTGTACATTACTGGTATTGTTTTGTGTTTTTTTTTTTTTGTGTGTTTTTCTTTTCTGAATAGAAGCTGGTTGATATTAGACTGGGGCTCTGGGCTTATTTAGTAAAAAGGTAGACGAATATCTGTAAAGTAGAGGGACTATTTTACTTTTTTGTAATCAAACTGCTGGCTTTTGGTCCTCAATGGCATTTTGATATCTAGCCACCTGTGATGAGTGCACTGAGTGAAAAATTGGGTTTGGCCCAAATATGACAATTCTAATTGTTTGCCTCTGATTTTTTTTCTGGTATTTCAAGGTTTTGATTGGAGGAGTGGCTCAGTGGATCCCAATCCTTGGAGCCGGATGAGTGGATCGTGTAGGGAAGGGATAGGCAAGGAATGGATGGATGCTTGGAACGGGATCCATTTTCCAGGAGTCAATTGATTCTGAACTAATTGGAGTCCCAGAGCAACTAGCTCATTTATATCTCAATTTTTAAGCGATAACGTGCGCAGTCAAAGGATATGGCTTGATTTACTTTTTTTGGAAAAGAAAAACAGGACCAGGAAGTTGGATCAAAGGATGGAATCGTAGCAGTCTGGTAAATAAGGGAATTAAATTGGGGTGGTTGTTGATTACATTGGGTAGTTTGTATTCTTTGCTTTAGGTTTCTGCAGCCTTTTCAATAAAATCCTGAAAATATGCACCTGTTTTCTTAGTTCTTCACTTGAAAGAGATACATGTTATTTAAAGAGTGATGTTGACCACTGCTTCCCTTCACAGGCCATATGATAATAGTTCGATGTATCCTTATCGACAAATTATATAGGCACTGGTCAATACATCGGCGTTATTGGTAAGCATGTTAAGAATCCTCAAGCTCGAGGTGCGTCTTATACTCTAGTAAAAGGTGAAAAATAACACGTTTCATTTATTGATTCACAGTAAATAATGTGAAATGACCATAGAATCCCATTGTATATCAGGTGTATTATAAGGTTCTCAATCGCCGTCAGTGTCAGATGGATTACCAGTCTACCTCCACTCAGAGCGGTAGATATATCTATAATATAAAAATATAAAATATGTCTACCTCCACCGTATTGCCAACGATGCATTGTGGGACGACATAAGATGCTGGTACAGAGAGGCTGCGAGAAAATGCCTGCAAGACTTGTGAGCGCCAGCCAATCGAGGCTGTATGAGGCGTTGGGCAGGGGCGGGGGAGGGAGGCTATTTCAGTGGGGCAGATACCCACATTTCTTTTGCAGTGAGTAAATCTGATCAATTGACCAGTGTCCGCTAGAAAAGCTAAACGGAAGGCATCCAGCGAGGTGAAACACGCATTTTGCGAAGGCTAAAAGCGTTCACCGCCCCCCACACTAAAAAGGTGAGCTGATACACGTTATTGAACTAACTCGCACATGCACATGCATGTCTCATGATCGAAGTTGTTTTGCAAATGAGTTGCGAATTCGTGTGCAAACAATTCACTCCATTCTGTTAGGCACATATTTCAGTGAAACAGTTATTGGGCCTGGCCCATGTTCTGATTTCGGATCAATCACATTCTGCAATTAAATGCATTTCAATCTACCTTAGCTCGAAGTAAAAGGGGCATTGTTCAACCATGGCAAGTTTGAGATGTCACTGCGCTGTTTGCCCAAGTGTAAGGACTCGTATGCGAATTAACCGATCTTTTATCAAGTTTCTTTATAATCAATGCCTAGAACAATTGCCCCGGGTTTGTCAATGAAAGCAAACCGATCACCAAAATCATCACCTAGAGAGGGTTGTAGTTCGGAATATCAGCTTTGACCTGCTCCAAGTTCTCAAACTGTTGGCGCATAGTTTAATCAAATGGCAATATCACCTGAGTGGCAATAGTCTCACCAGTAGTTAAAGGCCTACGTTTTTAAGCAGACTGCTAGGCCTAACCCCTAAAATGTAAACAGAACTGGGCAACGTTCAACTCTTTTAGTATAAGATTGTGGTTGTACCACGTCGAGACCATAATAGGAGGGTAAATAATATAATTTGTTTGGCAGGCATCATGACTGACAGGAAGGCTGTTATCAAAAATGCCGACATGTCTGAGGATATGCAGCAAGATGCTGTGGACTGTGCAACGCAGGCCATGGAGAAGTACAACATAGAGAAAGACATTGCAGCCTACGTCAAGAAAGTAAGTGCGACTATGCTGTTGACCTGCATGCACTGAAGTTGTCAGCGAGTATTAGAGGCCTACATGAATATTGGAAAGCTTTTATGCAGAATGCACTTCAGTGACCCCTTCTTTCAACCCCCTTTAGGAGTTTGACAAGAAGTATAACCCCACATGGCACTGCATAGTTGGGAGGAACTTCGGCAGCTATGTGACCCATGAGACCAAGCATTTCATATACTTCTACCTGGGTCAAGTGGCCATTCTGCTCTTCAAGTCTGGCTGAGTTCTCTCAGTGAGGCTTTGAAAGCCTCTGAGCTGCAATGGACTGAAGGCAGATGAGACACACACACACACACACACACACACACACACACACTTCAAATAATGTAAAAAAATACCATAGAGATGCAAAATGGCTGTGTGCAACTGCATGGACTATGTATCTTTATTCTTGTGTGTTTAGTCAACTTACTTTACAATAGTTGCCAGGAAAAATGCAACGTAAAGAGTTTTGTGAAACAGGCTCTTCATATTTTGTTCGTATTAAGTTGTAAATGCTTTAACGATGGCCCTCAATTTTTGTGTAATAAAGGCAAGATAGATGAAGTAGATGTGCATCTGCTTGAGAACTGTCTTTAGTGCTGCTACTTAAAGCAGAACTTTTTCAGCCAGTCATTTATTGATGTGGATGACGGTGACAGAAATCGAAACATCTGAGTTGAAGGAAATGGGTGTTGGGTAGGTTCTGAGCCTACTATGAAACTATAATCACTTCCTGAATTACCTAGTGTAAAACGGTTTTGACCAGAACTTTGATGCAGACAGTTAATTTAATAAGCATGACTGCTTTATCAGGCAGAAGTAAAGTCACTGTGTAGGACTTTTAATTGAGCATCACAGGAGGCAGCAGAGCCAGCAAGGTCGTCCAAACACTATGCAGGTTACTTGGTACACGTCTAGCATTTTTTTTGAGGGGGGGGGGGGCGGCGTTGGGTGCAGTTTACTTAAGACTATTGTGGCATTGTACAAACCTGTTGAACTTGCTCAATCAATAGAAAACGTGAAATATCTGTGTCTTGTACATTTCCTGTTGTGTGTCTGGGTCTAGAGTCTGCGTATAAATCTCCAGGAACAAAGAGGTCTTTCCACAGGGTTCAGAGTGTGTGCTTAGCTAACGGCCAGGCGATAGAAACATTCAGTACTGATACCTTATTGTGTTGAGTCGTCAGGGATTGAATAACTAAAGAGCTACATGATATTCAGTACATTTCAGAGGGGAGCGCTTGACTCCTAGATAACCTAGGGCTGTAATATTTTGTATTGTTTGCTGCTTTTAAGTTGCTTAATCGTGATTTGTTTTTGGGGGGGATTTTTGAGTTGTTTTTAGTAAATGCTCTAAGGCAGCAATTCTTGACCTATGGTCATTGGCCTACTAGTGGTGTATTAGGGTAATGCAGGTGCGCTGCCCAATCAAATGAAAATGAAAATATACATTTAAATATATTCATATATACAGTTGGTAAAAGGTTTTTAAACTTGTAAAATTATTTGAGCTATGCAAGTGGGCTGCAAAAAGGAAAAGCACTGCATGCTGCATCTCGTAAATCCAGTTACTTTTGCCTCTCTTACTCCATGACAGAGGGCAGCCTCGTTCCATAGCTGACCTCATTCACCACCCATCTCAGTGTCCCTGCCGCTGGGATCTGACACTCACAGTCAGCATCATCCTCTGTGGTCCTGCATGCATGCACATCCTCGCACCACAGGGTTACATCATCTCTCAGTGTCTCTTCTACTCTGTCTGAAAACATGCACTGGCTCATTGTGCCAACTTTTACTTATTGGTTCTTGTTAGTTGATCCAGCCACCACATGGCCATGTTTTGATGATTCATTTTATGACCAGGATGAGCTGGCAGATGCTGTGTACAGTAGGAATTTATTCTGGATCATGTGACAGATGTGGGATGATTCCCATGCTATATGTACAGTTGTCCACAAGAGGGGCACCTTGTCCCACAGTTTGTAATGCAAGGGGAACACCAGGCTCTTGGGTCCAATGCATGGAGCTTTTCCTTCCAGTAAATCTGAATCATTTAATGAAACTGCCTGAAGGACTTTAGCCATTTGTATTAAGAATCAGTAGGAGTCAATGTAATTGAACTTTGAACCTCATACAGCAGATTGGCCTGATAAGGTTCAAAATTACAATACATGCCATTTTGTGTTTTTGTGAAATATGCCACACACACACACACACACACACACACAATTTCCTGCAAGAAGCTACAAAGTACAAACATGATTCAGTCGTGATAAAGAAAAGAATGTTCTGTCCAGATACTCAGTGCTCACTTTATATTAAAATGTTACTGCATCATAGTTAATTTGATGAGTTTACTTGACCAAACCATTTCCTTTATGGGTTTTGCCCTTGTTTCAAGATACCATTAACCCCAGAATATAATCATCTGAATTGTGATACTGATACTTTTTTGTGTGTGATGTTTTATTGCTCACAGAGCACGATAAGATGTGCTGTAGTCGGATTCTCCTTTTACAGCTTCTGTAGATATGCATGTTCGTTAGCTTTGCAGGGTAAAGAGCTTAAGAACGTCTCTTACCCTAAAACTAAGGCCAAAGACTGCAACAAAGCTTAACTTAACAAAGCTATTGTGTCCTGTTTCGTACATTTGATCACAATAATCCAGTTCTGTGCTTCTCAAAGTTACTGGCCGTTCATTCCAGTTTCAGAGTAACAAATGCTGTTAGGAAAACGTTCCAGTCACATTTTAAATAAATGAGCTCCTGAAAATTTCCACGTTTCCATTCCATTTCATGGACGAATGGCCAACCCAGAGTCCTATGGTTGCTGGGAAACTAACGTAAACGAAGAAATATTGTGGCTCAGCAATGCAGGGATTCCCCTAGACTGTACATGAAGGGAGTTAACGATTATCCCAATGCACCTATTAATGCTGTCTGATGCCTGTACTTGAAGGAGTCAGAGGACGAGACGGAAAGGGAAGCACGACAGCAAGTGGTTAGACAGGGGACCTCTGGTGTCTAAGACAAACAAATGATTTTATTCCTCCTAGAATGATTATTTATTTTTAATCTTTATTTAAGTCCTGTATATGTTTGCTCCATCCTGCCAAAGTCAGTTCTGTGTTCGTGCAACTTGCATGGCGAATAAAAACAAACTCTGCTTCTGATGTGCCATGTGGATGGAAGGGCCTCAGTGTCCCTCACCTGTCCTGCTCTCCTCCTGAAGGTATGTGGACTTGGTTTGTCCTTGCACACAGGGGACTGAGGGGCGATTAACATTCTAAAAGTCATGACCGGTCTGCTGTGTTGCCCCCGAGAGCAGTTTGTTCTAATGGCTTCCTCCAAATGGACTGGGCAACTATGAAGCTGAGCAACCACAATGCAGGAAGTCTCTGGGGCAGAGTCACGCTGAGCGGTTTCACCGTGGTCCAGTCTCACTCATGTGCCACAGTCTCATTAATATACCCATTTAGAAGAATTTAAAAACAGCAAACACTGGACTTCAGAGGGGGGGGCAGGTGGGTGAGGGTTTCTCATGGTAGCGATGTGGACGTGCAAGAGGCTATGTTTCTGAACAGACCCACTGTGGATCGTCGAGGGATCTGTACGGACAAATCTTCAGTTCGAGAATCATCTGGTTGCTTTTTGCGTCCAGCTCATGTCATGTCTGTTTCCATCTGTCGATCCTGCTTCACTACCCTTACTGCTGTAAATAGAAGTCACGCTGTATAAGGGTCATGACACAAATCTACAAAGGAGAAAAAGACAGAACTTTGAAACCCTCAGTGAGAGAAACCACAGTTGTAATCTGACAGACGGTATAAAAAAGGTGGAAAGCAGGTTAAAGGTTGAAATTCCGGTCTTTCATTGGCCGCAAGTTTTGTAACCACAGACACTCGCACACATGCCCTCACACACACACACACAAACATGCATAAAACAAACAAAGTTGGAGACTCTGGGAAAAATCCCAAAAAATCCTATCCTCGAAAATGTGATACATTTTCTTGTTAGAAAATCAGAAAACATGGTTGCTATTGACCAAAATGTGTTCACCGGCTCTCCCTGTCACTCCCACATGCCCACCTCCAGACACACATCTCAACACATCTCTTTATGGTCCTCCGGCTTGTAATCCTTCTACTTTATTGCCTTTTGCGGCTGTCAAGGATAAGGCAATCAGCTCGTCATAAAGACATGATTTATAGAAACTGAGCAACAAGGGCATCTGAGAGTTTCATGGACCTTCTCAGCTTTAAAAAGAATATACTTGTCTGGTTAACAGTATCAAACCAAGTTCCACAGGGATCTGTACTAGTCTACAGTGGTATCTAGTGCTGTTGTGGTCTGTTGTCTAGTCTGTGGCCGTCTGAGGTTATCTGTAGGGGTCTTTTGTGGTCCGTAATGATCGGTGGAGGTCTGTGAAGTTGAGACAGCAGAGAGTGTGTGAAAACAGCAGAGGGAGTAGGTGAAAAGCAGGGAGAGAGAGAGAGAGAGAGAGAGAGCTTGGCATTTGACTCTTGGTCTTATCTCAGGTCGTATCCAGCCAGAGGAGGCATGTGATGTTGTGCAACACCGTCATAAAGCCATGCAACGCTTTATGAGAGTCCCTGTGATACTCCGCTCCTCCTTTTTTCCCTTCTCTTCCTCCTCCTTTACTTTTCCACTTCCTCCTTCGCCTCCTTCTCTTCCTCCTCCTTCTCCTCCTCCTTCTTCTTGCTCTCCTTCACTTGCCTCTCCTTTTCTTCATCTTCGTCATCATCCTCTGCTTTTTTTTTTATTTCTCCACCCTCGCCGCTCTATCCGCCACTCAAGCAGAGTTGGAGCCAGCTCAGACACCCTGAAGTTGACATATATCTGCTATATTTTGCATGTGTCGAAATGAATAGAAAATTCATATTTTCGAGGCCTGTTCTCCCAAAAGTGGATTGAAATGAGTCTCAAGACAATATGGGGAATAACTTAGTGGGGGTGCACAGTGGCAGTGTGGTTAGCGCTCTCGCCTCCTAACAAGGAGATTGTGAGATCGAATCTCAGGCCTGACTGTGATCTTTCTGGTTGGAGTCTGCATGTCCACCCCGTGTTACTGTGGGTTCTCTCCGGACACTCTCTGCTTCCTCGCACCGTCCAAACACATGCATGCGGCAGGTTAATTGGACACTCCTTGTGAATGAATGTGAGAGTGAATGGTTGTCTGTAACTGTCTGTTCCATAGCCCTGCGACTAGCTGGCCCCAGTCCAGGGTGTACCCTGCCTAAGGCCTGGAGTAACTGGGATAGGCTCCTGTGACCCCTAACAAGAATAAGCGGCACCACTAATAATCTGTAGTAAAAAATGAACAAACAATATAAGTGTTAACAGATATAATTTAAGAGGCCTTGATTGCTCTCTAAGAATTTGAAAGGTGTTATAAACAGGATCTTTTATCTCATTTGAGCTGTTATAGGGCTTTAGCTGGCTCTGACTCTCCTCAAGGTCTATTTAAGCATGAAGACCAGCCAAGGATTACGGAGAGGAGGAAAGGAGGAAGGGAGGGGGGTGGAGAGTGGACTGGGTGGGTCATGCAGGGGGTCGGGGGAGTGCGAGGGATGAGGAAGTCCCACAGGTAGGGGGTACTCATACAGTCGGTGGGTCGGGGCAGCCACCATGTCTCAATCTACAACCCAGCCCTGCATGACTAGTCCAGGACATGAGCTAATGACCTCCCAAATAGATTTTCTCTGTCCTCCAGATAGCAGCCAATGTAGCGTGACCCAGTGCAATGACTTAGGCACTCAGGATGGAGGTAATGGAGATGGACTAGTATTCCATGATGGGGGCCACAATATCAGAGAGATCTTAGATAGCCACGTGTTATCTTGCCACTGGGTGAGGGGGGGATGGGGTAACACAGACCCTTCGTTCCTCGTACGACTGGCCTCAGTGAAGTCACGGGGAGCGTGCGAGCTGGCGCCTGTGTGTCGAAATGATGCGAATGAAGCAAGACTAAAGTGAGAGGTCTGGGGGGTGAGGGTGGGGATGCGGGGGGGGGGGATGCAGGGGGGGGGGGGGGTTTGGGCCGGAGAGGTCAAACTGATGCAGCACCGAGGGACATATTTTCCAGGAGGATGCCTCCCGTGGCCGGGGTTAATGTGGTTTTGGAGAGACAGAGATGTGCGGATGAATTCATTTAAGGGAAGAGCAGAGGAGCGTGAAGAGCCAGGGGGCCATAGTCCAGTTGAGGAGGGGGGTAGGATGGGGGGGGGGTGGATGAGGCAGGCGGGTGAGTTTGAGGAGAGGAGGGAGGTGACGGACCCGGGCGCTGGCATTGGCACCTTCGCAACAACTCGATCACTGTCTCTGTCCTCTCACCTCTGTGACTGTCACTGCCTTGAACCCTTGACCGGATCGTTTTCGGTGCCAAACATAACAAAAGAAATGCACGGAGAAAAACCAATAACCAACCGAGAAGTGACAGACTTGGGTACTTATTGACCTGCCTCAAATCTTCCTCAACTCTGGGGTCATGTGGCGCAGTCAGTAAGGCTGTTGGGCTAGTAATCAGAAGGTACCAGTTTCGAACCCTGGCTGTTTCAACATGATGTTGCGTCCTTGTGCAAGGCACTTCACCCTACTTGCCTCAGGGGGGAATGTCCCTGTATTTCCTGTAAGTTGCTCTGGATAAGAGCGTCTGCTAAATGTAAATGTAACTCTGAGCATCACAGTCTTTTGGGGTCCTGCCTTTAACCGTTCACGCGACAGATTACACAACTGTAAACTCATATTAAACCATCAAGAGATGTAATACATTGTTTAGCCGTTTGTCACACATCTGCAGTCATCCACTGACATGACAATACCGATCATCATCTCGAATGGCATGAAAGGCGTCGGATGACAAATATGTGGTTGTGTCAGAGCAGGGTGCAGCGGACAGGCCGGGCTGGGTGTCATGCTTGGCAACAGCAGCTAACTGGAAGCTGAGGACTGCTGTGGCTTGAGAGGGACTAGACAGACGCCATGGTTGATTGAGTGTGAAGTTTTTCTCTTTACTCATGATCTAATAGATAACTTTGGTTTCACATTAGGTGGCACCGGGCCAAAGAAGTATTTGTTTTAGTTTGAAACCAACGTTAAATAAACTTGGTGGAACCAGGTAGCTCTTCAGTTGCATAAAACTTCCAATCAAAACCTGTGTTTCGTGCAAACAAATCGTAATATGCTTCAGAGGGGAACACAATGGCTACCAGCCCTCTTTATGTTCGAGGGCCCAAGAATGTCTTGATTACGATAATGTCAATCCAGCATGATTGAGCTATACTGACTGTGTTTATTTGGCCCATGCACCCTTCTGCTTTCTGAAACAACACATTCATCATCTCTGCTTCCCTCACCACATTAAGCATTTATTTTGAAAACGTCCCAAAAAACTGTTTATGAGTCATGTGGCTCAGTCAGTTAGGGTGCGGGTGGACCAGTTATCAGGAGGTACCCCGTACGAACCCTGGCTGTGTCAACATGATGTTGTGTCCTTGGGCAAAGCACTTCACCCTGCTTGCTTCAGGGGGAATGTCCCTGTACTTGCTATAAGTCTCTCTGGATAAAAGCTTCGGCTAAATGCCTTTCTGTTTTATTTCCCTACTCGACTGTCACACAAGTTGGAACGTCTGCACAGTGGATCTTAAGCGAGTTGCACAATTGTTCTCAGTGAATGATCGGGGCTCTTACGATCGAATACTGCCTCCACATCTTGGCCAGGGTGTTTATTCTCAGTGACAGGATGGATGAGGTACAGTAAACACACCCAACAAAGATCCCATTTAGCCTTGACTCCGTCAGGCCACACGGACATCGATTGGCGTCTGAGGAAATGGGAAATGTGCTGATTCCTCACACATTTGGTTATACATTAACACTTAGCAACAAAAAAAGAGAAATAAAAAGAGCTTGTAGGCTGGGAGAGATAACCTGCTATTGTGGCTGTCAGAGCAAGGAAATAAATTGCTGACTGAAAAAGATTCTTGACACTAAAGGTCACTGTTGCTACTGTCACATTTTCAGGTTATGGCCCTGTTTATTGGCATCCTCCACAGGCTGTAAGAATCCGATGATGAAACAAGCAAAAACTCTTAAGCAACAGTATATATACTAATATATCGGTGTGTGGGGCCTTAAAAAAAAAGGTTCTTGATTGCCTGTGCCTTTTGTGCAAGGAGTTCTCAGTCTGTGTGTGTGTGTGTGTGTGTGTGTGTGTGTGTGTGCCTGCCTGCTTGCCTGCCAATGTTTGTTCTGCAGGGTCTTAGTCAGAACATTCCACTTGTTGTAGCAGCTAACGACAGGTGTACGTGCCTCTGCATTAATGAGGGTGCTGTGAACCGGCTTTAATCGCAGAGGAAGCCAAGCAGGTAATTACCTCTGAATCTTTAGTTGTGTAGAGGAGGAGAAAGGGAAAGAGGGTGGTGGGGAAGGGGAGGGGTGGTTTGGAGGGAGAGCAGAAGAGGTGGAGGGACTAGGAGGGACAAAACGTTGTATGATCTCCTGACGACTGGCCAAACATCAGCCCGACGCTGATACCAGTTCTGGCCGGGACAGCTGAGGGTCATGGAAAGTCCCAAAGAAGAGGCACACATGCTCCGTGCTGTCCCAGGATGGGGGACAGCGGTGAGGAGGGTCACTGCAGCGCTCATGCGGAGCAGTGGGGGCGGTTCAAACTCAGGAAATCCACTTGGGTTTGAATCAGTTCTGGGAGAGTAACCTCCCACCCTCACCCCTGCACCCCATCCCCCATACACCGCACCCCAATAGGCCCCCCCGCTCTCCCACGTACCTTCTTAATGGGCTTCATGCAAATCCAATGCGGAACAGGAAATTGGATTCCACGCGTTGATTGGGTTGACTGTGACAGGAGTTTTCTTTAGTGCTCCATCATAGTCTGTCTCAGTCACTAGTCAACGTAACTGTCTAATCACAATTGGGTCAGTAAGCTTGTGTATTTTGTATTCAGACTGTGTGAGTGGCTCTTTATCTGTGTTTGCGTGTGGGTGTGTGACCGACCATAAATGCAATGCGCTAGCTGTCCACTAGAGAGCAGCAGTGAGGTCAACAATTGTGTTGAGGCCCAAGTCCTGACACTTTACCTACACATGCAGTTACAGAGCACTAACAAAGGAAGCTTTGAGTCATCCTGAAAGGTTTCAGAGGCACATGCATCATGGATCACTGGTTTGGAACCCACAGATACCCTCATGACACCACGGAGGGCTTGAGCTAGCGACAAACATGTAAAAACAACGCTGGCTTTACCAGTTCAGAATCAGTAATGTATAACTGGGGAATAAAGGTTGCTATTCTATTATGGGGATGGGGAACTTGTCTCTCTTCACGTTTTCCAGTTGGTGACAGTTGTCTGATTTCCTATTCAGAACGCATGTGGGAAATACAAGCTGAATTATTTGTTAATTATATGTTTTAGTCCTAGTCTGATATTGAAATATATCAAGAGGCCAGTGTATGTTTAGACTTTGTAGCCTTCAAACGAACAGGAAAAAGGATGGATGGGTGTTGGGGGGTAAGTGTGTGGGAGGGGGGTGGCACTAGACTCCAGTGAAGGTGTGAGATCTACTTAGTGAACTGTCTCCATGTCTGTTTTCGTCCGGCATAGCAAACAGAGCACAAGAGCCAAGCTGACACATTGATCTAATTTGACCTTTCACTCGGCTCTGGAACTCCTCCAGTTTCACCTGAGAAAAACAGAAGAGGTTTGGTTGTCCGGGTGGTGGGCCTTATACTCACCTTGAAGTTTACTTTGTCGTTCATCAGTGTGCATGTGTTTTTTTGCCCCGTTTGCTCTCCCTGAGTCGCTCCGTTTGAGAGTGGCCCTGTTATGTCAGAGACCCTGTTTATCGATGGTACGAGGCAAAGACAGAGGCAAAGGTATGGGGCAAAGGTAGGGGCTTAACAAAACTGTTACATAGACAAGGTGATATATGTTTTTAAGCAAAACATGACTTGACTGAGCCTATTAGCTTAGAGCCCAAAGTAAGTCCACCAGAATAGAGACTGTGTGTGAGGAAACCTGCTCGAGATGGCCAGTCATGTTGTGTTTTCACCTGGAGTCATAGAGATTCTGTCTCCGGGCCCTCATACTCTGACAAAGTGGCTGTTGCTTCAATCCCTGAGTCAATATTGACAGCCAGCAGGCTGGCCAGCCAGAGGAACAGCAGCAGGTTGCAGCTGGGGTGGATGGAGAGAGGAGGGAGGCTGGGGTGGATGGAGAGGGGAGGAAGACTGGGGTGGATGGAGAGGGGAGGAAGACTCGGATGAATGGAGAGGGGAGGGAGGCTGAAGTGGATGGAGAGGGGAGGAAGGCTGGGGTGGATGTAGAGGGGAGGGAGGCTGGGGTGGATGGAGAGGGGAGGGAGGCTGGGGTGGATGGAGAGGGGAGGAAGACTGGGGTGGATGGAGAGGGGAGGGAGGATAGAACCCCCCCGGACACTCTGACTCACCCTGCCACACACAGAAAAGCTCCTGACCATCCCAACCTCACCAGAGAAGACAAACTTAGCTTGACGAATATCAAATTATAATAAGCCACTTATCCAGGCACAAACCAAGCAACTCTTGGTTTTTTTTTACAAGAGTTTGAAGATGTTGGAAGGCTCCGTGTCCAGGCTGCCTCTGTTGCCCAGAACTCCAGTGCATGCTTCTGTGAGCGCTGGGCTTGCTGCAGGCTGGAGGCTTAAGGCTGACAGGATGAATCAGTGCTGTGGTGAGCAGCCTGTCTCAGCTGGTGCCGGGAGCAGGCTGTACCTGCAGCTGGGAGGTGGGCGTGGGATGCCAAGGGGTCGCGCTGCCCCGACAAGCAAGCTACCTTGCGCTACCTCATGGCTAAATCCTTTATGTCCAGTAGATCAGATGCAGGGGAGATGTCAACCTCCTGCGCACCTCACATTTCAGACTCATACTGAGGGAGGAGAAGAGAGTGAGAGAGAGAGACTAGAGAGAGAGAGAGAGAGAGAGAGAGAGAGAGAGAGAGAGAGAGAGAGAGATAGGGGAGAGAGACAGAGAGAGACGGAGAGAGAGAGAAAGAGAGAGGAGAGAGGAGAGAGGAAGCAGATTAAGTTTGTGGAGCGATGGAGACCAGGAAGTGAGTGTAAGAGGAACGGGGAGAGCGGGAACAGTGTACTCTGCAGCTTAGCTGATGAATGGCTGTGTAACCTCAAAGCCTCTATGATCTGACAGGATTGAACAAAGGGCAAAGAAGGAGAAACTCAAATCCCTGACCACACACACCTCTCGCAGTCATGAGAGCAAACACAGCGAAAAGACTTTCAAGTCTTGGACCGGGTTCTAGAAAAGCCCACAGAAACGCACGCCCTCAAGGGCGTGTTGACAGAGCCAACATGGTCCCTGTCAGACAGGCACTGAGGGCCACAGCCTGACTCTCCCCCCGCCCGCCCCCCTCCCCAGGCAAGGATCAGACACAGGTCATGTTTAAGAAGCAGGAGGAGTAGATAACAAAGATTTGTCATTTTCAGTGTCTTCTTGAATCCCTGAATTTGCAGGTCGATGAACTGTGTATCAGAGAGTTTGTGTTTGTCTGTGTATGCCTGTGTGTGTGTGTGTGTGTGTGTGTATGTGTGTGTGTGTGTGTGTGTGTGTGTGTGTGTGGGGGGAGGTCATCCTTGTAATCCTAGCAACCACATCCCATTTCAGGACAGCACCTTCTACATGCTACATAGAAAACAATCTACATAGAAACCACTGTGAAGCAATCACAGTACTTCAATCAATCAGTCGATCAATCAATCAGACCACTGATGGATTTATGACAGATAGCCTTAGCGTTCCGTTATCTTGAAATCCTCCAAAGCCAGTTGATTACATGAAGGTAGATCTGGGTAGAGGGGATCAGCCAGGCAAAAGTAATACATCCAGAAAAGAGGATCACAGAACATTAACCGAAACACAGCTTTTATTTCCTCCCAGATCGTTTATGTGGAAGGATTGACATTTAGTCATTTAGCAAATGTTCTCATGCAGAGAGACTTACATCAGGTACAGGGACATCTCCCGAGGAAAGTTGGGTTAAGTGCCTTTTCCAAGGACACAACGTCATGTTGACATAGCCCGGGTTTCAAACTGTACCAAATTCATAGGAACCGCTCCTCTTTCATTAAACTTTCCTTTTGTTTGTGCAGGTGTGAATAGTTTCATTTGCCCTGAGCCACGGTAGATAGCAAACACGTATATAACTATATACACTTAAACAATGCTATTGTTGAAATGGTTAGGACCGGGACAGACCTTTAGTCAACATTCTTTCCAAAGTTAGAAATATAACTTGTATAATGGTGGGGTTATGTACAACACCAGTAAGTGCCTTTCCAAATATGGAACCGTGTTGAAATGGTGTTGCTTTAAACAGGCAGAGAGAGTACGGACAGGAAGCATCCTTCTTCTGCATGTCATACGGGGATCTTGATGCTGGTCAGGGAGGGCACAGTGAGGGTAAGGTCCAGGTTACTCTGCGGAACAGGACATGGTCTCTGATTCCTCAGTCTCACGCACATGCCACGCAGCTCATGCCCTTTTCACTCGCCTGTTTCCAAACGTTCCGCTCTCTGCCCTGAACTGGAGTGTGTGTGTGTGTGTGTGTGGGGGTGTGTGGGGGGGCGTTAAGAGGAGAGAGGTCACTGACGACCTGAGCGGCAGTCAGGAACAGGTTGGTTCATCACCTAAACTCATCAAACCTTCCAGAACCCTTGGAATGATTACAGTAATTAGGCTTGGAAGAAATGGACACAACTTCTTTGCCCCCTTTTGCGACAACATGTCTCTTGCATAAGACATACATTGCAATCACACACTTTAAGTGAATATGTTGCTGTTTACCCCATCCACAGTCATTTTTAATTTAATCTCTTGGGGAATAATAATTGAACAACAACTCAGACGGAGGCGACACTTATATCGTCTGGTGTGTAGGTATGGAAGCTTGGTCGACACGTGAAAGACAACAGTGTTTCCCAGGCGGAAAAAACGGCTGGACACAGGCATGAGTAAGGAATTTGCATAAACTTTGGTGGTCTTCTTGTTTTGCCTTGAGTCCATTTAAATATTCTACATGGACATCCAACAGATAAGCAACAGTCGAATCAATATAGTTCTAGAAAATGTTAAGCTCCGTTCCAATGTTTCCATCCTGGCCCACTGTCCTGCTCTCATGAGTGTCTCTATAACAGAAGCCCTGATGATGGTGGACGGTACTGTGGAGTCAAAGGAGACGCTCTGAATGGGCCCCTCGGGGCCTCATATCGAACTCTAGGTGCCGCTGTGGAGTTTGAGATGAGGGGGTCACGGTGCTGCAGGTACAGGGGGCCTCCAACTGTCCCTGTCAGGATGCTCACTGTGTCCCTGTTGCTCAACCCTCCCTGTGTCACTAACTCATGTGAGAATGCAATGGTCGCTCTCTGTTCCTCGCTACGCTCCATTGCTCGGTCCTGCTTTCACAACAGGCCTTGTGGCCTGTGTTCTGGATAAACAGTTTTTTGTGGTTTGTTATTATATTTTGTTAATGGTTGACAGATATCTAGATGAGGGCTTGTGAAAGTGGAAGGATTAAGATTGAGCCATGTCATCTTCTAAACATACATCTTTAGGCTACAGTGTTTTTGGGGGTGGATTTTCTTATGCCTCATTGTCACATTAATGTTTTGTAGGTAAATAGCAGAGCCTTTATTCCTTCATTTCTCACTTAGGAAAAACGCATGCACATGATTTACAGGGATTTCTTGATTTACAAGTGCACTGGTTGGCTTCTGGATTATTAAAAACACAATTCACAAAATGGAGCAAATTAACCTGCTATTCCAGGGTGTCACCACTAAGCTTTTGATGCAGACAAGGCCAGACACAAAGCCCATGTTTTCATACGCTCTACTCGATCCAATTGTCTAATTAGGTTTACTTTAACGCACTATTACTTTAAGACCTATACCTGATTCGAAATTATATTTAAATGATCGCACCTGAGAAAAAAATACACATTTTGACTCACGACGGTTTCCTATAGGCGTTGGTCTAATTAGCCCGACAAAATATCCTTCCTATCAGCGGAATTTGTCATTCTAAGAGACAATCTGTGGACCAGTGTGTGATTTAGTTGTGACCCAGTATGAGCGCATAGCTCCGGGACGGGTTATCACCTTCACCCATCCCAGTACAAGATCGATGTCATTTTACACCAGTTCGAAGTGCAGGTAAAAAAAAGTGTGATCTCAGACAAGCTTTTAAAGACAGCCGCACTGAGAACAATGGGACAGATAACAGGGCGGATCGATCGCATTAGAGGTTACATGAGTATTTCTTGTAAGATGTAAAGCTCTCTCTTGTAAGTCGCTTTGGATAAAAGCGTCTGCTAAATGTATGTAAATGTAAGATCTCGCAAGCCAAGTACAACCACGACTACATGTCTCATTAACGACGCCTTATATAGTATATTGGCCTAAGTTATATATGAATCTAAGTATAAGATAGCTGGTTAGTATGGTCGACCTAAAGTCTTGAACGACCTAAGGCCATTCACAGAATCGTATTCTCCAACCATCCCTCTGCATCCACATAGGCCTAATGATCAACTACATTGATACTACACTAAAAGTTAAACTCCAAAGTAGCCTATAATAATTATTTGCAAGGCCCAACGTTATGCCTCGTAGTAATTACATGTGCATTTAACATTTATTAAATCCCCAATTTCCATGGTATAATACAACTACACAAAATAAAAAAGGCTACTTCCTTATGGAACCCCGTATACTGTCATGTTGACTCACTTTGTTTTGCTCTTCAGGAGGTCATTAACCTGAACCCATCATATTGGCTCAGAAAGGCACCTGCTTACTGCTTGCAGAACTTTTTTGTGCACAACTATAACACAGTCAAAACTAATTCCTCTTGGGGCGGAATGTCATAAATATATTCGTTTTATTTTGTATTGTGTACAAAAAAATCAAAATAAAAAAACGTTTATTTACTTTTTTATTATATTTTTTTTCACCGTTATAGCCTATGATCAGCCTATGACATAAAACCCCATTCAAAACCGAAAATTAAATAATAGGTTGTCAATTAACCAGGCTTATATGTTGATATGTATTGAGCATAGGTCTCTGTATGAGAAATGTGTACAATTAACGCTGTGACATGTTTAGGATAAAAGACAAACCTCACCAATATGCCTAATAGCCTAATTATCAGTCACAGAACAGTCTCTCCCCTTTAACCAAACTCTTTAGCATATAGTCTACGACAAGAGTCCAAAGTTCATCAAAGTTTTGCTGATAACAGAACCCAATAAAAGCAACCGTGTCAACACATGTCTACCTGCCTCCCTGTCAGAGCAGGCCTTATTCTAAGGATTTGCATAAAGGCCCCATCAGCCAGCCCACTCATTACCATGTTTTATATTCCCTGCCCTCCAAAAGCATCATGGCAAATGATATCAGTCTCCTCTACAGGGAAGTGAACCAGCTTCTCCTAGCAGGTGTCAGCCTTGGATCATTCAAACCAACACTGGACAGGAGAGGAAGAGACATTTTCTTTTTTTTCTTCTCCAAGCCAACTTCCCTTTCCCTTTTGTTAGGCTATATATTTTTTTCTATAATTGTTTTTTGGATGTTCTCGAAAATGGTTTCCAAGTTGACCTCCCTTCAGCAGGAACTCCTCAGCGCCTTGTTAGATTCAGGAGTCACCAAAGATGTTCTGATCCAGGCACTGGACGACATGGACCCCAGCCCATTTGGAGTTAAACTGGAGAATTTACAGATGTCTCCCCCCCCAAGCTCAAAGATAAACGGAAACGATTCGGATTCAAAGCCGATATTTCATCAGTTGACGAACGGTCATGGAACTAAACTGTCTGGAGACGAAGGATCCGAGGACGGAGATGAGTTCGATACTCCGCCGATATTGAAAGAGTTACAGTCGATGAATACTGAGGAAGCTGTGGAGCAGAGAGCTGAAATAGACCGCATGTTGGCGTAAGTGACTTATTTTTTTGTTTGTTAGTTTTTTTGTGAAAATGTATTTAAATGTGAAGTCTGTAAGCTTAATGATTTATTTAAATGTAATGTATTTAATACATTTATTTCAATGTGAAGTCTGTCGAATAGCCTAATTTACTACAGGGTCACTAAATCCAACTCACTAATTCTAATCCTATAAAAAAAATAATAGATCTAAATAAATGTCCTAAATAATTCAATCTATTATGGCAAAATTTGACTATAGTAATAAGTTGCTCTCTAAATATAACTACTGTGTAAATTATGGTGAATTATAAATTAGGATGAATTATTAAATCAAAAAAGAGGAAAGTCATGCTTGTGTTTACAAATTTGAAACATCGCGCCAGTAAGGCTGATTTTCTGGTTACTAATTATCAACACGGGTTATTATTTCGTTAACTTTGTAAAACTCCGCGTAACACGCTGGATTTATTATTAACTCACTCCACCTCTCCCAAAGATAAACACTGTAATAGACTACAAGAAGAGAAAGTGGATTATTTGTTAAAAGGAAAACCTTGTTTCGTCTGCTGTCAACATATTTGTTAGTAAATGTCATCCTCAAAAATTATAGTATACAATGTAAATATGTGATAGTCAAAAAATGGGACCTACTAATATATCCTTGGTTGGATAAATAATAATAAAATCCATAATTTTAGGATGTGGCAAAATTATAAAATGCCACGTAGCATAATATAGATCAAATAGGCTACACTTTTGTAGGATAGGCCTATGGAAATGAAACGTGGCCTACAGTCTCATTTTCTTAAGCCTTCCCATGCATGTACAAACATATTTCCAAAAGTTCATTCATAAATCCAAAACCGGAAGAAAATCAAAACTAACCCACGTGTAGTTAAGTTATTATTAATTTTATTCTATAAATCATCAACTGAAAGATACACAGTGGCGTATGATTAGACTGAATGGAGATCTGGTTATTCATTGTCGAAAGTTATAAACCAACATGTCTTAACCCACAGATTTAAAAGGCATTCTCCAAAACAAACAACAGTAGATTTGTGAAGTCAATAGTCATTTTAATCTCAGATTAGTAGTCTAGGACTAGGCTATATGATGGTAAGTGTGAACTTCACTGTAATATTTTAGAACAAAAATGCAAATTAGGCCAAATAATGTATTAAAGGCTTATATCATATCATAACATTTTAACATGTCCTTTTATTTAGCTCTAACTTCAGTCTTAGACCTGAATTTGCTAATCATAGTCTTGCACTTTTTAGAGGTCATTTAAATTAAACTTGATTGATTGCCGTTCTTCCTAAAGGCTTTAGGCTTCATGAAATTAAATCCGACAACATTGGTTGCCTCTATTTACGTCATCTAATGGCATTTTGTTAAACGGAATAAATTATAATAGGACATTTTCTAATATCTCAAGAAATTACGTAAATTAAATAACAGAGAAAGGGTATAAGATAACTGGCAGCAACTCGTCTGTAGCCTAAATCAAATGTTTTCATTTGACTGGCCGAACATTTTATGTGTCAGTCCATTTTATGCTGTATTATGATTATGACTTTAACATATGTGGCGTATTTGTTAAATAACTTTAGAGACTTTTCTTAGTGCCCAGCCCAGTACAGTCCTGACATAGATTATAGGCAATTTGTATTTAAAATTGAATAATACTTCGGACAGTCGATCAGTATTTATGCAGTATTTTATTTATTTATTTGAGGGTTTCAGAACTTTGTTCAGAAATCGCCATGTTGGATTTTGCACCAGCTCAATCAGTTGGTCTAACCTTTGAAAGTATTTACAGCCCATTGAATACAATGATTAACGGTCGTTTATTAGGGTGCTTAACAGTTGCTCCTACAAGTCTTTAAACTTGGGGCCTTACGAAACAGAAAAAAAACCTAACTACGAAATCACAGAGGAAAACGAGAAGCGGTTTTCCAAGTTCACTAGGTTGGTATGTTGTGTCAGATTTGGCCGCCTATGTCACACCGGATATTAAACGTAATTTCCTTTATGTTATATCCAGCGAGGACCCATGGCGCGCGGCCCGAACGATCAAAGGCTACATGCAGCAGCACAACATCCCTCAGCGCGAGGTGGTGGATGTGACCGGCCTGAACCAGTCTCACCTCTCGCAGCACCTCAACAAAGGCACGCCGATGAAGACCCAGAAGAGAATGGCGCTCTACACCTGGTACGTTAGGAAACAGCGGGAAATTCTGCGACGTAAGTCAATATTTCTCTCACAACTTTCGATATGAGGTTCTAAATTAAATTAATTATTTAACAATTATATAAAGTATAATTATTTGGATATACACATACAGATCCTTTTGCACAGAAAAGGTTTAAAAACATAACATAATATTTTGGTAATGACCCTCGAAAATACTGGTTGCATTAACTCTTCTTAAGATCTTAATATAAGATCTTAATATAATTTATCAGAACAAGTTAATTATGCATATCTGGATTATGTAATTGTGTACACCATGTCCACACAGACTGCATTAAGAGAACCCTGTCTACCTTCTTTCTATGTTTTTTATACCATCAAATGTACCCTGTCTTATTTTTCAGAATTCAACCAGGCAGTGCAAGGTTGTGGCAACAATATGACAGACAAAGGCAATCAGGATCAGGTGATGTTTTTCTTCCCAGAGTTTAACCCACCTGGTCAGACTATGGGGCAGTCCAGTGACGAGGTGGGCTCTGAACCATCCTGCAAGAAAATGAGACGCAACCGTTTCAAATGGGGGCCTGCATCCCAGCAAATCCTCTACCAGGCTTACGAACGCCAGAAGAACCCCAGCAAAGAGGAGAGGGAAGCCCTGGTGGAAGAATGCAACAGGTAGCCTATGAGGGAACACCTTAAAGGTCACCCATTAATTCACACCTGATGGAATACAAAAACAACCAATTATTACGTAACCCTGACTTCAGTCAGCACAGTCATCTCAATTAGTGTTCCATGACTTCTTATTGGTTGAGTTTTAATCGAACTAACAACCTTCCCATCTGCTCTTCCAGGGCTGAGTGCCTCCAGAGAGGCGTGTCTCCGTCTAAGGCCCACGGCCTGGGCTCTAACCTGGTCACTGAGGTGCGTGTTTACAACTGGTTCGCCAACCGGCGGAAGGAAGAGGCTTTCCGCCAGAAGCTGGCCATGGACGCTTACAGCGGGCCGACCCACGGCCTGAACCCCCTCATGTCACACAGCTCTCCACACCACCAGCAGAACAGCGCTTCTCCACCAAGTAAGATGATTGGTCGCGTCACCACGTACTGGCAACCAGTCACGTGTCATTTTTTTCCTATTCGCGTGTGCTTTGCATGTTTCCTGTGCAGAAATGAGCATCAAGCCCATCATTTAGGGGGTTTAAATTCAGTATGCCACGGTACCGGCAGAACATCGTCAAAATAACTATTTTGTCCTAATGCGTCAGTTGAAAGAGAATTGAGCAGCACAGCTGATGAGATGAGAGAAAGGAGAGTGAGGCTGGGTGATCAATGGGAGAGCTGAGCAAATGCCATTGTTATTCTGATCTTTGAAGAGACTCTGAGAACAATCCACATTGTACCTGCAATCTCCACTCCAAAGTCAGCAGGCAGGAACGTGGCACAAAGCGCAGTGGTCTTGTGACAGGCTAGGGTCAGGACGAGGTCAGGGAGGTCTGGCCCTGTAAGCCTCCACGTTTAGCTCCGCTATGGCCTCGCTCGGTTCAGGTAGGGCGCTGTTTACTTTCTTCACAATCTCAAAGTTACTGAACCCAGAACAAGGAAATGCAGCATCCAAGTGTTCTGGTCTTTTGACCTCAAATTGTTGTTTCCTGAAACTGTTGTTTGAGCAAACTACCTTGAGCGTTCGACATAAAACCAAGCAGGTACTTGGACGCAGCACTATCCACCCACCGCCATAAAATGAATGATTTGGGAGACTAAATCGAAGTCAATTGGTGTCCTTTCATGTCAGAGAAGGAGGTCAACCTTGCAGAGACAGCCAAGCATTTGTCGTGACTACTAGTTACCGTTGGCTGTAGTGGTGCCATTAGCAGAGGGTCTGTTTGCTTGTGTTCCCCCCCCAACACACCTGACCAGGCAACGACCTCAGGTTGGAGAGCCAGGAAGGTCGCCGATTGGCTCGTCACGGCGGAGAGGGAGGGAAGTTGATTGTGAGGCTATGGGGTCAGGCAGAAGATACTCTGCTCTCCCTGGAACCGGGTTTCCCTGCTTACAAGGTGTCCTGCTGGCAACATCAGCTGTTTTTCAGTGTCGGCCTCTGGCCTGACAATAAGCTCTCAGCGGGCCCTCCATCGCGTTGCCAGGGCACGGCCTGTATTATGCATGGTTAATGGACAATTAAAATCCCTGGCTGCTACATCTCCACAGTCTTTGATAAGGAGCTCCACTGACTTCTCCTCTCTATAGCCTGGCCTGGAGGGGGGCCGTATTGTCTGTGGTGTATTAGAAGACTGCAGTGACTGTAGCCTGGGTTCATTTATCTCCGCTGGGGCTTGGGGAGGGACTGGTTTTTAACCCCCCCCCCCCCCCCCCCCCCCCCCCCCCCAGCCCCACCCCCTCACCTTTATGGCCGTCGGTATTGTGGGGAGGCTGGGCGCAGACCCTACCAGCAGGAGCTGTCCTGCGGTATTGGGTTCTTTTCTGGCCAGACAGGACTGATGAGCCCCTCTGTGCCGAGGCTGTATGGAGAGAAGGGGAACCCCCTTCACAGCCTCTCTGGCCTGGGTATGTGACGAGGTCAGAGCTGGGTCAGGGTCTCTCGTTCCATGCATTTGTATCGATCGAGGTTTGGTTGGTTCGTCACCACTGCAGAGGCAGGCTGCACTTTTTTTGGAATATGGTGACTGGGTGGCTGCTTTTAAATCAGACGGAGGCAAACCAAAAATGGAATCACATTTAGTAAAAGAAATTCAGTAGCTGAGGAATTGCTTCTATTTGTGAGTAAATTAATGCAACAAGCCAAGTTATAATGGAAAAGATAAGAGGAGACTACTTGAATTCAGCAAACATGCAGCCAATGTGACCCAATGAATGTGTGTGTTTATGAGCTCCCAGACAGAAAACAATTCTCACTGGAGAAATAAGAACAGTGGCAGATGGAGCGTGTTCCACTGGTAGATCAGCCTGGTACAGCCGGTTCCTTGATCTTCCACTGAACACAAGGGATTGTATCTCTTAATTGTTGCCTTTAATCAACGTATTGAATATTTTTGTTGACTTTCTTTGCATTGCAAGCAACATTTTTATTTACGGCTTCCCGCATCAAAGCTGAGAAGCATGCCTGAAACTGATCCCAATCAGCAAAGATAATCCAGACAAAGTAACATTTCATTTAACCAAAAATACCAACAAATCACATTCAAGGTCTGATAAACCACACTTCTGATTGGTGTTCATCCAGATACAAAGGTGCTGATTTAGTGAGTGTGTAAGCAGGGTGTTGTATCCCTGCGTCAGCCCTGTGCGCTGCTCTCTCTCTCTCTAAGGCCCTGACCGGCACAAAGGGCCCTGATACGTCCTGTAGAGACCCTGGAGGTCTTACATATGCACCGTCCTCACAATGAGCCCTGCCTGAGGATGGGGAGAGAAGCTTTGATTTGACATGGTTCTCACAGAGAGCAGAGGCCTTTTCAAACCTGCTGCACCCTCCAACTACCACTCCCCTTCCAAAGTTCTCGCCCTCCCCCTCGCTCTCTTAAGGAAACCCTGCTCCCGTTAAGAGTTCAAATGAAGTCGCTGGCGCTCCGCGTCGGAAGCCTGCATTCCAGATTTATTCGACGAATCAACTTCACAAATTTACGTTTTAGGTTGATCCTCAGTGTCAGTATTTGAGGATTTGCTGTGATTGGCAGACTTCAGTTCTCTAACTCTTCTACATTGTAGGGATCCTCGGGTTATACAAACCCTTCCTCCTTGCTCCAGCTGGCTTAGCTATGGTCCCCTCCCCGCCCCAGCCTCAGACGAGACAGCAGAGGGCTTCCTGGCTGACAGTGGGGTTCCCTGCAGCCAGAGTTACTGCTGGCCGCTGGGCAACCGTCCTAAATAGCACCAGTCTCCCCTTGACACTTTTAAAGGTGGCCCAGCTCAGGCTTACTGCCTGTTTATGAGTTCTCAGCCATTGTTTGGCCGTGGGGGTCATAGGTCCGGGTGGAGTGTTTTATTGTTTTGTGCCAGTGTTTACAAGGCGTAGTGGAGTGCTATGGGGCCAGCTAGTATGTTGCTGAAAACAATATGAGGTCTATAGTCCTCTTGTGGTCGTGACAGGATGGATGATATGTGGTCAGCGGACGGAATACGGATGTCTGTCCGTCTTTCTCAGCTTTAGATTAGCAACGGAGTGTGTCAATGGAAATCCCGATACCTGATACTGATCAAATACGATACCGTATTTGAATTGAATTCTAATTCTAATTGTTGATCAGAGTAGATCTGGTAACAACTCCTCCTGTTGTTTATCGAATGGTAAACGGCGCGCAGTGTCAGTGTCCGCTGTGACCGCTGCAGAGCCCTCAGCGTGACACGTGTGGGTCAGGGACAGAGAGCTCTGGGGATGATCTCACATGTGAGAGCAAACAGAGCCTGTGTCCCCACAGCCAGGACAAGTCAGGCAGCCAGGGAGGGAGAGAGGGACAGAGACAGGGACAGAGACAGGGACAGAGAGAGGGACGGAGACAGGGATGGGGAGAGGGACGGAGACGGAGCCAGGGACGGGCACAGGGACGAAGCCAGGGACGAGAACAGGGACGGGGACAAGGACTCTACAGGAGGGTCTCTCTGTGAAAGGTTGAGGCGACAGGATAAGAATGTGTTTGACATTGTTTGTAATTGTGTAATGTTTGCACTGTTGGTATCAGATGGGGGCTAGTATAGGTAAACATGCATTTGATAGGTGGTAAACAGGCATTCCTGAGCCTCGCCCGTGGAGGTGAGAGACAGCAGATCGGGTCTAGACGCAGAGGGGCGGGGGAGGGAGGGCCCTTTAGTGATGTCACAGAATGTCTCAGGAGAGTCCAGGTCCTGGAGCACCAGCATTCCTTAAGAATGACATTTCAGTTCTGTGTTACTAGTGAAGTTTCCCTTCCAAGGTGCTGGTGCTGGCCCACCAACACGGTCCACTGTGAGCCCAGAAAGTATGGACGGGGCAGGGGGGGATGGCAGGGGAGGGGGTTGGTGTTGTGTGTGTACACACTGGGTGGCCTTGGCTAAGCTGTCCCGATAGCAGCGATGGAGGGGTCAGTGTGTTTGTTTACTCTGGTTTCCAGTCAAAAAGCAGGTGAATGTGACGGCACAGAACGACACAGCCGCTGTCCTTCCCGGACAGGCCCGCCCATCTCCCTGCCCTATGAACGATATACCTCTGTGCCAGTTGTTACAAGCCACAAAATAACCCTCCACAATCTAATCTTTCTCTTTCCCACCCCCCCCACTTCCTACTTCCTGCTCTCCAGTGCGTTACAGCCAGGGACCTGGTGAGGTCAGCTCCTCGACGACCATCAGTCACCACGGCAGCATGGCGACCAGCCAATCGGTGTTGCAGCAGGTGTCTCCGGCTGGCTTGGACCCCAGCCACAGTCTGCTGTCGCCTGACGCCAAGATGGTGAGTGAGCGCACCTGGGGGCCTCTCCTGGCCTCAGATTAGATAAGGCCCGGGCCCTGCGTTTTAGCCTAGGCATACAAAGCAGGTTCCTGAGCCATGCTCCCATGGTCCTGTCAGCAGGCTCCAACAATTAGAGCATTGTGCTTCCCTGTGTGGATGGCGGTGGGTAGGCCTTGGCTGAGCACACAGCTGGAGCCCGCAGTTCAGCCTTCGCCAGCATGGGCGACGGCTGGTCAACAGTTTAGCCAATAAACCTGACAAAGAAACATTCTACTCTTATTGATTAAACGCCCGGTAACAAGGGGGGGGCGGAGTGGTAGAGGGTGGAGCTGAGAGTGCAACCTGCTCTGCCAGGGATATGAAAACAAACGCAGATAATGCTAGTGAGGTTTGTCTGCCTCCAGCAAAAGGAATGACTTTTACCCCTCGGCCCTGTTTCAATATTTGATTGCTGAAAGTGAAACGTGCGTGCGGAGAACCCAAACTGCACAAAAACAATTCAGTCACGTCGACTAACTGTCGAAAGGATTCATTTTAGCCCAGTCGACACGTAAGTGTTCTGGTAGTTGAGAAGTAGGTAGCCTGTGGTCCAGAGCTGGCCAGGTCAGGGAGGGTGTTGCTGTATCTCTCTGCCCAGACGACAGCCCCCCCCCCCCCCCCCCCCCCCCCCCCCCCCCCCCACAAGTCCCTCTTTTCTGACCAGCCTGTAGTCAAATAGGTCCCCGGACTCACTGTGGTGGGAGGATTCCTGCCAAGATAGCCATTAGGCTCCCAGATTGGGCCCCACCTGTTGAACCGTAAAAACATTCAGAACAGCGTGCGTGTGTACCTGCAGGCACTATGCATACTGTACTGTCTGTGTGTGTGGGTGTGTGGGTGTGTGGTGAGGGGTGCGTTTCAGCTTGTGCACTTGCACAGGCATGAAAACACACGCACACAAAGCTGTATGTTTTATTGCTTTCCGATTTGTTTTCTCCC
This sequence comes from Neosalanx taihuensis, assembly GCA_030340665.1. NCBI lineage: Eukaryota > Metazoa > Chordata > Actinopteri > Osmeriformes > Salangidae > Neosalanx > Neosalanx taihuensis. The sequence goes on along the minus strand of CM059297.1, from coordinate 4,590,477 downwards.
TTATCAGTATTTGCTAGTGCAGATGACTGTAGTAACACAGGCACAATATCACACAAAAGCTCCATAGCCGAGTCAACATTAATGTTGTGACCTGCTTTGCTGGTCAATTTCTCTTCCAGAAGACAATTTGGCATTTACACACAACTCCATCCCCAGACTTAAAATGTAATATTGATATTAAACAAGTTTACTGCTAATTCCACAGAAGAAACTCTAAGTTGTACCGCTAAATGTTTTGTTGTTTCTCTCTCTCTCTCCCCCTCTCTCTCTCTGTCTCTCTCTTTCCAGATTTCAGTGTCGGGTGGAGGTTTGCCACCAGTGAGCACGCTCACTAACATCCACAGTTCCCACCACTCCCACCAGCAGACACAGAACCTCATCATGCCCCTCATGGCCATTGCACAAAGTGAGTCGGCCATTTTACTTCCCGCTTCAGGGCCCTGTTTGATGTTCTTTCCCATGCTCAGTGGGGAGAGCACCGGGCTACATGTTGTTGCAGTCAGGCAGTCTCGTAGATAATCCCAATCCCAGCAAACCGTTTTGTGACGCCCTCATCAGCTGTTACCCTGCCTGGGGTATGATTTTCACGTTTGGCCGCCGGTATTCCAGCTGACCGTCCCTCTGCGTCCTCAGGTATGAACACGTCGCAGTCCCAGTCGGTGCCGGTGATCAACAGCGTGGCGGGAAGCCTGGCGGCGCTGCAGCCTATCCAGTACAGCCCGCACCAGCAGGGCCTCATGCAGCAGTCTCCCAGCCACATGAGCCAGCAGCCCTTCATGGCCACCGTCACACACTCGCACAGTCAGTACCATCGCTGTCTATCTTCCTGAAACTGGAGCACTCATGTCTGCTCAGCAAAAGCTATTCCCCCCTGCTGTAGTCTGAGGAGGAATGGGCGTCAGAGGAGTTATATATGGACTCCAATATCATCATATCAGCATCTCATAACATTTTGGAAGCTGTATTGTTATATGCTAGTAATGTGTTGATAGGATACTGTATTTTTTTTAACACCACGAATCACTAAGAAAGCACCCACTGACTTTGTGTGTGTGTGTGTATGCAGTGTACCCCCACAAACAGGAGCCTCCGCAGTACTCCCACCCCTCTCGCTTCTCTTCGGCCATGGTTGTCACGGACGCCAACAGCCTGAGCACGCTCAGCTCCATGTCCTCCAGCAAACAGGTGAGTGAAGCCCCCCCGCATGCACCCCTAACCCCAGCCTGCGGACCCTCTATGTCTCTGCTGATCTCTGCCAGCCTGCCCCACCGCCTGTGCTGCCATGGTGACTGCAGCAGCAGCAGGTCATGTGTTGCGTAGGCATCAGATGGCATCCGAAAAAAATATTACCCAGGAGATTTTGAACAACGTTGTTGAACAGCTGCAATGCAAGATTAGGCATTGCGGTTAACCAAGCAATATTCATTGCTGCAGATGTGATTTAAGTGATAGCCAGATTTGAGTCGATCCTATGTTTTGTAGTGGTTTCCACTGTTGAGAAGATCTCCCCAGAGAGATTAATATATTGAGATGAATCAATGTTAAATAGATTTCTAATCTACTAACACACTGCATCTTTCACAACTCAATCATCCTATTGGCAGAAACAGTACAGGTTTGTGTCTGTGTGGGTGTGTGTTCTGACTGTGTGCTGACCTGTTTAATCCCTGTCACATTAGGATTCTCCGGTAAACAAGATGGTGCAACTAGGGGGGCTCTCCTGGGTAAATACGACTTTATTAGTTAACAGTTATCTCCGTCACTTAGTTTGGTGTTTGCGAGCGACCTTCACATGCGCCACAAATGGTCAAATACAATCTTTTCCGATGCGCCGTAGCCTCGCGCCTCCATGCAAGTACGCACGCACGTGCTCATGTGTTTCCCATCGATGTAAAAAAAACATTCCGTTGATATGGTGTGTGTCACATAGCACACATGCTTGGCTGATGAAATTACAACAGAGGATTCCACAGACATAACAGGGGAAGGTTTTAACAGCTGGTTTTTTCGGTGCTCCGTTTGACCCCACGCATCCCAAATGCTTTTGTCAGAGCACGCGGACCGCTAATCTCAATCAGTGGGCCGAGCGGGTGTATGGATACTCCTCTGAATTCCTATTTCCTTTGAAAGACCCGACCAATCAATCACCTGTTCCCTCATCCAGAACGCTACTTGATTAACGATGCCTCCTTTCGCTTTTTCCTCTCCCCCTGGTGAGAGAGTGGCTCTCCCTGGCTTGGCGGATCAGGAAATGAACCCCACTGTTAATCAAGGTTGTGGAAGCTCGTTCCCCTGCTGCCCAGGCCCGCTTCCCTGATTCAGACGAGGGGGTGGGGGGTGGGGGGTGGGGGGGAGTTTTACAGTAATTACAACTCTTCCCATATCCTACTTCTCCCTGCTCTCGGTGATCGCTCTAGCCTGAAATGCTGTCCTGCTCGCTGCTTTCACACGCTCAACTTCCCACGCTGAGAGACGGGGCTCTCACGCCGCGACACTGCCGCTGAACGGCTGACCGGCTGACCGGCTGACATGCAACAAAAAAAAAGCGGGCCTCAGAATAGCTGGCTCAGTTTTACTGCTTTGGTTAACTCTCAGATCAGGGTTGGTTGTGTAAATAGGTATAGGTGGATTGCTGCTTCATTTTTCCCTGTGGTATCATAAACACAGCCAATTCCAGCTTGAGTTCATTTTATCACGTTACGGCTTTTATAGAAAGGCATGTTCTGAAAAGCCAGCGTTTAGAGAGCAATTAGCCAACTGTCTCTCCCAGTCTCTCTTATCAGGCCTCAGTTTGGCCTAGGTAGTGTAGACAGAGGGCAGGGGGGTCTTCTCATGACACAACTGACATGGTCAGGCTTTATAACTTGTTTACCGAAGGACCCCCCCACACACACACACACACACACACACACACAACCACTACCACCGCCCTCACAAGCACACCCCCCCGGCCCAACCACACCCACCCCCTGTTAAAACGTCCATTTAGAGTCCTGTGTCTAATGACTGGGGTCTTAGCAGGTCCACCTTTATCAGGTGAGCCTGTTTGCTGTCCGCGGGGTCGTTCCAAGGTCAGTGGCCTCCACCCCTTCTGAGAAAGGGAAAAATAAATTCCGCAAACATTTTGAAAAAGGCTGTTTCTATGGCAACACGGCCCCTCCAGCGAGAGCGGAACGAGGATAAGGAATGTATTTGGTCAGGTGTGGCACACAAAGGTGCAAGGAGGACTCGTTTGGGGTTTTTAGCCAATCTCACACCTAGAGGAAATGCTTCTCAGTGTCACAAAACAACGCAATCTTCGCATCCAGTAGTTTACAATTTAGTTCCCCCTAGTTTCCTGTTTTGTTGGACTAAGTGGTTTGTTTGCTTGAGTGACGTCGCTTATCTGACGTGGCGTTCTCTCTCTCCTTCTGCAGTGTCCTCTTCAAGCCTGGTGAGGTTCCACACCTGACTTCCTTGGTGCCTAGCAACAGGAGCTCCGTTTTCCACCCTCTCTCTGTGGTAACCGTGACAACTCCTAATAACTGGCAGCGCACGCACTGGACGATGAGTCAATAAATCAAGCGTGGTGGTGGAGGGCAGGAAAGTGCCGGCAAAGAGACAAAGAAACGAACGCTGCAGGTCTGCAGTTAAGTGGGAATGAGACGAGACAGGAGTTCTTCTCATAAACACAGATGATCAACAAGGATATGATTTATTTTTGAAAACACAATCTTTGAAAACAGTATTCATTGCTCTACTTTTCATTGAAAACTGTACATAAATGACATTCCTCTGGGGGGTTTTTCTTCTTGTTGTTGTTGTTGCCGCTGTGGCCAATCATTTGTGACTTATCACCACAGAACAAACCAAATGAAGCTGTGCCTGTGTTTCCCGTGTGTTGCGGTGTTCGTCAGGGGGGCAGGGCAGAACAGGACAGGGGGCAGAGGCCCTGGTACACAAGTGGTACACAGGACAGGGGGCAGAGGCCCTGGTACACGAGTGGTACACAGGACAGGGGGCAGAGGCCCTGGTACACGAGTGGTACACAGGACAGGGGGCAGAGGCCCTGGTACACGAGTGGTACACAGGACAGGGGGCAGAGGCCCTGGTACACGAGTGATACCATGTGATTAAGAGACAAAGTTGCACAGAAGCCGAGCTGATATACTACTGTCTGTCTGCGTGTGACAGGACTGTTACAGACAGCGGAGCAGCCTCTTGACCTGTGTCTGCTGCCTGGACTCACCACACAACATGTTTCTGTCTCCAGCAGCCACTGAAATTATGATCCACATTTTGAACGGTGTCTTATCAATAGCTGAGCACGCTAGAGGAACTGTTTGACAATCATATTTTCCTTGTTCGATAAAAACAATTGTATTGATTTTGTAGATAGATATTTCATATACCTGTTCTATTTTAAGTCTTCCATTTGTTGTTTTTTTATATAAATATATATATTTCTTTTTCTGTACAGCATAGCCTGCTGTTTTATAGTCTGAAGGATTTGTCACAAAATGTTTGTAATTTCTTATGTAAACTGTGATTGAGACATTTGACAATCTCTGAAATACTTTGAAGGATTATGAAATGTAACTAGACTTCCGCCATATTAGACCAAACCCTGTTAATATCTCCAGAAACGACCCACTGTTGTCAGCAACCTGCCACATCACACAGAAATAGAAGTCTGTCTGCCCTGTTTCATGAACTAACTTCACCTTAACGACTGTCACATTGTCCTTGAAACCCAGTCCTAATCCCAGTCCTAATCCCAGTCCTAAACCCAAATCCCAATCCCAGGACTCAGGTCCAAACTACACATCCCAGCATGCCCTGCTCAGTTAGAACATATTCCTCATCTCCCACATCCTCAATATCCTTTAAAGTCCAGCAATGTCAAAAGATGGTGAAATAATTTGATTTCTTATAATCTCATCATAAATCACTGAGAGACCTCCCCACCTGTCATAGTGAAAATATTTACAAGTATTTGTAAGCAAAACATTGATATTAGTCCAGAAGCTTGTTAAGGGTTGTGAGAAGGAGGAGGACTATGTTGTGACAGCGGCTGCTCTAATCAGACTGGATTCCACGGAGGTTGGGAAAGGTTTGGGAGAGAATCCCACAACCAGGGTTGGACTCCCAAGCAAACTGTACAACACAGCCTGAACTGTACACAGCCTGAGGGAACTTGGTTGTGGGATCAGGCTGGGGTGTTATGGGTACTAGTCATTTCACATAAGACACTTTTTTAACTGCATTGTCAGTATAATGTATTTGTCTATGTTTTGAAGACTGGTTGATTTCGCTTGATTGTCAAACATTCCAAACTTACACTGTAATGTCTTGCTCGTGTTCTTTCCACGGTTCAGGTTTTTAAGACTCCTTTCCAATAGGTCATACCATCTTTGTTGTTTTGTTATTATTTTTTGTCAGTCTGTTATGAATATGCTCACTGCTGACTGAATGGAGCGCAGGCAGAACTTTCCGGAATTTCAAATGTCAAAGACCAGATGGCAGTTGGATGTGATTTTTCTCTGTGTATTATTTTTGTATAAAATGGAAATCAATCTTCTAAATCATTATTTATACTTTCTGAGAAAATGTTGATATTTCAAGTAAAGCTTTTTTCCAAAACTATGATGTTTGGTCAAAACCTTTGTGTTCTTAGTGCGAGCATACTGTGCAAACTATAAAATATTCTCTGGAAATGCAAAGTGTTGAAACTTTTCAATTTCCCCTCCCTAACAACTCAAACACCTATAAATTACCCTTGTGGTCCCTGAAGGTGAATTCCTCAGAACTCAAAACAAACCTTCTAATGTAATGCAGGAAGACCTAACTTGTTCCTTATGACGAGTGTGACAGGAATGTACTTCTATTGACCAGATAACCACACACCCCTCCATACCTTTCCATGGCTGTTTATTTAGCCTATCTGATGGATATACCAAATACCCAGGGGAACAAAGCCTTGTGTGTTTGTGTGTGTGTGTGTGTGTTTGTGTGTGTGTGTGTATGTGTGTGTGTGTGTGTGTGTGTGTGTGTGTGTGTGTGTGTGTGTGTGTGTGTGTGTGTGTGTGTGTGTGTGTGTGTGTGTGTGTGTGTGTGTGTGTGTGTGTGTGCGAGCGAAATAAAACAAAAGGAGAGGGAGACAGAAAGAATAAGTGTTAGTGAGTGAGTGCATGTTTGTGTGTTTACTTTTCAGATGGAACAATGTGCAACAACGATGCACATAACCCTGAAAGTATAGTGAAAGTGTTTATGGCCCTCTACAAAGATTTGTGCTATTGCTGTGTGATAAGAGAATATTTCCTTTGAAGTTTATGGATATGAAGGTCTGTTTCCATCATAAGTCACCTGGGCTGAGAGGACAACACTTGTTGCAATAAAGTGTGTTTAAAATCAAGGTTTATTGAACCCTAGTGTGATATGTCAGACACCAGTACATCTGAAGAAATCAATGTGGTGAGGAGTTTGACAGCAAAAGATGACAAAGATATTAAGATTAGAGTCACTCTGTCTACCTTTGATTGAATGAACGGAATAAACATCATGTGAGAACACATCATCCTGTTCAATTTAAACTCTAAAAGAGAGATGTAGGAGCTTGAATGATACAAGTAGTGAGGTTATATCACAGATTCATGGATTCATGATTATAACAACAGCCATTGGGATGTAACTGGTAAATGAGCGGTAACACTGTGGCCCAGTCTGTCCATCCTGGCCCTGCAGGACTTGAAAGACCGCCCCCGAGAGCAATTGAAGGGACCCCCTGTCGAGGGGACCCTTGTAATCCAATGATGTTGCTCTGTTTGCTTATCAATGAGCCCTTTGATATTGGGCCCAGGGAGCCTCCAAAGATCTTACCTCTGCTTTTTTACTACTATTCTCTGAAAGAACCTCGAGCCGTGAAAGAAACGCTACTCGGCTAATTTGCATCTGTTTGGGAGCCATTTCACAGTGACACATAATAGTATATTCCTCTAACATGTTTACTGGGTAGAAATGGATTGATATTTCAACCCATAATAAACAACACATTCGCCCAGATGATCTTTGACCAGATGAACTTTGTGTTGGTTCGGATTTTTGAAGTGTTGAATCAACAAGAGTGTTTGTATTTTGACAAAGACTAATTGGAAACATTTTAATGGTTGAATAATCCTCCACATTCCTCAACCATCATGCCTGAATTATACTTGAATTTTAGAAATGAATTATATTACTGGTATTTGTATTCATGTTGTCATTATGTGCCAGTGTTTATGTCTATTAGATTTTCATTCATCCGCTTGACAAATGGAGTTGTATTAAATCCTTTCACAACACTGACTGTCCCTTTTGTGTCTCTGTCTGTTGAAGCCAAGCCATTACAACTTTATGACCCTTGCAGATTTGTACTATTGATCCAATTGTGTGACAACAAAAAAGAAAACAGAGGAAATAGAAAGGCCACTTCAGTTATAACTTATGGATATCAAGCACTTCCACCGGCACGACAGGGCCGCCATTTTCACGTTGATGTTTGTATCGGTAGTTGTGAAACAAAGCTTGAGATTGGGGTCAGGATTTGGTGTGAGGGAATGTTCTGTGTTAATCCACGGTGATAGATGGACAGCAGATTCTCCAGCTTCAGAGAAACTTCCAGAGGTCAGTCAGAGGACCGAACGGGACACGCGGGCAACAGAGGGGACTGACAAAGGGACAGAGAGGGGAAGCTGCAGGGTGAATGTGGCCGTGTGTTTAGCAGTCCGAGGAGAATGGGTACTACATCAACTCCAGCTGGGGCCCAAGGGGTTAATGGGTAAGGCTGCCCAGCAGGGGTCAAAGGTCAGAAGGCCACTCTCTGCCAGGACTAATTGGTTACTGCAAAAAGAGCTCAGGCCAACCTTCTACGGAGAAACACATACACATGTATGGAGCTGCTTTGATAGAGGAGTTCTCTGTCAAAGGCATTGATCTTAGAGAGGTCTTCTGTTGTGCCTGGGTATAACAATCACCTCCCTTCACTGTACGCTGGCTGCATTACCACCAACAGTGTTTCTTGTGGTAAAGACCAGATAGGTAGGCTTGGATTTGAAAAGTTAGCTATCGTAGAGGTTTTTGACCTCCCTTTAATCAGATAATTTCACGTTTACTCCATAATTATTTGACTGACTGAGGGTATGGTCAAAGATTAATGTCTGAAGAGATTGTTTACGAATTGTGTCACTTTAATGGCTTCAGTGTACAAGTTTATTTACCAGTGTACCATACTAAATGAAAAAGCAATTTGAGAAGGAAACACAATGGGCTCAATTATCACATCCTGCCAATATGAACAGTTCAGAACTAATCATAATTCAACCCAGACAACGACAGTTGCTTGTCATGAGAACATGGTTAACACAAAAGTAAAAAACTAAAAACACACAGAAAATACATACGAATACAAGAGCATTCATTTGTATTATTTAGCGGGTCGTAAATTATCCGCTGCGATAGGTGACTTTTGTGAAGCCTAAATGAGTAGTCAAACTGAGTCTCCTTTCACTGCCCAGGGAAATCAATCTTATAAGCGGCCCATCAGAGGAATAAGGCAGAATGAGAAAGCAGCTCCTATTTGGCCATTGTTCCTAAATGGGAGTAAATGAGATGTGGGCCTTCTTGTCCTTTAACATAGGAGACGGATCGTACCCAGTACAGAGGAATCTTGACAGATCACTGTTGCCATGCTGATGCTGTCACAGGCCTGGTGCTGAAGGGGTTAATGATTTATGGAAGGTGGTGGGATGCTCAGAGTGTCGACTTGGGTTAATGTTCACCTCTAGGCCTGGGCCACCTCTGGGGCCTGCCCACCACCAGGCAAGGGCCACCATCAGGGGACCTGGCCCACTCAGCGGGCCCCAAACTCATCTCCCCCAGCAGGGTGGGAGACCCACGCTCTTCAAGACCCCTGAATGGATTCAAAGAGATGTGGAGGAGGGACTGGGAGACTGATGAGGTCTTCTGGCCATTTAGGAGCTGCAAAACTACATAACTTTCAATCTCACTAATAGATAAAACAGCTGAATTTGGAGAGAGACAGAACAATAGTCTCAGTGTTCTGCTATTGCAGTAAAATGATACTGTTAAATAATACTAATTATAATTTACCACACCGAAGACAGATTTGTACTCTTCAAATGGACAGCACAACTGCGATGAACAAATGTCCAGTTGTAATTTAGTCATCCCTGTATATGCCAGCTTAATGGATGAATCATTCACATGTGAGTGCAGTGATTCCTGGCTGGTGTCAAGACTCTAATGGTAACGAGTGCTGAATGTCTCATTCGAACAAATTTGGGATTGTGATGGGGTGCAGGGAAGTGCAGGTGATGGATAGCAGAGAGCCTGTCATACAGCCCCCTCATTAAGCTGTAAATCCTCCAACATCACCCACTGAACAATAGGAGAAGGACTCATCTCTGTCCACCTTGTCGCTGGCACAACAAAGATGCCATGCTGAATCAGTTTGTGTGTGGTGCCACACAAAAGCCACAGCACCTCTGTTGGCCTGTAAAAATGTTTACCAGATCTATAGAGAAATGCAAATGATATTAAAGGAAATAACAAAACATTGATTTTTTTATTGTTTAATCACTGGTTACCCATATAATGGAAAATGAAGCACAGTATAATGGAGAATGAATTTTATCATTGCTTCCAAAAGCATTGGCATAATTCATGTATTTGACAGAAATGTGAAATTAATTGTAATCCAGATTAATAGAGTACTGAACACATTTTAAGACTAATTGTGTAATTTACAAGATACCCAACGTCCTAACGTAGTTTTTACAAAACTACAAAAAAACAGGTATTGTGAGAGCCTATATTTGGAAACTGAGACATTTTGGGTTTCTTATTCATTATTTGACGTGACATTAGACTTATTTAAAAATGTGACAGATATCTGATGCTGTCAAAGGAAACCTAAACAGTGTTTTCTTTCACAAAGCACCGCAGCGCTATCTTGTGGTTCATAACTGTATGGATCCGGAAGATTCTCAACACATCGTCATTACAGACGACATCTTTCTGTCCCTGAACTGCTGTCGACATGGCTCTTCGGCCAGGATCTGGGGGAGGTGGCAGGTATTTTAACAATTTAAACTTCACATTATTAATCATTGATATGATCTAGTATGCTATAGATTCTCAGTGTATGACTGTTGTTGATATTCATGTGAGTTACATGGCACAAAGCAAGGAAAATAAAACAGTGTGGCTAAGAGGCTGGTGGATAGGTTAGCTAGCTAGTCTATTTTATAGCTGGCTTATCCAACATAACAGCTGTCTTTTGTTGTGTCAAGCAGTGTGTTTAACTGTGTCAAGCAGTATAACTTCATCAAGTGTGTGAGATTTATCTTGTGTTTGCACGGTTTTGAACAGCAGGACTGGTTACAGTTAGCAAGGATGAACTAGTTTAGCCGGACATTTAACTCTAATGCTAAATAGCCTCCGAGAAGGATTATAATTGGAAGAGCTACAGCTGACAATCAAGTAACCATGATGACATTGGCCAGCTACTAGTACTGAATTTACATATTATTTGTCGTTTTTGACATGTTCTTAACGCGTGGGGGTATTTTTTGAGCTAGAAATGTAGCCAAGGAGCTAACTAGCTGTAGCTATGTAGCATGTATAGCATGAACAGTGCTAAACTACAGCTAGGCTCAATGGCATTGTACTAATAAATCAGCTGTAATGGTTAACAAAGCAGTTAGAAGGGTGAATATTTAGCCAAATATCCAACTGACACTGCCAATGAAGGACCAGACTGTTTTAAACTACATCTTTAATGACATATTAGCCTAGGTTGGTAGTTTATAATAAATAATAGAGAGAGGCTGTGAACTGTCAGTGGTTACTTGACATTGATGTCCTCATATGTCAAACAAGAAGACTTGAATTGCACTAATGCTCATCTCTACTCATTTTTTTACTTCATTTATCGGAGACCCTGTTGTTCAAACTCCTGGTGAAATGTATGTATGTATTATTATTATTATTATTTTTTGGAAAGGGGTGTGGCAGTGCTCCAGTCAAACTGTAATGGTTAGTTTACCCTTCCTCAGTGGATTGCACAAATGGATGCTGTTTCATCCTTCGTCTGGGAGTTTTAATCAGTCTATGTTTAATCTGGGAGGATACTTGAGTTTCCACTTGAGCCTGTTGATATTGATAACACAGCCAGGCCTGATGTGGAGGCTGATGACTTTTTCATAAGCTATTCCTCAGCCTGGGCTGAGAAGGCTGAATAATGAATGTGTGCTGGATCTAATCCTCTGGACAAGCCTACCAGGTGATACTGATACAGCCAGAGAAACCTAATAGGCCAGTGTTGTGGAAAGGGCTTTGCTGCCTCCAGCCAGAGTAACACAGTAGCCACTGTCACTACTCTCTCAGAAACTGTTGATATCTGGTGAGCGTCTACATTCCTCCTTGTTCTGACAAGTGAGTTAGTTGTATGGCTATGCAATACCTCCTTTGTTTAAAGTCTGTTGTGAGTAGTTTTTATTGTGAGAGTGTGTGTGTGTGTGTGTGTGTGTGTGTTAGTGTGTGACTGTCAATGACACAACCTGTGTGTGTGTGTGTGTGTGTGTGTGTGTGTGTGTGTGTGTGTGTGTGTGTGTGTGTGTGTGTGTGTGTGTGTGTGTGTGTGTGAGTGTGAGAGTGTGTGTGACTGTCACTGACACAACCTCCCTGGAAAAAGAACAGACAGCCAACATGGCTATAGGCCCTACTGAAACCCACTTCAGCATATCAGCCTTTCAACACCAGTCGCCCAGCCCTCCTTCCTCTGGTCCCCCTACACACCTCTGACCCACCAGGGACTGGGCACAGGGACCCAGACAGGAGGGCGATAGCAACAAGTGTTTCCATGTTTTCTATCGCTGCTAAATGGAGCCTTGAATGCAGCATTTCTCTTTATTAAAAGTACCCGGATAGGTCTAGAGATGTCGGGCTGTGGTGACTATTAATCCAGTCTCTGCAAATTGTTATTTAATAGTTTCGTAGTTAAGGAGTCTATTAATGTTTCACAGCCAAGCTGCTAAGGGTAATGACTAAGATGAATGAGAGGGGACTCTAATGTGCCAACCGGTGCTGCCACATTTAGATTTTAACACAGCCATTATTCATTTTGTCAACACCTGCACCACTGTATGAATTTCGTAGGTCATATCTCCCATGTTAGCAAACTCACCATATAATTCAGCCCACCTACTCATAAATGCCTTCAATAAGTCATTAGATAGTTGTTGGAGAGATCCATCAATGTTGAATGACAAGTGCGCCTGTTTACTCTTGTATACTGAGCCTGTGGGAGAGGAAGATCCGAACATGAATCTCGGCTTCACAGAACTACATTTCATCATTACAAACGAGTCGTTTTGATGGATCTGGAGGAGAGAGAGGAGGGGGGGAACTGGTTAGCTGTCGAATAAGGCTGCGTAACGTTAATAGGCTGTGTGGCTGTCAAATTAGCTCAAACAATAGTGGTTTTATCAGAGCAGAAACATCGAGCTGAGCCCGTATCTCCCAGATGCTAACACTGCTGATCCTCCTAGTCCGGTTTAATCTGCGCTGCTAATCCCGAGGTCAGCACCGCCTGCCTGTGTGGCTTCTCCGGGGCTCCTGGGAGACCGAGCCATCCAGTTGCCGCACCGGCCCTGCACAGGCGCCAGCCCCAACCTGTCCAAAGACCCGCTCGCTTTATATGGTCTAGCTCAGGGGTGGGCAATCCTGGTCCTCGAGGGCCACTGTCCTGAAGGTTTTAGATGTTTCCCTGTTCTAGCACACCTGATTCAAATGAACAGGTCGTTATCAGGCTTTGTGGAAGCCTGATAATTATAATCACAGGTGTGCTAGAGGAGGGAAAAATATAAAACCTTCAGGACAGTGGCCCTCCAGGACCAGAATTGCCCACCCCTGCCCTAGCTGGAATCCAATCGCTAAGGCATCCTCGTCTGCTAGTCTATTTGTTCTTAATAGTCTCATACCCATACTACGCAATGAAGGGAGCACATATTTGCTTGTAATTCGTGGTATTCAGCCTTCAGGGAAAGGATTGCTGTAGATGGCTTTGGGTGTACAAGTACCATTTGGTAGGATTAGCGCGGGATTTGCTTGAAGCCACGGAGCCTGAAGAGACTGTAGATTGGAGAACTGGCGGGCTGCGTGTTATGGAAGGATAATAAAAGCCGCTGTGTCCTGATGGTTTTGCGCCGACTGTGTTGACGCTCAGCCGAGATGGCCGGCGGCGGAGCGGCAGACGCCTTTGCCGCGTGTCCTGTTGCCGCTCCGTGCGGCCAGGCAGCCGCGGAGGTGGTGGGGGGAGAGGGAAGGAGCGACCTGCCTACGTCACCAGCGGCTTTGTCGCCCTGCAGTCGCACGGGTCTGTTACCGTGATCACTGACGTGGCTCCGTCTCCCATGGATACCCTTCGGCGGGTCGGTTGGATGACGTGGGTTCCCTCGTCTGGGTCCATTTTTAACCCGAGGGGGGGCAACGATCTTTGAAATCCCACGTGTGATCCCCCAGCGCGGTGCCATGCCCCTTAAAATCGCAGTGTCTCTCGCTGATATTATTTATAGCAAAACCACGACGGTAGCTTTCCATTAAGGCTGCTGTCAAAAGAGCTCGTTGGCAGATCGATAAATGTTGCTCTGAGCAACAGCAAAGTGTTATTGAATCCATTCTTCTTCCTGCTTGTCAGATTTACTGCTGGCTGTCAATGCAATGTTTATTCATGTGTTCCCTAGAAAGCAGTGAGCTAGAACAATAAGGGGCTCACTGCAGTGCGATGCTGGTGTGAGAGAGTGACAAGGAAGACAAATCCAACTACCAGGCTAGTGTTCTAGGCCAGTTAGCAGGATTGGTACCACATGAGATTCTACTAGGCTAGGTAGGTACCAGGGGAGGTACTAGGCTAAGAAGCAGGTTAGGGTGGCAGGATACCGTCCAAATGAAGTATTAGGAGGTATATTAGCTTTCATATCATGTCATGGATGCTGGGATTAATAAAGTATTCTGATTCATTTGTCTCAAATGCTAATTAGCTCTGGGTGTGAAACAGCTGACTACAGTGAGAATCGATGCCGCTGTATTGTTCGATATCTCACAATGGCGTGCTGTTCCCCCGAGCTGGTATTATCAACCCTTGAATGATTTCCTAATGAATAACTTGATTCATACCAACAGGCTCTTCCCTGTGGCTGGGAGCCATCCTGTTGGCAGCTCACAGTGTCTCATTAGGTGTCTGGTGTGACTTGCCTCTCTCTCTCTCCTCTCTCTCTCTCCTGCAGTTTTATTTATCCTGTCGGAGGGGGCATGGGCCCGCCACAAGGTGAGTCATCCTTCAGTCGACGTCACATCTCCGCTAGAATACCCCCCTTTCCCCCCCTTCCCTTCTCCCTTGGGCTGAGAGAGCAGGGCCCCTGTGTGTCCAGACCAATCTAGAGAGGAGCTCCTCTAGAACAGGGGGCCTCCAACTCACTGGGAGTTGCCTTCCTGTAGGTTTGCTCACAAACTCTAAAACCAGCCCAGTGGATTGGTTGGAGTGATGTGATAAGATAAGAAAACCCTTTATTTGTCCAGCAGAGGGGAAATGGCAAAATTGTTCAGGACGGTAGCTCTCCAGGAACAGGGTTGAAGGCTTCTGATCTACAGAATAATAGATGATGACTTTGTCACCTGCAGTCAACACTACACCTCCATGTCCAAGAATATCACATTACCCCGGAAACTTCTGCTGAGTACATAATCAGTTAGGCTAGATGAGTCCACTAAGGTGTAAACTCACAAGCTTAAGTCACCCTACCCAACTTGGGGCCCCTCGACGAATGACACTTGTCAAACGGACACAGGCGCTAATTGCGCTGCGTTCCTCAGAAGGGGCCCGTACACGCCGCCGTGGGCGCAGCTGCTGGTGACGCGCGTCAGAGCGAGCGACCAGACGCTGGGGCCCTCGGAACGAGCCGCTTTTCCAGCCTAGTTCTGATCTAATCTGGGATCTGGGTCCAGCAGGTCTGCTGCTCTGAGCTTTGGCTGGAAGATAGAGCATCTGTGAGAACAGGCACACGTGCGTGCACACACACACACACACACACACTCACACACTCTCACACTTTCCGGCCCCCATCCCCCTGTTTTTTGGTTGTTGCTCTGAGCTGTCACAGCAGCAACAGACTGCACTGAGCCCCTCTCTCGGTCGTCCAGGAAACGAGCGAGGGGCGTCGTACTCCCCACGCCCGCTTTCCCGGGTCTGTCCACATGGGTGCGTCTGACCACGGGCCTCCGTCTCCGCCGTTCTAACCCGGAGTCCCCTTCCCTCCCCAGGAATTCTGCCCATGCAGCAACAACAACAACAGCAGCAGCAACAACAGGGCTTCCCCATGGTCCAGGTGATGCAGCCCAACATGCAAGGCATGATGGGAATGAACTTCGGAGGCCAGATGCCCCCCGGTGCCATGCCGATGCAGGTGCGTCGAGTCTCCGTCCGTGAATGAGGTCGATTCACCTAACAGACTTCTACGGTAGCGGATCGAGACCAGATAAAAAGATTGGCTATCCCCGCCGCGCTTTAGCGATGCCGCTCTTAGTAAGAGCGCAGACTCTGCCTGCAGCAAACTCACCTTTCAGAACGAGGCTCCAAAGAGCACTTTGCAGGTTGTTGCCTCATGCTTCAAAGTTACCAACATTTAATCTTTGCTTTCATCAGCTCCCGACTGCAGATCGTTCTCTTTCTTGACCTGGTTGTTTCAGGGTGATTAGTGTTGGTTCTAAACACAACCCCCCTGTTTATAGGCTTGTGTAAACGCTGATGTATGGGAGAGCGCAGAGGCTCTCCGCTAACCGCTAATGAGGAAGTCTGTTACAATCGCAGCCTGCTGAGGTGTGTCGTTCATTACTGGATGAAAGCGGGCATGCGAAGAATGGTAATGTGACGTGTGTTCTTCCAAGGGTGGGATGGCCATGGGGATGCAGGGCCCAGGGATGCAGTTCATGGGCCAGCCGCAGTTCATGGGCATGAGGGCCCCCGGACCCCAGTACACGGCAGACATGCAGAAACAGATGGCCGAAGAACACCAGTAAGCCCGCCCGTCTGTCCGCTGTGGCGCATGCTGCTCCAGTGTGTGTGGGTGTGTGTGTGTGTGTGTGTGTGTGAGGGGGGCGGTGTTACAGTCTGTGAGTGTGTGGGATGGATGTGCCTGGGTGTCTTCGCGAGTATGTGCGCGGTCCTGGGCCTCACCTCCCCTCCCCTCCCCCCCAGGAAGCGTCTGGAGCAGCAGCAGCGGATGCTGGAGGAGGACAGGAAGAGGAGGCAGTTTGAGGAGCAGAAGCAGAAACTGCGGCTGCTGAGCAGCGTCAAACCCAAGGTGGGCCCCTCGCGCCCTCCGGTCCTCCACCTGACCCCCTCTCTCTCTCACACACACACACACACACACCGACACACAGACACATGACCCCTGGCCCCCTGCTGACCCGCTCCCCCTGTCTCCGCCCTAGTCCAGTCCTACAGTGTGCTATCCCCTCGTTCCCCCTCCCACTGTTCTAGCCTTCCACCTGCAGTCTCTCCTCCCCTGTCACCAGGCCTAGCCTCTCTCCTCCCCTAGCACCAGGCCTAGCCTCTCTCCTCCCCTAGCACCAGGCCTCTCTCCTCCCCTAGCACCAGGCCTAGCCTTTCTCCTCCCCTAGCACCAGGCCTAGCCTCTCTCCTCCCCTAGCACCAGGCCTCTCTCCTCCCCTAGCACCAGGCCTAGCCTCTCTCCTCCCCTAGCACCAGGCCTCTCTCCTCCCCTAGCACCAGGCCTAGCCTTTCTCCTCCCCTAGCACCAGGCCTAGCCTTTCTCCTCCCCTAGCACCAGGCCTAGCCTTTCTCCTCCCCTAGCACCAGGCCTCTCTCCTCCCCTAGCACCCAGGCTGAGAGCAGCCATCTGACCGGCCGTCTGCCGTGCTCTGCCCCAGACAGGAGAGAAGAGCCGCGACGACGCGCTGGAGGCCATCAAAGGAAACCTGGACGGCTTCAGCCGCGACGCCAAGATGCACCCCACGCCGTCCGCGCAGTCCAAGAAGCCAGGTAGCGCCGCGCTCACTCCTCCTGCCGCTAACAGTCAGTACCCCCCCCCCCCCCCCCCCCCTCGTCCACCGAGGAATGTGGCTGCCACTAACCATCGGTCACTCCTTGAGAGGGCAGAATCCCTGTGAAACACTCCCACATGTTTTTCTTTTACTGTCTGGGAGAAAAAAAAGTAATCATCACATCCACTGTCTTCTTCTTCATGTGCTGCTTTTAAGAAACGTAAGGTTTTTTAGTTTCGCTTGTTTATCTGCTAGCACAGGGGTGGGCGATCCTGGTTTCCCTGGTTTCCATGTTTCCCTGCTCCAGCACACCTGATTCTAATCAGCAAGTTGTTCTCGAGCTCTGTGGAAGCTTGATAACGACCATGCATTAGAATTGGGTGTGCTGGAGCAGGGAAACATATAAAACCTTCAGGACAGTGGCCCCTGAGGACCAGGATTGCCCACCCCTGTGCTAGGGTGTTGATCTGTTTATGTTGCACTTTTTCCCATGCCGATAATCTTTTCACCGGATAGCAGGGCGCGTGCTTCATTGCTGTTTGTTTTTGTGGTAGCCCTGTACGACTAATCAATTATGATTACTCCTATTGATTCATGTAACGGACTGAATCGTAATCTTTGATGATGTCCGAGCAAAGCGGGGCATTTTCTGACCGGCACAAAACTGTCTGTCTCTTGTATTTTGGTGCCCTTCTATTCATACACCTTCCACCCCTAGCACTGCACTGTGTGTCCTACCGTCATCCTTATTTCTTCATTTTTCACAGACTCATCGCCATCCCACCACCCCTCTGTCGCCCCTCACTCCCTCCCCCCCGCTGTCCCCGAGGACGAGGAGGAATTTAGCGACTTTATTCAAGGGCCCGTAGACGGCTCCTCCTCCTCCTCCTCTTCCTTCCCGCTGTCCTCCCAGGCCCAGCTGTCCTCCTCCTCCTCTCTCCGGGCCGGTCTGTCCGCCCGCTCCTCCGCTCCCCTCCCCTCCTCCCAGCTCCCTCTGGCCCCCTCAGCCTCTGTGTCCATTCCTACTGCCACCCAACACTCTACTGTCAACTCCAGTTCCCAATTTCAAGGTAACGCCTCTCTTTCATCTTTTGTATTTTCATTTTATAAATTTTTTTTTTCTCCAAACCATCATCCGCTCACGTTAGTTTTCATGTTGTCAATAACACAGCACTGCTACTAGCCCTGTAGAGGAAGCATGTTTTGAAGGGGTTTCTCGTGGATGTGTTAGCGATGCCATAAAACTGGTCCGTCCCCGTCCCCCCCCACCTCCACCTCCATCCCTCCCAGTCTCCACCTCGGTTCTCCCAGCGCTGCTGTGCAGACGGCCCAGCAGATGGGAACATTTCTGGATTCGGAGCCTCAAGTGAACGCTCCGAACGCAAGTTGGCAGAACAGAGAAAAGCAAAGTACCGGATCTGACGAGCAACTCTGCCCCCCTCCCCACCGCCCCCACCCCCCAACGCCCACTGGAACATCTCAACCAGGAAACACGACCGTTAGAGCAGTAGATGGTGTTTGCAGACTTGTCATCGCGAGGCTACATCCTGAGGAGCAGATGTGTGGGAGGAAGCAGGGGGGAGATAAGACTCTGAGGGTCTTTGTGTCCCCCCTCCCCCCCCCAATTACAGCTGTAGGCGTCACATAGTCACACGGTCCCAGCAGGAGGTGCGGCTCTTCCTCCCTCGCCACGCTCGTCGCCGTCTTCCTCTCCAATCCTTTCAGGGGTTTCGTGACCTAGTTGTCTCTCGGCGGCCATAAGCCACTTAGATGCCACCAGAGCGTTAGCTCTTTGATTGCTCCGCCCTCGACCTGGAAAGAGATATCTGCAGAAACACGATAAGCAGCCTCTTAGTCTCACCTAGGTAGCGGTGGAAGTGTTAACATGTCATGTGTGAAGTGGTGGAAAAAGCCATGACTTATAAAAATAGTCCTGCCGTTTGGATGGGTTGAATAAATCGCATCACACTGACTGCAGATGCAGGGTTCATGCTGAGCAACAGACTCCTCTTACTGGAAGCAACCAGGGAGAGGCGCAGGTGTCAGGGGTCGTGAGGTGAACCAGCTGTGCTCCTTGTTTCTAGGCCCGTCCCTGGAAGAGAAGCTCTTCTCCTCGTGCGACCTGACAGCTGCTAAGATGGCCCAAGTTAGCTTCAGGTCCCAGCAGTCCCTGTCTGAGATGGGTCCTAGGACCCGGGTCTCGACTCAGTTTCACCCCAGCACCAGAGCCCGGAACTGGGCACACCCCTCCGGGGATCTGGGCTCCATCTTCACCGTAGAAACGCCATCCGAGGCTCCACCCACGCCAGCCGCCGGTCCCCGCCCTCCTCCTCAGACCAGTAGCGACGGGGGTGAGAGAAGACTTGTTCGTTATCGCCAAGCCGCATCCCCTTTTTGACTTTACCAATCAGCTGGGGGCCGCTGGTCTGTCTTGCTTACTAATCTTTTGGAAGCATTGTGAATTCATCCTGAATCTTTGGTTGGATTTTGACACTCTTTGATTCCTGTACGATGAACTGCGAATGAGAACTAACATCACAACGCTCTTCAGTGCAGACAAACTTTCTTTCCCTTCTGTTTTCATGATTCTGAGTCTATACCCTGGTCCTTTTTCCTGGGTAAGTAACTGCTAAGGGACTCCTCTGAATGGAGATTTTATCTAAGCTATCGTATGTTTCCAAGCTTACATCTCGAGACGAACTCAATTAAGGCGACTCTCATCGACGCCTTTCGACCAGACACCGGGGAAATCACTGTTTCTGGAGAAATACCGACTCGGAAAGCCTCCCTCCGCTCCTCCGCTGTCTTAACATCCTCTTCGGAGGCTGACCTCTGGCGCATTCTGATTGGCTGCTTAACGGAGACGCCACGCTCGCATTGGCTCGCTCCGCCGCCCCTGGCCGCTGTCCTGATTCAGTATGCTGCTCCGCTCCTCCTGTTGGCTCCGGCTTGTTTGTCTTCATCCTTGCTGTCATCCGGGGGGAAACGTAGCAGCTCATCGCCGACACCTGTGCGGCATAATAGGGTCGTTTAAGTGCCTGTGGAACCCGATGAGAGGATTATGTGTAGAGAAGCTGCTCGAGTCAACATGCATTATCCAGACGAGAGGAGGTTAGGCGAGATGGTGCGTCTTCCTTCGCCCCCACTAATGTACGCGGCTGTTTAAGGGCTGCTTCAGAGTGGCCGAACCCGTACCTCATTTCTCCAGTACGTTAAGTCGGGTTGGGGAAGGGTGAGGGGGGTGGGGAGTGGGGGTAGCCGAATCACCGCCTGGTCTCTGATACTGCATGAGCCATGTGATCGAGGGTCTCTGTGAGCTGTAGGCCAGCATCCAGTAAGCCTGTA
Source organism: Neosalanx taihuensis (assembly GCA_030340665.1). Taxonomy (NCBI): domain Eukaryota; kingdom Metazoa; phylum Chordata; class Actinopteri; order Osmeriformes; family Salangidae; genus Neosalanx; species Neosalanx taihuensis. The sequence continues at coordinate 4,570,032 of CM059297.1, read as the reverse complement.
AGCCAACTCTTCACTGTGTGTGTGTGTGTGTGTGTGTGTGTGTGTGTGTAAACGTCAGCAGGGGTTGGAGCGTATCCACAGCAGGAGCAGATGCAGCCCATGGTGCCTGGCTGGCTCTACAACGACAGTCTCATCCCAGGTAAACAGAGTTCGGCCCCATTTCACGAGTGGAAAACGCTCATCAACAGCGCCGCGGTCCTTTGTCTGTCTCAGTGGTTTTTCTTTTAAAACGTTGTCTCTCCGCAGAGATGTTCAAGAAGGTTCTGGAGTTCACCATGACACCTTCGGGGATCGACACGGCCAAGCTCTACCCCATCCTGATGTCATCGGGCCTTCCCAGAGAGGCCCTTGGACAGATCTGGGCCTCAGCCAATAGGACCACACCTGGCATGCTGACCAAGGAGGAGCTCTACACAGTTCTGGCCCTCATTGGCGTTGCCCAGGTACGCTTGTATGCAGATGACGTCCTCATATTCCGAGCTGTCGGTAGCTGCAGACAGTGTGTGTGTGTTGAGCTGGTTTGTTTGGTGGGACTCCAAGTGAGTGTGACTGAGCTCCCCCAGGCTCTAGACCGACAGCAGTGCCTCTTATCACCCCCTTACCCCCAGCCAGCCGCTGTCACAGCCACTTCGGGGAGAATGCTAATTCGCCAGCGGTGCCAGGCGACGCTCAGCTCGTTCTGCATGCCACAGCTGCAGTTGCCGGGAATAATAAGATTCTTTTTGTCATGTAAATACAGAAGCCCTTCAGGGAGGCTTTTTGTGTCGCCTTGTCATAAAAATAATAACTGATAGCAGCTACTGGAAAAAGGAAGTTGACTAATGAAGGGTTTAGGTGGATGTTGATGTCTGCTTCCTGTTGGAGGATAACAGAGCAGATGAACACAGCGCAGCAGGGTTAGAGCATCAGACTCTCAGCTGTGCTGCTCCAGTTCAGGGATTTATATTAAAGGGGGAGTTGGAGGTATTCAAGTCTGCATATATCTGCAATAGTCACTTTGAATGCTGCCAAAAAATTATGTGCACAATGTATTTGTAATGTGTGTGTGGAGGTATGTCTATATGTTGTTTTATTCTGCTTTTCGCATATTTAGTATTTATTGTGCGTTTTTAGTATATATTTAATTTTATTTATTTTAGTACATTTTAATGTTTCAGGTTTATTCTAGTTATTTTAGCACTTATTAGTAATTTTAGCACTAGGTTTCTACTTTTTGCACTGACTAGAAGCACTTTCAACTTCGTTGTACCTTGTGACAATGACAAATAAAGATCTAATGTACTCTAATAATTTTGCGCAAAAATCTCTCGCTCAAAATGGTCCTAGCATTGATTGGTTAACGTTCCTGTCGCTGTTAACCAATCCCACGGCATTGACCCTCTCCCCCTTCTGTCTCTCCTCTCAGAGTGGTTTGCCAGCCATGAGCGTGGACATCCTGAGTCAGTTCCCCTCTCCGCCCGTGCCCAACCTCCCCGCTCTCGCCATGGCCATGGCCCCGGTCATGCCCCAGCACCAGCAGCCCATGATGACCCAGCCTCCGGTCTCCATGGCGATGCCCGCCCCGCCTGCCGTCGTCATGGCCATGCCTGCAGCCGTTCCCGCCGCCCAGCCTCCACCTAGCTTCCTCCCTAACTTCCCACCTGTGCAGGTAAGGCAGAGACCCATCTGTTCGCGTTCAACCCGTTCCCGGTCGACCGCACCTCCCAAACGCCTCCCGTCCTCTTCGCTTTCAGACGACCAAGACAGACGATGACGACTTCCAGGACTTTCAGGAGGCCCCCAAGGCCAGTGGGGGTGGAGAGCCGTCCTTCACCGATTTCCAGGCAGAGTCCGGGGGGAGCTTTCCTGGTGCCGCCCCCTCTCAGCACCAGAACAGGTAATGCATCACACTGGCCAAAAGAAAGTAATCCAATAAGGGACTGTTTGTGAAGGTATCACTGGGAATAATATGGCGATAGTCTTTGTAGTGAAGATTACACAGTTTCTTTTATAGCTCCCATGCAAAACGACGATTCAAGGCGTCATCCTAATGAATTCATTTCAGCTGACAGTAGATAAGCTCGCTCCTTGTTATTCCCATACCTGAGCGGAAAGAAAGCCCGTCTCCTCCAGAGGACAGAGAGAGGCCCGTGAGGCAATTATCTGTTAAGAAAGACAAAGAGAACGGCTAATAATAATAAAGGGGCTTCCATCTGAGTGGCGTAGACTCTTTACAGTCCTCTCTCGTCTCTCTCTCTCTCACACACACACACACACACACACACACACACACAGCCGAACAGGCATGATGGTTTCAGTGAAGTGAAAACACCCGTAGCGGGTCATCAGTCAGCGCAGGCAGGTGGACCCTGTTGACGGGGGGGCCGGCTTTGAGGAGGGGGGGGGGGGGGGGGGGGGGGGGGGGGGGGCTCTGCCCTTCTCATCCTCATACCTGCCTCTTATCTGTGGCCCTGTCTGCTGGAAAGCTCTGTGGGGGTTCCAGGGTTGTAAGTGACACAATCAGCTCAGGCGGCTTAGGCGGATTAAAGCAAGGGAGATGGAGGAAGAAGGTGTGTGTGTGTGTGTGTGTGTGTTAGTACTGGCCTCCGCTGACTGGACGTGGCCGTTTGTCTCCGCAGCGCCGCCTCCATGCTGACTCCCGTCCTGGGCACCGGCTCCTCCTCGGCCTCGGACAAGTACGCCGTCTTTAAGCAGCTGTCCGTGGAGCAGCCAGCAGAACCAGCTCCCCCCGCCCCAGGTACCCCCCACCCCCACGATACATCAGTCAGATACATTCATGCGCACACAATCTGAAAACACAGCAGGATGTCTGGCTTCCAACTGCTCTGCGCTGTTTGTGTTTTCCGAACGCAGATTCTGGAGACAAATACAGCGTGTTCAGACAGCTCGAACCACCTGCAGACAGGAAAGCAGTAGGTAAGTAGAAGTCCCTCCTCTTCCATGGCACAGAGTGTGACACACACACACACACACTGCCACCCACCAAACCACACCGGTTTAGTAGCTTCGCCTCAGAAAACACCTCACTAGTAGTAAAGCATCTTTTACGGCTTCCTCTTTTTCTCTAGAGATGAATTTGTACAATTGTATTTTGGACTGGGTCATTTACCGGTAACTGCAAATGGCCTGTAGGGTGCTATTTTTTATTTGGGAGGACACTTACCCAGTGTTGATACAGCTCTGTGTCCTGCCCCCTGTTTCCCTAGAACAGTTTCGGTTGGGGACAGCTCTCATGACTCCAGTAAGTCCTGCTTGTGGTGATCTTTCCTCTCTGACTGCAGGCCCGGCCTCTATACAGAGCCTACTCCCTTTCTCTAGAAGTTTCCGTAGTCTCCCTGGAAATAAATACAGTTGTGTGGTTTGGGGGGAAAAGAAGAATGCATTTGTTGTGAGATCACAGCGCTACAGAGAGTGTGGAGATTAGACTGGGAGTAGTTTCACCCTGAAATATGGCTTCATCATTTCCTGTCTCAGTATGGGTCTGACAGCCCCAGCGCATGTTGTGGTGGCGTGCGTCTGCGCGCATGTGTTGTGTGTGTCTCTGGAGACGTCCTCATCTTCGTGCCGTGAGGTGTGTCGTCTTGTAGCGGCGTGTTCCCGCGCAGCGAGGTCGGCCAGACGGATTTGGAATTCACCGCGAGCGTCCGCCATGTGACGAAGACATAACTAATCCTGCCAACTCTTTTTCCTGTAGGACTGCGAAATGAGAAAGTCCAACCCAGGCTCAGTGCTGTTTAGCATCATGGCCATGTCCTCCTCGTCTGGCGGGTGTGTTAAATGCGATGTTTTCAGCGTCCTCTCCAATTGTTTCGTGTTGTTCTGTGTTCGCAGGGGACGGATTTGCCGATTTCAAGTCTGTCAGCGTTGATGATGGCTTCACAGACTTTAAAACCGCCGACAGCCTCTCTCCATTAGACCCCTCAGACCAGGCCAAGATCTTTCAGCCCTCTTTCCCTCCTCCCTTCCCTCATTCTCAGTCTTCACAACAGCAACAAACACCAGCAGCAGCCTCTCTCTCTCAGCCGAAAAATCCTCTCAATATGGCCGACCTGGACCTGTTCTCCTCTCTGGCCCCCTCTGGCCCCGCCCCAGCTGAGGCCAAGCCCTGCCCCTTCCCCCCCGTGCCCCACCCTGCCCTAGTACTCCCCCCAGGAGGGGGGAAGCCCCCTGGGGGAGGAGCGGACGACTTTGGCGACTTCGCCCTCTTCGGCTCCTCCTCCGAGGCGGCCCCCGGCCCCGCAGCAGGAGGGGGCGCGGCCACGCCTCAGGACGACTTTGCGGACTTCATGGCGTTCGGCAGCTCCGGGGGCGAGCACAGGGGCGCGGGCGGCGCCGGGGGCCGAGGGGAGGCTGCGTCTCAGCAGCGACCTCTGCAGGCCTCCGACAAGTACGACGTGTTCAAGCAGCTGTCTCTGGAGGGGGGCGGAGCCTACGACGACGCCAAGGAGAGCGGCGGCGGCTCGTTCTCCTCCCTCAAGAGCGACACGGACGACTTCGCCGACTTCCAGTCCTCCAAGTTCTGCACGGCGCTGGGCGCCTCGGAGAAGAGCCTGGTGGACAAGGTGGCGGCCTTCAAGCAAGGCAAGGAGGACTCGGCCTCCGTCAAGTCCCTGGACCTCCCGTCCATCGGGGGCAGCAGCGTGGGGAAGGAGGACTCCGAGGACGCCCTCTCGGTGCAGCTGGACATGAAGCTGTCCGACATGGGAGGAGGCCTGAAGCACGTGATGTCGGACAGCTCTCTGGACCTGCCCGGCCTCTCTGCCCACCAGCCCCCCGCCGCAGGTGAGGAACTAGTGCGCTTGCTCTGGTGAGGCCACGCCCAGTCACACACAGGACCAATCCCAGGCCTGGCTGGGGCTTAGTTAACCACCCCCTCCCCACAGTCGCCCCCGACAGCTCCCGCTAAAACATGAGGTCAAAGGGCAAGCAGTAAGCTCCAGGGCTGTACCGCACATGCTCACACACAGACCCCCCCCAGCACTACATCATCAGAACCATTATGGCCGCACATCCAACGCCCTCATTCATCCCCATCCCTTGTCATATCACCACCAGTTTACTTATAGATTTATTTATTCATTCGACTATTATTATGGTGATTTCGGTAAGTATGTCTTGAGTAATGTGTTTTTCCATTCATCAATTCCTGGTCCTTGCCTCCACTCATTCAGCCCCCAGGCTCTGTGCGTGTGTGCATGCGTGCCTGTGTGTGCGTGTGTGTGTGTGTAAACGTGTGTGTGTGTGTGTGTGTTGATGAATGCAGCTGAATATAAAGTATGCAGGACCATGGCTGTGTGTATGAGCTGTGGGGAAGCAGCTTGTCCATTCAGGTCACTGACTACTGTAGACTCATGGAGATGAGCAAACTGTATTTATATTTGCTGTTAAGCACTTAAGGCCAAAGTAAGCAATTGGCTATTGATGAGGGAGAAACAATATTTCAGAACTGAAAACATTCCGTACAGTATTAATGGCTGAAAGTGTACAGTCTCAGTATTCCTGTGGCTGACATCCTAGTCTTTCAAGCGTTCGCTAGTAAATGCTAGATCTTCATTAGAGCTCCTCCAGATCCAGGATCAGTTGGATTCCCTCTCTGTGAACGTCAGTGTACCTCGGTACCAGCAGGTCGAAGGTCGGCTATTCAGTCATTCAAGCCTGAGAGCCTCAGTCCCTTCAGACAGCACCGAGAGCCGCCTCAGGCGCTGCTTCTGACCTGATCCTGATTCCCCTGACCGTGTCCAGGCCGCTCCCACCCCAGCCCTCATCCTTTATTCACCTGACATCTCATCTTCCATGTCTCATATTCAGCCTTGCATGTGCAAGGACCTTAGCGAGGACGTGCACCCCTGAAAGTAGTCACCGCTAGACAGCACAAGCTTTAAGATCCTCATCCACCCGAACGTTGGCATGACTAGCAATTACCGGCACACACATACACACACACACTCACACACTTGGCTGAGCAGCACCAGCCTGTGTGTCGATCATTTCAGGCTAGGCGGGTCCTTGATCTCTCGTTTCAACTTCCAAATAAACCCAGATGTTGTTGAAACGACCAATATTCCAGAGCTTGCCTTATTCTCCCATTTCCCCCTCATTACATCATTGAGTTCCCCCAGTTTACCCACGCTGGTCGTCTGCATCAGCAGAAAGACAGATGTAGTCATCACTGCAGACCCTGGAGCCCACAGCAAAGCGCTCAATGTGATCTGGACGACCCAGTCAAGCGCTCCTACTGTCCCCCCTGCGCAGCTGTTAATGGCTTCGTCTTGGCGACCCACCTCTAATATAGCGTCATCCTCCTTAGAAAGCTCTAGAAATAATCTCCAAGGGAGGAAAAAGATGGTAGCCGACAGGCCTCTTTGAGCGTGTGATCCTCACCACGCTTGCACTATGTTCCTGGACGACCTGTTAAAGAGACAGTACCTCTTTTTCCTGGTTTGGGAGGCTTTTCAGGGCCCGGAGGCTCCTCATGAAGGCCGTTTCTTTCATTTGTCCGTGGTTTTCAGGTATGTTTTTTTGTGTCGTGTGGGTCTGTGACCGGGGCTGTCCGAGAAACACGCTCTTGTTAATTTTCCTCCCTTGCCTTGCTTTCTGCTGCAGTGTGCCTGCTCAATCAATTTGTGAAATTGACAAGAACATATTTGAGAATGCCATTTTTCTGCATATCAGTATTACATGTTTTTATCGAAGAAGAAAAAAAAAAGAAGTATGTATTCAGACAGATTTAATAGTGTATTTTTATTACAGGAAAATCGACTCATATTTATTTTGGAACTAGTTAGACTTCCTGGTATTGTTTTCATGTGTTAACTATTTGAAGATGAAATGTATTTATTAGGATATTTATTGAAGCATATTTAAGGTCGAGGATTTAATGTTGTCTAGATAAATCCTTTCCTGCTCTTATTGAATGGGTCCTGAGAGCTTGTGCACACAAGTCTATCACAAAGGTAGCAAATGAAGAAAACGATACTGTCTCTTTAAATCCTTTCAAGCACCTGTAATTGGACGTGATGAAGGTTCTGTCTGAGGGGCTGGTGTCTGGTAGACCTCGCTTGGTTTTTCTTTAACCCTTTGAGTGCTTGAACAAAGCGGTTACAAAAATCATTTGGAGAGGCACAGATCGCTCTCTTGGTGATCGAACGTGACGTAAGGGCTGCGCCTCAGGTCCTTACAGACTGAGAACATAGTCCTCCGACGGATAGGGATTTGAAACGACAGCAGTCCGAATTGAAATCGGGTCTTAAAACGATTGTTTTTTTTCCCGGAGATATTCAGGTCCTCAAAGGGTTAACGACACCTGCTTTGAAACGTGTCCCTCTGGATCCTGGCCCTTCTGAATGAACCGGGGTTCTCAAGTGTTCACCCTCGTTAGTGAGCAGGCCGTCTCCTCCCGAGAGCTCCTCATGTTAGTCTGTGAACGTGCCTTCTCATACTAGGTCTCTTTTACACTGCTTCTTCTAATATCCTACACTTGTTTACTTTTCTTTTTCTTGACGCTTTTCCACTGTTTTTCCTTTGTTTTTGTTTCTTTCTGACTTTCTGCATGCTGTTGTATCCTGAACGTTTTAAAATCTCCTTTTACAAGTGTTAGATATCTCTTGTATTTCCAGCCCCTTCCTCACAGTATTTGGTGGTCTCTATCTCTCCTTTCTCTCCCTCCCCATGTTGTGGTAATAAATCTGACTGTTGGTATGGCTGACACGCGTACCGTCTTCTTTTCCTGCTGTCCTGCCTGAGGTCCTGTTTGGATCGAGCTCCCACCAGCTCACTGCGCTAGCTAGCTCCTTGTCAATTTCACAAATTGGTGATTACGGCTGTGGTTCTGTTCAGTGGTATGTTGTGTAGTGTGTGTGTGTGTGTGTGTGTGTGTGTGTGTGTGTGTGTGTGTGTGTGTGTGTGTGTGTGTGTGTGTGTGTGTGTGTGTGTGTGTGTGTGTGTGTGTGTGTGTGTGTGTGTGTGTGTGTGTGTGTGTGTGTGTGTGTGTGTGTGTGTGTGTGTGTGTGTGTGTGTGTGTGTGTGTGTGTGTGTGTGTGTGTGTGTGTGTGCGCCAGAGAGAAAGAGAGTGTGTGTGTGTGTGCGCCAGAGAGAAAGAGAGTGTGTGTGTGTGTGCGCCAGAGAGAAAGAGAGTGTGTGTGTGTGCCAGAGAGAAAGAGAGAGTGTGTGTGTGCGCACCAGAGACAAAGAGTGTGTGTGTGTGCCAGAGAGAAAGAGGGTGTGTGTGTGCTCATGCGCATATGCACAGCCATGTGTTGGCGTGTTTCCAGGAGCCCACTCCCACTCTTACGTCATTGATTTCTCATGGACGTGCGCCACACATGTACAAAGCAGTTTGACACGAACCAAATCGATAACAAAGCGAACAGTTCCACCACCGACGTTGCCATGACGATCTGTCTCGAGACGAGCACATCCTGCTGGTCACGTTTCCATTCAGCGTAGTTATCAGGTTTGGATGTACGCCGCTAATAAGCTGTTTGGTATCGTTAGCACACATGGGGCAGCTGACAAGTAGCTCTGAAGCGAGAGAGAGAAATAGTAGTTTATGTAAACATTGCACAGAGGACATGCGAAATATCGTACCCCTAAGTATATATTTGTCAAGCATTTGCCTCTATTCTTTGTCCGCCCATTTGATCTCCTCAACACCCTGATCCCTGGATGGTGGTAGAGGGGGATCTTTTAGGAGTCTAGCCTCGTAGTGTGTATGCTAGTCACACAGCTTCTCAGGTAAGCCTTTCGACTCCATCACCTCTATGTCACAGTGTGTGGCGGAGGAGAAGGAGCCGACCAATCGCGTGTCACGAACGCTTCGCCAAGCTCGACGCTGACACCTTTGGAAATCCCCGGCGTCGCTGTAGGCTCTGAACGTCAAACACTGCTTTGCCACCGAATCGATCGAGCAACATAAAAAACCAGCTTAGCCAATCTTGTTTTATATAACTTATCTGGATCTCCTTGTCCAGGCTGCTTGATGAGTACATATCAGCTGCTACTCTACAGTCTGCCACAGGTATTCTGTGTTGTCATTACAGAAGGAGAGGACATGAAGTTTGACCCCTTTGGAGCGTCCACGGTCAGCAGTCTGGCCAGTTTCGATTGGTCAGACAAGGAGGAGTGCCCGTCCGCCCCAGCCAGGAAGCCCCGAGGCCAGGAGGGGGGCGTCCCTGGGACCCTGCCCTCCCCCGCCACCGCCCACAGGAAGGAGTCGCTGTTCGGCAGCGCCGAGAACGTCAGCCACGCCTCCACGGCCCAGTTCTCCGCCTTCGCCGCCGAGGACTCGGCGTCCACGGACGACAAGTTCGAGGCGTTCGCGGACTTTGGCTCGAGCGAGCAGGGAGGTCTGGACGAGGACGACGACTTCGGGGACTTTGCCAGCACCGTGTCGGAGAAGTCCGACTCCCCCGCCGCCACGCACGGCGAGGCGGGCTCCGAGGGCGTCCCCGGGGAGGCCACGGATGAGTTTGGGGCCTTTCAAGGGGACAAGCCCAAATTTGGCAAGTCTGACTTCTTGAAAGCCAGCTCCCAGACCAAGGTTAAATCCAGCGAAGAGATGATCAAGAACGAACTGGCGACCTTTGACCTCTCTGTGCAAGGTGAGTCTCTTTTTTTCCCCTCCTGGAGGGAGGTTCAGCTGTGTGATCTTCTGTCAGTTAGACTAGATCATTGGTGTCAAACTCTTCGAGGGCCAGGAGGGCTTAGATCAAGGTTCTCCAGCGGTGATGGATGTGAGCATACGTTTTTTCTGTCATGTGACACGGCAGCTGTCATCACCCAGCTTGCTGCAGTACTGCTGACGGCCAACAGATGGCAGTGACTACATCTGGCCCCTCCTCTCTCTCAGGACGAGGGGAGATGAATTAACGCAGCGCTGCAAAAATCCATAAACAGGAATTTAAAGGAATTAAACATCAGAGTCTAGTTAAAGTGACAAAATGTCAATGTGGGGTTTGTCAGTTCAAACAACGGGGTTGGTCAAGGAACTTCACCCTACCTGCCTCTGGAGGGAATGTCCCTGTATTTGCTGCAAGTCGCTCTGGATATGAGCGTCTGCTAAATGACTAAATGTAAATGTAATCATCCATTACTGATATCCTCCAGCTTCTATATTGCCCCTCTTTCTGTCTCTCTCTCTTTCTCTCTCTCTTTCTCTCTCTCTCTCTCTCTCTCTCTCTCTCTCTCTCTCTCTCTCTCACACTCGAATACAGTAATCCCTTGTTTTTACGGGGGTTACGTTCCAAAAAGCAACCGTGATAAGTGAAATCCGTGAAGTAGAAACCTTTTTTTTTTTTTTTACTATTGTTATACTGTACGGTTCAATTTAAATGAAAGATTCATGCATTCCGTAATGCCGAGCTACAGCCGCACAACTTTTACCCTCCTTTAGCATGTCCAGAAGTTTAACTCCTCTGCCTTTTGGGCCCGACCGCAGGTGCCTTTGTCGGTGCTGAACATTTTGTCAACATTATTGGTTAAGAGAATTTGCTTTTACAAGAGACATTTACGTGTATTTTATTTGGCTAGCAAACGCAACGTTACTGACACACAGGTAGAGAAGAAGCAGCCAATCAGAATGCAGAACACAATGCACGATGAAAAAAAACGGGAAGTAGCGAAACCGTGAAAAGTGAACCGTGATATAGCGAGGGATTACTGTACCACCACAGTCAAGCACACACCTGATGATGCACCGGGAGGTAGAACAAGAGGTAGAACAAGAGGTAAGAACAAGAGGTAGAACAAGAGGTAGAACAAGAGGTAGAACAAGAGGTAGAACAAGGGAGGACTGGTGAGCTATTAAGCCTGAACACTGCAGCTCTGTGCTTTGTTTGCTTTCTGACTGTTTGGTTGTAGAGAAACAGGCCTGATTCAATAAGGGAACCCATGAGAGTAACCAAGATGGATTGGTTAAATTACTCCTCGGTATAAATATCGCCCATCCGCGCCAAGCGCTAAAGCTAGTTTTGTGGTATCATGGGTGGTCATGGACCTGTGAGTGTGAGTGTATCTGACCTGTGAGTCAGACGACCCAGCCAGATTCATGTCAGCAGTCCTATTGGGCCGATCGGGAGGAATCCTCATTTACCACATTTGAGCATTTATTTATGTTTTCTTATGTCTTATATATATTAATCTTATTTATTTCTCACTGACTGGAAGCACTTTTAATCTTGTTGTGCCTGTGACAATGACAATAAAGATCTATCTATCTATCAATCAATGCTGACAAGTGACTGTCGAGAAAAGTTTCTCTTTATTTGTTTACAGAAGAACAGAAGTAACAGAAGAGGCCTAAATTTAAGAGGGAATGGTTTGGGAGCGGGGGGGAGTTTCAAGTTGGAAGGGAGGTGGGTGGGCAAGGGAAGGAAGGAGAGTTTTTTGGGGGGGGATTCTCAGCCTATAAGGCAGTTGATTCGAAGGAATCGCTTCTGCCAGATGCTCATTCGCTTCTTGGCAGTGTCCAGCCTGTCCTCCATGAAGTGCTCGTCGTCTCCGATGTTCTGGTTCAGCCATTCCGATCTCTTGACACTCCACCTCTCGTATCTCTCCTCCTCCCTGATCTTCAGAGCTTCCTTTCGCTCTGCACGCTGTGCCTGGTTCTGGTTCCAACGGTCTTCAAACTTTTGCCGCTGCTCCTCGAATAGCATCAGCTTCTCTCTTTTTGCTCTCTCGCGGTCAGCACGAGTGGTGAGTGGGCTGTCACGCATGAAGGCAATGCATCTCACCAGCGGGAGGTAGGGCTCACTCCCCTCCTCTGCCTCCCTCTGGTAGGTCCGCTCAATTTTTTGGAGGGTTCGCTCCTTTACTTTATTGTTGAGCCATTTGAAGGCCTTTTGCTTGAAGTTCAGGTCCTTGTTGTTGTTGTTCTTGTTGTTGATCTCTTCAGGGATCTTAACCATGCTGGGAAGGCTTTCGCTCCTGGTGTTCTGGCTAGTTTCAGACAGGTCCTGGTAATACATCAGACAGTCTTCATACACATCCTCCTCCTCATCCTGGAGAGCGTCTCCATCTTTTTCGGCTTCTCCTGTGTGGCTGAGTTGCTCCAGAAACTTTTTCACCACTTCACTCGGCTCTTCTTCTATGGTTGAGAGGCACCTCTGCCTCGCTGCACGCTTTTCCTGGTGCCAACGGTCGATCTTTTGCCGCTCCTTCTCGGTTATCATCAACGTTACTCTCTGGCTCAGGGTGTTCTGGCTGGTTTCAGACAGGTCCTGGTAATACATCAGACAGTCTTCATACACATCCTCCTCCTCATCCTGGAGAGTGTCTCCATCTTTTTCGGCTTCTCCTGTGTGGCTGAGTTGCTCCAAAAACTTTTTCACCACTTCACTCGGCTCTTCTTCTATGGTTGAGATGCACCTCTGCCTCGCTGCACGCTTTGCCTGGTGCCAATGGTCAATCTTTTGCCGCTCCTTCTCGGTTATCATCAACGTTGCTCTCTGGCTCAGGGTGTTCTTGCTGGTTTCAGGCAGGTTCCGTCCATACATCAGACAGTCTTTGTAGACATCCTCCTCCTCATCCTGGAGAGCTTCTCCTCTGTGGTGAATTAGCTGTGTGAGTTGCTCCAAAAACTTTTCAACTTCCTTATCACTCAGCTCGTATTTTCTTAAGAGGCCCTGCTGCTCAGCGTGTTCCTCTTTGTCTAGTTCAGTCATTCTGTACTCCAGGTCTTTTTTGGAGTAAGGGGAAGTGCCGGCATTTGGTGCCTCAGATTCTTGTTTTTTCCTCTCATCCTCCAAGATCTCCCTCTGCCTCCTTCTCTCTCCCCTTTCGTTCTCCTCCTGCTCTACACTCTCCATCTCAAAATGTGTTCTCCGCTCACGTTCCATTTCCCTCTGTTCCTCAAACATCCGCATCTTAGGCGCCATCCCGGAGGCCTCTTCTAAGTATGGGTGGAGATTGTCTTTCATTTTCACTGTGTGTTTGCTGTTCTCTTCCATCGTAGCTGACTGTCAAATGCTGCCTCTTGACCAACTAGGCACTGCTTATATAGACTTCAGAACTTTGTGACATCATTAGAACCCTGGCCTGAATATTCCACCTCATATCGGGTTGTAAAAATATGGACAATGATGATGATGTCATAAAGTGACAGTTAAACATCCACTTCGAGGGTGTTCATTTATTTATTTATTTTTTCAACCACTGTTTTCTACTGTTAGGTTTCCCGCTTAATTTATTATCGCTTCCTTCCTCCAGTGTGATAAAAAGCTCATTTGCCTTGCATAGATTTCTCCCGGTGTTGAATGTAATTTGTGTGACAGAGAGGGTTGTACTTCTTCACTCTAGAGTCTAGACTGTAATGTGTATATGACTGTGTGTGTCTGTATGTGTGTGTGTCCGTGTGTGTCCCTCTCTGTTAGCCCCCCTCATGAATTATTCCTACCTGCTTGGCATGGCACTGTTTTGTACATGATTATCGCTCGTCGCAAATGAAGTGTTTGTTTTCTGCTGTCCTTGTCCGGAAGGAATTAGACACAGGATGGGATGTTGGTGAAACCCCAATTACCCACTAGCCAACAACAGGTGCATATCTCTGGAGTGAGCCATCAGCAAGACTCCTAAATGTGGTCGTTAAACAGACCATTGGAATAATGGATATATGTGTTCTTGTTTATTCATGCTTGCAGGTTCATGGGGGGGTCTCTGTGTCTGTCACTCCCCCTCCACCCCCTACCCCCTTTGCAGAGAATAGTAGCTTGCATTTTCAACAACAAGGTGATGGCACATCAACATAAACGGCTAATCCCCCTGCCCCCGCCTTCCCCCCTGTGCCTCCCTCTCAGGCTCCCACAAGCGCAGCCACAGTTTGGGGGAGAAGGAGATCGGGCGCTCCCCCCCGTCCCCGGCGCCCGAGCAGCACTTCAGGGACCGCTCAAACACCCTGAGCGAGAAGCCCGCCCTGCCCATCATCAGGGACAAGTACAAGGACCTGACCGGCGAGGTGGAGGTGGGCGGAGCCTCGCTCTTCCTTTTGCACACTGCCAAGTGGCGCTCATTTCCCGTTGGCTGTTAATTGCTCGCGAATGCTCGGCAGTTATTCCAAATGTGGAGGTGCTGATAACAGCACCACCACCCCCAACCCCCACCCCCCACACACTTCTGGTTCCTGTCAGCTTGGTGTTCTGAGTCGGTGCACATTGTAACCCCTGCTTTGTCCTCATAGGAGAGCGAGCGCTACGCCTACGAGTGGCAGCGGTGTCTGGAGAGTGCGTTACAGGTGTGTTACTGTGTGTATATGTGTGTATGTGTGTTTATATGCATGTATGTATATATTTATGTCTGTGGGTTTGTGTATGTACAAGTGTGTTTTTATAAATGGATGTGTGTGTGTGTGTGTGTGTTTGTATATGTGTGTGTATGTGTGTTTATATATGTGTGTGTGTGTTTATATGTGTGTGTGCATGTGTACACGCCAGCCTCACCCCGGTGCATGTTTCTCTCCTCTCAGATCATCACCAAAGCCAACAACACTCTGAACAGCATCAGCAGCTCTGCTGTGTGCACAGAGGTCATGCAGTCTGCGCAGGGCATGGACTACCTGCTGGGTGAGATCACACACACACACCACTACACCTGGGAGCTCCACAGCTTGTTAGGGAAGGCTGGCAGCCCCTCTGAGAGAGGCAGGGAGGCAGAGCCTGCAGCCGCTAGCAGAGCCTGCAGACGCTAGCACAGCCTGCAGACGCTAACAGAGCCTGCAGCCACTAGCAGAGCCTGCAGCCGCTAGCACAGCCTGCAGACGCTAACAGAGCCTGCAGCCACTAGCGGAGCCTGCAGATGCTAACATAGCCTGCAGCCGCTAGCCGAGCCTGCAGACGCTAGCAGAGCCTGCAGATGCTAGTCTACCCAGGTGGGAGACTTTATCTCTGGCTTTCTGCTAGCGTCTGGATCTCTGCAGCTCGGAACAGACAGCAGTGTCTGGTTTTAATGAGCTACAAGTGACATGCATGCCACAGCGAGGAGGCTCGCTGAGGGAACACAATGTGCTTATACCCACAGCCGTAAAGGATCTTTGATCTCTTGACTCGCACCCAGGCCAGCTCAACCTTGAATCAGTCACCGTTCCCCCTTTTAAACTGGGAATAGCTGGCGGGAGTTACAGCTGTGACCACAGCAGATGGGTTCTAGAACGGGGCTTTTCATTAGCCTCGTTTGACACCAGAGAACATCCTACTGTATCTGGCTCATGTGGAGACTTTGCTGGTCTGTCATTGACACTGTGTGTGGTATGTGTGTGGTGTATCTGTGGGTTGACCGTGTGTGTGTGGGTTGACCGTGTGTGTGTGGGTTGATCGTGTGTGTGTGGGTTGACCGTGTGTGTGTGTGTGCGCGTGTGTGTGTATAACAGGCGTAGTGGAGGTGTACCGTGTCACCAGGCGTGTGGAGCTGGGCGTCAAGGCGACGGCGGTGTGCAGTGAGAAGCTTCAGCAGCTGCTGAAGGACATCAGCAGAGTGTGGAACAACCTGATGGGCTTCATGTCCCTGGCCAACCTGGCGGTGAGACACACACACACATACTGTCAAACACACACACTCACACTGACACACACACACACACACACACACCATTTCATACACACATACTCACACTGTCATACACACACACACACACACACAGAAGCCAATGTATCAAGGGAAACCTCACGATAACGATCACAGGATATGAACTGCTGAACATCGTCATGATCACAGGACATGACATGCTGAACAAAACACATAGCTTTCCGAGGGTGATGTCATCAGACTACCAGAACCTTCCAGTGTATCTGCCTGCTGTATCAGAGTACATGGCACCAAGCAGGAATCAGTCAGTACATGGTTATCAGTGGAGCACTGCCTGCTGCACTGTTTTAGCCCAGTGTTTATTGTGTGTAGCAGAGAGGTAGCAGAGAGGTCAGGGGGAGTGTGGATTAGTCTGCTAGCTGTACAGCAGCACAGCTGAGGAGATAGACTGGCTTTATTTCTGAATCCAGGCAGCCTTGGGAAGAATATTACTTCTCAAATGCCAGCTGATAATGCTGCCGGCTGGACGCCTCGAGTTGAGATAATGTCAGTTCAGAGAGGAGAGGATGGTGAGGGAGAGGGAGGGGGAGGAGGGTGATGAGATGGAGGAAGGGTGTGAAAGTTGGAGTGAAGGAGCAGTCTTGGCAGAAGCGTGGAGATCCACCCGGAGATAAACAGACTACATTTCCTGTCATGTAGAGATGAATGCTGACATGTTCATTGGGAAGCCAGCGTACGAGGCAGGAGCCAGGAGGCAGGAGGTACTGGGGAGGATGTGGGCTGGAGAGAGATCCTTGGGGGAGACATGAGGGCTGGAGAGAGATCCTTGGGGGAGACATGAGGGCTGGAGAGAGAGATCCTTGGGGGAGACATGAGGGCTGGAGAGAGAGATCCTTGGGGGAGACATGAGGGCTGGAGAGAGAGATCCTTGGGGGAGACATGAGGGCTGGAGAGAGAGATCCTTGGGGGAGACATGAGGGCTGGAGAGAGAGATCCTTGGGGGAGACATGAGGGCTGGAGAGAGAGATCCTTGGGGGAGACATGAGGGCTGGAGAGAGAGATCCTTGGGGGAGACATGAGGGCTGGAGAGAGATCCTGGGAGGAGACGTGAGGGCTGGAGAGAGAGATCCTTGGGGGAGACATGAGGGCTGGAGAGAGATCCTTGGGGGAGACATGAGGGCTGGAGAGAGAGATCCTTGGGGGAGACATGAGGGCTGGAGAGAGAGATCCTTGGGGGAGACATGAGGGCTGGAGAGAGAGATCCTTGGGGGAGACATGAGGGCTGGAGAGAGAGATCCTGGGAGGAGACGTGAGGGCTGGAGAGAGAGATCCTTGGGGGAGACATGAGGGCTGGAGAGAGAGATCCTTGGGGGAGACATGAGGGCTGGAGAGAGAGATCCTTGGGGGAGACATGAGGGCTGGAGAGAGAGATCCTGGGAGGAGACGTGAGGGCTGGAGAGAGAGATCCTTGGGGGAGACATGAGGGCTGGAGAGAGAGATCCTTGGGGGAGACATGAGGGCTGGAGAGAGAGATCCTGGGAGGAGACGTGAGGGCTGGAGAGAGAGATCCTTGGGGGAGACATGAGGGCTGGAGAGAGAGATCCTGGGAGGAGACATGAGGGCTGGAGAGAGAGATCCTGGGAGGAGACGTGAGGGCTGGAGAGAGAGATCCTTGGGAGAGACATGAGGGCTGGAGAGAGAGATCCTTGGGGGAGACATGAGGGCTGGAGAGAGAGATCCTGGGAGGAGACATGAGGGCTGGAGAGAGAGATCCTTGGGGGAGACATGAGGGCTGGAGAGAGAGATCCTTGGGGGAGACATGAGGGCTGGAGAGAGAGATCCTTGGGGGAGACATGAGGGCTGGAGAGAGAGATCCTTGGGGGAGACATGAGGGCTGGAGAGAGAGATCCTTGGGGGAGACATGAGGGCTGGAGAGAGAGATCCTTGGGGGAGACATGAGGGCTGGAGAGAGAGATCCTTGGGGGAGACATGAGGGCTGGAGAGAGAGATCCTTGGGGGAGACATGAGGGCTGGAGAGAGAGATCCTTGGGGGAGACATGAGGGCTGGAGAGAGAGATCCTTGGGGGAGACATGAGGGCTGGAGAGAGAGATCCTGGGAGGAGACATGAGTGCTGGAGAGAGAGATCCTTGGGGGAGACATGAGGGCTGGAGAGAGAGATCCTGGGAGGAGACGTGAGGGCTGGAGAGAGAGATCCTTGGGGGAGACATGAGGGCTGGAGAGAGAGATCCTTGGGGGAGACATGAGGGCTGGAGAGAGAGATCCTGGGAGGAGACGTGAGGGCTGGAGAGAGAGATCCTTGGGGGAGACATGAGGGCTGGAGAGAGAGATCCTGGGAGGAGACATGAGGGCTGGAGAGAGAGATCCTGGGAGGAGACGTGAGGGCTGGAGAGAGAGATCCTTGGGAGAGACATGAGGGCTGGAGAGAGAGATCCTTGGGGGAGACATGAGGGCTGGAGAGAGAGATCCTGGGAGGAGACATGAGGGCTGGAGAGAGAGATCCTTGGGGGAGACATGAGGGCTGGAGAGAGAGATCCTTGGGAGAGACATGAGGGCTGGAGAGAGAGATCCTGGGAGGAGATATGAGGGCTGGAGAGAGAGATCCTTGGGGGAGACATGAGGGCTGGAGAGAGAGATCCTTGGGGGAGACATGAGGGCTGGAGAGAGAGATCCTGGGAGGAGACATGAGGGCTGGAGAGAGAGATCCTTGGGGGAGACATGAGGGCTGGAGAGAGAGATCCTTGGAGGAGACATGAGGGCTGGAGAGAGAGATCCTGGGAGGAGATATGAGGGCTGGAGAGAGAGATCCTTGGGGGAGACATGAGGGCTGGAGAGAGAGATCCTGGGAGGAGACATGAGTGCTGGAGAGAGAGATCCTTGGGGGAGACATGAGGGCTGGAGAGAGAGATCCTGGGAGGAGACATGAGGGCTGGAGAGAGAGATCCTTGGGGGAGACATGAGGGCTGGAGAGAGAGATCCTGGGAGGAGACATGAGTGCTGGAGAGAGAGATCCTTGGGGGAGACATGAGGGCTGGAGAGAGAGATCCTGGGAGGAGATATGAGGGCTGGAGAGAGAGATCCTTGGGGGAGACATGAGGGCTGGAGAGAGAGATCCTTGGGGGAGACATGAGGGCTGGAGAGAGAGATCCTTGGGGGAGACATGAGGGCTGGAGAGAGAGATCCTTGGGGGAGACATGAGGGCTGGAGAGAGAGATCCTTGGGGGAGACATGAGGGCTGGAGAGAGAGATCCTTGGGGGAGACATGAGGGCTGGAGAGAGAGATCCTTGGGGGAGACATGAGGGCTGGAGAGAGAGATCCTTGGGGGAGACATGAGGGCTGGAGAGAGAGATCCTTGGGGGAGACATGAGGGCTGGAGAGAGAGATCCTTGGGGGAGACATGAGGGCTGGAGAGAGATCCTGGGAGGAGACATGAGGGCTGGAGAGAGAGATCCTGGGAGGAGACGTGAGGGCTGGAGAGAGAGATCCTTGGGGGAGACATGAGGGCTGGAGAGAGAGATCCTTGGGGGAGACATGAGGGCTGGAGAGAGAGATCCTTGGGAGAGACATGAGGGCTGGAGAGAGAGATCCTGGGAGGAGACATGAGGGCTGGAGAGAGAGATCCTTGGGGGAGACATGAGGGCTGGAGAGAGAGATCCTTGGGGGAGACATGAGGGCTGGAGAGAGAGATCCTTGGGGGAGACATGAGGGCTGGAGAGAGAGATCCTGGGAGGAGATATGAGGGCTGGAGAGAGAGATCCTGGGAGGAGATATGAGGGCTGGAGAGAGAGATCCTTGGGGGAGACATGAGGGCTGGAGAGAGAGATCCTGGGAGGAGACGTGAGGGCTGGAGAGAGAGATCCTGGGAGGAGATATGAGGGCTGGAGAGAGAGATCCTGGGAGGAGACATGAGGGCTGGAGAGAGAGATCCTGGGAGGAGACGTGAGGCCTTTTGCCCCTCAAAGATACCAACCAGCAACTAGGCTACTTGAATATTGATGTAGAGATTCAACAAATAATACACGTACCTTTCGTGTGTGTTTGACTGTGTATATGTGTGTGTGTGTGTGTGTGTACAGCCTGATGAAAGCTCCCTGGACTTCACCTCCTGCATCCTGAGACACGGCATCAAGAACGCCAAGGAGCTGGCGTGCGGCGTCTGTCTGCTCAACGTGGACTCGCGCAGCAAGGTTCGACACACACACACACACACACACTACACACACACAGCGTCTCACAAGCATATACATAATTCATGCTATTCTTTACCCTTCGCTGACATTCTCCACTTAATAACGTCCTGTTTCTTTGATTTTGAACGTTTTGCAGAACAAAGGAGACACTGCTGTCGCACGCCTGTTCAAACGAGTACGAGGCGGCAAAGCCGACTGTCCGCTAAATCTCTGTTCCCTCTTTCCTATTGGGCCGATCCCCTGCTTGTAGACAGACACAGCGGGGTGCCAGAATGACAGCATCCTCTCAGGGTGATCTGGGCTCCTGCCACAGCTCCCAGCAGACAGACAGCGCTCCTCAAGCTCCTGTGATGCGCCCCTGGCCATCTTTATTTCTGCCACGAATAAGAGAGGCATCATGAAATAATCATGATAGCATAACAGTAATGATGATAACTTGGATTGTTAGCCTTGCCAGAGGGAGGGAGGGAGGGAGGGAGAGAGGGAGGGAGAGAGGGAAGCAGGAGGGGAAATGATTTAGCCAGATTAAAGCAAATTGGCAAGAAAGAAGGTGAGAGGAGTGCTGTTACTTTGGCACCTCAGATTGGGCTGTTGCATTCTGGGAGTGGTTTCCTAAAAGTCTGAAGTGGTGTCTCGCTTCACCTTGAAGGAGAGAGAGAACGGCGTTTCTCTGCTCGTTCCTCCCCGCCTAACGCCGGCATTTCGTCTCTCGCTTCCTCTAACACCAGTTAGCGTTCACCTGCAGCACCCCCCACCCCCCATCTAAAGCTGGGCTGCCTGGTTTTACAGCTCATCCCTGGACCCTGGGTTTCATGTGACTCGGTGGTCCAGGCCGCCACTGTTCCCTCTTGGCAGCCCCGGGTCATTAGTAACCACGCGTCACCTTGAGGGCCTCATTAAGAGCAAGGCTTGACTTTCCTGTGCCAAGGGCACGGTGGCTGTGATTGTTTCCTCTGGTCCGTAACGTGGTGGAGGGGGGGGGGGGGGGGGGGCAGATTGACGGGGGGACAGGGGGGGTGGGGGGGGATCTCGGGGATGGGAGCAGATGTCTCTTGCTTAGCAGGCAGAGAAGGCAGGTACCTAAAGATCTGCGAAGGATCTCAATCTCTCGCCCGCTTGTTGTCTCTTCCTCTCTCTCTCTCTTCCTTTCCCGTTTGCCTCCTGTACCTTTCATGGTTACTTTCTGTTCTTCATCTCTTTATCTGTCTCTTCCTGTTTTGCTCTCTTGCACTGTCCCCTCTCCCTCTCTCTTTCTCTCTCTCCCTCAATCTCTTTCTCTCTCCCCTTCTCTCTCTCCCTCTCTCTTTCGCTCTCTCTCCCCGCTAGCTTGAAATAAAACATGTTTTACTGCCATGGCCCTGACATCAGATTAACAACCCACCTTTTAATTACTTTTCCCGGCAAAGGCGCAATCGTAAGAAAGCATAAAAGCCAAGTGGGGAATAGCATTCCCTCACAGTGTAGTGAAGTCTAAAGAAAGACATAACGCTGCAGGCCAGGGGACTAATAATGGATTTCCTTCAGACCACCAGGGGAGAGGGCTGCTTTCTGTCTGTGAACCTGTTGGAGGGTGGAGGAGACGGTATGGTGGGGTTCAGCGGGCCTTTGACTCTTTACCCGTTTGCTTCCATGGGAAGGGTTTGGTGACCCTGACTCTGACCTCTGACCTCATGGTCCAGACCCCGTACACAGGCATGCTCAGGGATGGGCAACAATCTGCATCTTTAGAATCAACGTTTCATTTGAATAATGTATAGCACCAGTGTTTGATGAATGCTAATGAATGCAATCAACGCACTGGAATGGAAACGAATTGACACTCGTCAATGTCATATTTCAAAGGAATTATGTTCTTACAAGTCAGCAGACGTCTATTAGGCAATGGCAGTGCATCAGTTAATGGTTGGATAGCTTGGTGGCATCTTCCAAAGTGCACAGCCTTGAGGTCTGGTGTAGCAGCCCATCCCTAAGTTACTGCAGCAGTGGTGGGGAGAAGAGGGTGAAGGGACTTACTGTAGGCAGCCTGGATGCTTCTGGAAAGGAGTGCTGTCTGTCAGTATGGGCTGTCACTCCTCTGCCTGCATACCAGTCTGCTTACCCACAGTGCTAAATAACATCCAGAATATGCTGACTCATTTTCTGTTGATTTCAGGCACTGGCTAAAGAAAATGACTCAAGGTTGAGGATAAGGGTAATATGCTTCTTCTTTTTTTTTTTTTGTCTCCTAGTATATTCCTCAGTAGGAAGCTTGTCTAGACGTTAGTTCCCTCTCCTAGTTCTGTGCTTCTGGCTTTAACAGATGGGGCCTCTGCTGGTGGCTGGGCATCATTAGCGCTTGTGGAGATGTTCCTGCACGTCACCAACCTTGAAAAGCTTTAGCATAGGTCACGGGAAATGGATGTTGCTGACCTTTTAGCGTTTATTCTGATCTGGTCTAAAGCGACTGGAGCTCACGTAGTTTTGCTGCTCCCCATTGGAACTCACCAAAGTCTGGCTCGGTCTGTCCAGGGCAAGGTGCCAGGGGATGGTTAAATTGCACTTGATCATGGCTATGCAGGGAGGGAGGGAGGGAGGGAGGGAGGGAGGGAGGGAGGGAGGGAGGGAGGGAGGGAGGGAGGGAGGGAGGGAGGGAGGGAGGGAGGGAGGGAGGGAGGGAGGGAGGGAGGGAGGGAGGGAGGGAGGGAGGGAGGGAGGGAGGGAGGGAGGGAGGGAGGGAGGGAGGGAGGGAGGGAGGGAGGGAGGGAGGGAGGGAGGGAGGGAGGGAGGGAGGGAGGGAGGGAGGGAGGGAGGGAGGGAGGGAGGGAGGGAGGGAGGGAGGGAGGGAGGGAGGGAGGGAGGGAGGGAGGGAGGGAGGGAGGGAGGAGGCGAGGGAGGGAGAGGAGGAAGAGGTGGGGAGAGGAGGAGGAGGTGGGGGCATCTCTTTGTGTTTCCTCTTTCTTATTGCGCTCTGCCTCTCCAGCACAGTGAGCCTTGGCAGTCTAAGTGCAGGTTGGAAGAAGAGAAGTGGGTTGGTACACAAAGGAACTGAAAGAGAATACATTTAGTCTGTGAAATCAAAGCGCGCCAGTGTATTTTCAGTCCCCGTGTGAAAAACCTCCTCAGGTGTCCCCCTGTACTGTAAAATGACCATGAGCAGGTGCACAAGTAGGTCATTCGTTAGCAGGTTTGTGTGTTTGTAGGGTTTGGGGTTGCGTGTGTGTGTGTACGTGTGTGTGAGAGAGAGCATGCATTTCTCCATCTGTGCGGGGGTGGATATGATTCACCACATATTACTCATTTCTCTCTCCAGCATCAGTTCAGATATTTCTCTGAGAAATCCGAACTCTTAAACTGCATAACACACACATAAGCATCTCCTTTACCATGCTGTAGCTGGTGCCTAAACGCATGCTCACATCACCAAGTTCATTTCCCCAGCTATATTCAGATGAAGGATGTAAGAGGCTTTGGGCCATTTGAATAGAAAGATGATAGCTGGTGAGCAGGGTCTTATTGAAGTCTGCCCACGTCACATCTTCACAGTCAGGGGGTCACGCTGACCTCTGTTGGCCCCTTGTTAGCAGGGTGACTCATCCGGTCTCCTCAGCAGCTGTACACCAGCCCAGTTCCATCATCCCTTGACTCACTCCTGTGTTGACCTCGCATCGCTTCCCTCCCTCCAGGCTTTCAACTCGGAGACGGACAACTTCAAGCTCCTGTACGGAGGCCACCAGTACCACGCCAGCTGTGCTAACTTCTGGATCAACTGCGTGGAGCCCAAACCACCGGGCCTCATCCTGCCTGACCTGCTCTGAGCCCTTACCTCACCGCTGCCACGGCAACGGGCGCTCGTAAATCACCATTCCAGGAGGCCGAGCAGACTCCCCCCGACGGCCGCCCCGCGCGACCCCTCACCTCGACCGGCTGGAGAACACAGCCACTCCCCTGAAGGTTCTGAAATCACTGGAGAAAAAAACCCTCTATTTATTTATTTATCTTCTCTTCTCTGTCCTTCCTTCTCTGACAGGAGCTTCCATTTGCTCCAGCGATTTGAAGTGCAGGAGGTGGGGGGGGGGAGTGATGAAGTAGAACAAGTGCATTTGTACAAATTCAAGGAGAAAGCCTGATCTGTGACTTAATGTGTTATTAATAAAATCATGTATGTGATGCATTATTCCTGGGTGGTCCCAGGACTCAACATGGATATTTATGGAGCTTCTTTTAACAGATAACTCAGATAACTTTTAACAGTATTGGAATAAGACATGGAAAAGTCCAAAACAAGAAACTGTGGAGTGGAACATAATGTTTAATTATTGTGTAAAACGCAAAATTGCTCTTTCAATACAAGTCAGACTATTATTACTGTGCAATGTAGTAAACACTGAGGTTGGGGAAGCAGAGACTGAAGTCAATTGAAGGCCATCTGTAATTTTCCTTCCTATCACTGGTTACTTTGTTTTTGTTTCATGCTCTTGTCTTTTATACTTTGGTTTTATTTAATCTGGGCTGTTGTATCACATTGCTGGAAATGAATCTCTTTAATGGCCGGGTCTTTAAAAGGATATTCCATGGCTGGTAACATTCTTAATAGATACATTTTTTTTCTTTCTTCTTTTTCAAAGACTTTCATTAAACATTGAAAGCTTCAGCACTGCGTTGAAAGGCAGTCATATATACCGTTTTAAGGATGGAGTGACTAACTGCTTTAGAATGTCTTTTGTACTGTTTAATCCGTTTTCTTAACAATGGTTATTGGTTGTAGGTTTGTCTTGTGTCTGTGTAGCTCAGAAGGGAATGTTCATGAAGTTGTATTGCATCAGCACTTTGTGTTTTTTACAGTACGAAACTGTAGACTTGTAATGTGAAGTGATATGTGTATAAACAAATGAGTAAAACTGGAAATTTCATCGGTCAAGGACCTTTCATGTGTTATTTTTCTGTGAAAATGTGGGGTGTGTCTGAATTACCATAGAAATGGAGGAAGCAGGATGAAGCGTGTTATCCAATATGACCACAGAGGCTCTGGGCCAGCCTGTTAGGTGCCTGTCCCCTTCCAAAGCCCACTCCCAAATGGGCTGAGATTGTCTCTCATTTTCTCCTGTTATTTTGCGGCAGTAGCATACCATGGCTGAGGCCAAGGAGACCTCATCTCCATCACTTGTTGTCGACAAAATGGAATAAATTGTCCGCAGACAAGCCTGCTGGGCCTTAACTGGTGGATGTGTGGGAAAGAGCCAATCAGAAAAGCCGTCTGTAGGTTCCGTGGAACTCGTCTCATTATCGTGGTCTCTCCTGCTCAGGTGTGTGTTCTCCAACGTGTCATTTTATTTCTCACCGCTCCCTAATTGAACATCCCGCTGAAAATGATTCCCTTTCTCCTTGCCTCGGTGAGAAGCTCCGGGATTGTAGAAAATTACAAATGCTGAAATCAATTACCTAGTTAAGGCTGTGTACATTTGAAATGCAGGCCATCACTGAACCCTTCACCCTCTCTCCCTCTCCGCCCATCTGCCAGTCTTGATGTGTCATTTTCCTGCTCATCGTCAGCGGTGCCATGAATCAAATGATCGGCCCACAAGAATAGCAGCTGCGATATGCCGTCATATTGATTGGTTTTCTTCAGCCGCGGGGCCTTTCATATCTCATGCCTCTTGTCAATCACTGTATCGATTTAAGACAACTATTTCAACATCTGACGGTACAAATAATTGCCTTTACCCTCATTCTCAAGTGAGTATTTAACAAGTGATGTTTGCTAAAAAAAGTATCGTTCGGAATATATCGCTTTGGATAAAAGCGTATGCTAAATAATAAATGAATACATGTAAATTGATTGTATTCCCTTTTCACCGATATGAGAAGCTCATGTGTGAAGTAGAGGGCACATTTAAGTTCAGAAAAGAGAATCATACAGTTCCAAGTAATTTTTGCATGTTCAAGGAGTCATGATTTTTATACCTGGACGATTAAAGGTAAGATGGTGATTTAGTTCATTATAACATGAGGTTAGTTTAGCGCTAAACTGCTAGATTGTGCAAGGTACGTGTGGTGTTAGGTTGAGCCAGTCAAAATGTCACATCGCTTTATTTATGCTACAAAGCACTCCATTTTATATTAAAACACTGAAAATGTCCGTGGTTTCAGCCCCTTTATTGAGACTCTGCCCCTTTATTGACGTTGAGCACCTGAGAGAGAGAGAGAGACCAGTGAGAGACCTGCTGCTTTGAAAAACACCCCACCACACTCTAAACCCTAACAAGTTCACAGAACGTACAACAATTATTTTGTAACAGATCACACACAAATATTTTAGTGATGTTTTTAAATGTTTTAAGTTTATATAAAATAAAAATTACATTTGCAGTTGCCTTACATTATCTCAATGTTATCTTATCAACATCGATATTCCTCAACTAATAATTAGTGATTAATTCACTAAAAAAGTCAATATTTTTCTCATATAACGTGGGAAATGCACTCAAATTTTTAAATCGTCTCTCTCCATGGAAGTCTGATCACATGTGAGCGTCTGGAGACAGCGCTGGCTAGACCGGGTGTAACACTTTCACCATCCATCCTGACGAGCGTTCTCGGATTTAATGATGATCCCTCTGACAGTTTAATGACCTGCTTGAATTCATTAGAAATCCTCATTGTGTAATTATTCGTTATAAAACAAAGAGACAACAACAATGGCTTCCAGTGCTGGCATCAGAGTCCTGTCCTTATCAGGCCTGACAGAGGAGGCTGTGATTTGCATCCAATCCCTTTGAAGGAATGATGGGGACAGATGAGTCACAGAATGACCACAGGAAATGAAACAAACAAGTGCAGCTCCTTCAACCCCTCACTGAATTGCCTCCCCTTTTTTGCACCACAAACCACTCCTCTCTCCGATAACAAAAGTCACCTTTGATTTTGTGCAGAGCCATAGAATAACTGAGATGTCTTGGTTTGGGAATTGCCGTTATTGAAATGATTCAAAATACGCAGTCTGCCCATGTGGCTTGTCATCGAAGAGATTACTACTGCAATTTGTTCAGGGCATTGATTCAGTCACTGTTCATTAGCAACATGTTCAACAATAAGAACACAATGGCCCTCACTGTTACCAAGGTCACTGTAGCTTTCATTTTCTGTCAAAGTATCGCTCTAGTCTACAGAGTGAGTCTTCATCATCTCTGCCTACCAAAGGGGCTGTTTGATGAACACAACATACATGTCCAAATTGTTCTACTGTGAAATATATCATGTAGGCACCATAGATGAAAAGTAACCAAGTAAAAATACTTGGTTACTGTACTCAAGTGGATTTATTTTCTTAGATCGATATTTCACTTTTCATTCCGACCACCTTTGACTTTTTTACACAAATATCTGTACTTCTTCATTCATTTTCTACCCAAGCTCTTCAGAGTTATTCTGTATTTAGTGGCATGATAAATATTATTTATTGTTATTGCGTGCCTTTTAGTCATTTCTGCTATCACACACAACAACGAACATAAGCTAGTAGTTATTATGGTATTCTGAGTCTGTACTGCCACTTGATTGAAGGAGGTACGTCCTGTTTCTATCTCTGTCTCTGCGACCGAGCACAGACTAATGAGAGCCTGTATGCCTGTCGGTCTGCCTGTCTGTCTGCCTGCCTGCCTGCCTGTCTGTCTGTCTGTCTGTCTGCCTGTCTGTCTGCCTGTCTGTCTGTCTGTCTGCCTGTCTGCCTGTCTGTCTGCCTGTCTGTCTGTCTGTCTGTCTGTCTGTCTGTCTGCCTGCCTGTCTGCCTGTATGCCTGTCTGCCTGTCTGCCTGCCTGCCTGCCTGCCTGCCTGCCTGTCTGTCTGTCTGTCTGTCTGTCTTCCTGTCTGTCTGCCTGTCTGTCTGTATGCCTGTCTGTCTGCCTGTCTGTCTGCCTGTCTGCCTGCCTGTCTGTCTGTCTGTCTGTCTGCCTGTCTGCCTGTCTGCCTGTCTGCCTGCCTGTCTGTCTGTCTGTATGTCTGCCTGTCTGTCTGTCTGTCTGTATGTCTGTATGTCTGTATGTCTGCCTGTCTGCCTGTCTGTCCTCCTGTTTCCTGTTGAGTTGTAGCCTCTTAACTCTCCCAAGTTCATCAACACTCTTTGTTCTGTATGGCCAGAACCCCAAACACTCAGGATGATGCACGACATGGCACAGACATGTGCTCGGACATGTGCTCTGATACCCTGCAGCAGGTGAATGATGTGTTTACCCTGGGGAGTCAGACTGCACCCTGGGATTGTGAGACGTGGACACGCCCGCACAGACTCACCACAGTCTAAGTAGCCGCAGCAGAAGGTGTCATTTGGCTCGATCCCTCTTGAATTCCCATCATGCTTGGCCTGTCATCAGGAGGAAGCTCGTGTTTGTGGGTAATGGTGTTTATTGTGTCGGCTATCTTAGACACCTTTCACCAGGCTGAGCAGAAGAGCGATAGCAGTCATCATTGTCAGCATGGCGCTATGTGGCCTCGCCAAATGAAAGAGAATGATCGAATGCTGTGTTGACGTCTGAAGACGTGTCTTTGGCTAATGGTTCTGTGAAACATCAGACCTTTTTGCGGAATTTAGTCTCTCCACAAAACATGTCTCCCAACCGAACTGACAGAGCCAGCCAGTGAGATATTGCCTTGCATGAAACAACAAGGTGAGAAGTATCAGTATCACTGATTCACAACTCTATGTACAGTATTCAGGTAAATGTTAGGTACTGACTGACAAAAAAAGAGGATTAATAAACTGTTTTATTTTTTTATGGGTTTTCAACACAAACAGTAGCATGGGCTAATTTATTACATTGGAATATCATTGCCGAAGGGCAAAAAAAAATACAACCAAATTCCTGTAAGCTTGGCTTACTGCTAAGAATGCCTGTGCTGTGTTATCTGCTACAGTCATACAGTCTTGCCCCCGATGGTTACACAGAGAGAACACAGGATATTAAATTCTTGCTTGTACTCTGTTTGTTCCAAACCTGATTCGCTAAGACATCATCTAGACGAGGCAAAATAGGGTCATAAAAATGATGTCCACCTGCAGCCCTTGACACACCATTGTCCCCAAGCTTGAGGAACGCATATCTCTAAACAGCACAAAGCAAATAATAGCAAAAATCTTGACAGTCTCCTTTCAATCTTAATGTTAATATTTAGTTAAATATAGTCATATTTTTTTCTGCAATATCTTAAAATGCACTAGAACACCCCACCCTATTTTCTCTATTTTCCCCGTATTTGATATATCTTGACTTTAAATAACTTTTATGAGAATAAGTCAAA
The DNA here is from genome assembly GCA_030340665.1 of Neosalanx taihuensis. Classification (NCBI taxonomy): domain Eukaryota; kingdom Metazoa; phylum Chordata; class Actinopteri; order Osmeriformes; family Salangidae; genus Neosalanx; species Neosalanx taihuensis. Next base: position 4,541,041 of record CM059297.1, on the reverse strand, counting down.
ATGTCTCTTTTTTATGTACAGTTGTAAGTATTGTAAATGCTACTGTAAATTGAAACAGACCTCCGCCCCCTTACATCAAAGACAACAGCAAAACTGGCACAATACCATCACGTGACGTTACGTGGGGAGAAAAGGACTTCAGCGAGTCGCTCCACTGTCAGGATTGCTGAGTCCTTAAGCCCCGCCCACACCTTTCCCAGAGTGCTCCTGCTAAATGGGGACCAAGCACAGCTGCCATCATCACAGTCTGGGCACTTGATCTTGGTGCCAGGCTCTCTCTCTCTCTCTCTCTCTCTCTCTCTCTGCGGTCTGGGCGCTGCTTTGGTCCACGCAACACTTGAGGCTTGAGGTGGCCTTGCACTGTCTCCCAGAGGGAAGGGTGGGCTGGGTACAGAGTGGCAGCACCAGTAACCAGTCTGCAGTGCCGTGACTGATCTGACTCCCATCCATCCAAAAAGCACCAGAACTCATTAATTAAGCTTCACATAGACAGACAATCACACTTTGCATCTCTGGCCGGGGGAACATGCATGAACCTGCAGCCTGGACAGACAACATAGTCGACCACAGCTCTCTCTCTCTCCCCCTCCCTTCCTCTGCCTCCCTCTTCCTGTGGCGAGGACGATAGGAGGAGGGGGGGGGGCATGGGGGGCATGCCTACAGACCCCAGTAGGGCACCAGGTTCCTACGATCGCGGTCGTAGACGTCAGGTATCACTCCATAGGGCGTCTGCACCATCTTTACAGAGTTCCTGCCGAACAGCTTCCTCTCGTATTCGATCAGCTGTCGCCAGAAGCCGCCGTTGGGTCGTATGACGGGGCGGCGGGCCTTGACCCAGGCGTGGGCCTCGGCCAGGGACACGCGGTGGTACTTCATGAGGTAGGCCAGGCACAGGGAGGCGGATCGGCTCACGCCGGCGGCGCAGTGCACCAGCACGGCCCCCCGCTTGCGCCCCACGCTGTGGATCTTGTCGGCCACGCTGTCGAAGTACAGGGAGATGGGCGAGTGGGGCATGTCGGCCAAGGGCACCTTCACGTACTCCACGTGGGGCCAGTTGAAGTTGGGCAGCTCGATGGTGGCGTTCACCACACAGGTGATGCCCTTGGACAGGAGCAGGCTGCGGTTGGACGCCACGTTGCCCCGGCTCAGGAAGAGATTGGGGGTGATCTGGGCGATGCCCCCCAGCAGGCTGCTGCTCTCCTGGAGGAGCCTGGGCATGGCTGTAGGCACCACGGAGCTGCGGTGGGGGTGGTGGTGATGGTGGTGGTGGAAGAAGCCTTGACTGCGGGAACCCATTGAAGAAGAGAGGGCTGGAGAGAGGGTACGGAACAGACAGGAGGACAGACAGGATGTTTCTTCAACAGCCTGAGGTCATCGTGCGACAGGAAATTATACCTGAAACAAAACAGGGACGGATTCCCATTTCAGAATGAATACGGTAAGCAACTGAACACAATTTAACAACGAGCTCTCTCCCAAATATATCGTTTGGGAGAGTGCCACCAAAGCTATTTGCAGCGAGTCAACAAATAATGGCATTAGATTTATTTTGGATGGCATTGCGCTGTGACAGTTGTGTCTGGCAAATATAATACCATGTTATCCATCTGTCAGCTCAGGGAGACTACTGCATGTCTGCCAGGGCTTGACTTTCAGCTCAGGCATGATTAATCAATCCCAGTCTGTCCAGGACCATGATGACACGGCTGGAAAAAATCTACCGTCTCTTTGATACTGGTACGTATACTCCATTATCAGCATTAAGGGAAACTAAGGTAAATCAATACACAATCCTGTCTCCATGTACACAACCAAGGATGTGTCTCGCACTGAAAAGAACACAAAGCGTATCTTTCCACTAATTGCAACGAGACATACAATAGGTTTGGCCGCCTTTCATTTGACACTGTGTTTTTCTAACCATACACAAGACTCCACAGCATGAGGTAGCAGATCTGGTCCCCCACAGTCATGTCTGGAGGGGGCTTTCTGTTCCCCATATGAAACTGTAACAATCTAGGGAGCCCTGAGCACCAGTGTGGCCCCAGATAAGCTCCATACCCGCAGGTGGCATTGCGTCACCATTGGCTCCCTCCTACGACAACCTTCTTCCCTGGACTCTTGTGATCTGCCAGTCTCTACCCTAGGCATGGACCACCCTGGAGGCACGCACGCACACACACACACACAAATACACACGCAGATCGCTCAGTCACCATCACCCACAGGCACACACACCTCCTGCTTGGGGTTATCTACGATCTTCTCTTGCTGAGAGTCTGGAAGTCTAATCCATTTGCCTGAGGACGGCAGGCTCACGGGAGACCCTGGACCCTGAAGGCACTGGCTCACACGTTGGAGCACTTACGTCATCCACACCTTGCTGTCTCGCCTCCTGAGGTCCGGCTCTCTACCTCGCTGTCACAGGCTGGTTAACAAGCCACACACATCAAATCGAATGCATTAATTATGAATTAAATCTGCGTCTATGCGGAAAACACCTGCGCACCCTGTGTCCCCTACAGCCTGGCTGGTTCCCGAGGCGCTGCGTGGCGCACACACACACACACACACAGAGGCTGGGTCACACTGAAAGCACACACAAATAATTCTCCAATCCTGGCAGGTAGGGCTTGATTTCTCTTTTTTTTGCCCAGAGCTTAGCTTGTCACGATGGCCTTGTGCTTTGGTGAACAGGAATGGCAGTGTCTCCCCTGGGTCTAAGGTTACCTTTCCCATCAATAAACCCATCCTGCCCCAGATGGAACAAGTGGTCCATTTCTCCCATCCCAGCCTTTCTCCATAGCACTGAATACAGTTTGCCATTCCCTGTGGAAATACATCCTCCCAGCCCAGACAGGAAGTCCCTTAGTTCCCAGGCTGCCAATCACTCGAGTACCTTGCCTGTTCAGACATGAAATGGTTGCCATGGAACACACTTAGATGCAGCTGACTCCACATTCCCCCTTCTCCAGTGTTGCCGTTGGTGATAATAATAAAAACGCAAACACCTGCGGTGAGAGTGCAACACGGAGATCGTCAATGAATATAGATGCCTGCTGTGCTGTCATATCCAAACTGTCATATTCAAACTGCCATCCAAAGACGACATAATAGAGCAAGGACGTTTTCTTACGCTTGTTTGCGTTTTGCTCGCTTAGACAAACACAACCTGCACCCTTGATGTGCTGGACGGTGACCCCATCACAGCAGAGTGGGGAGGGGAGGAGCGCAGGACAGGGGGGGCAGAGCTAAAACCTCCACTACCCAAGTGCTGAGGTGACAGGGCTCCATCTTCGCTGACACTCACTGCGTCCACATGGCTATTTATACCTGACCTGGACGGAGGACCGGAGGGAGAGAGTGAGGAGAGGAAAAGGTGGAGGAAAGAAAGAGCCCATGCATGCAGAAGCTGTCACCTACAAACCAACTACAGGCGTAGGCAACATTTCCCAGTTTACTGACAAGCTCTGCAGGTCATTTCTGTCGGATCATCATGATGAGAGGGAGAAGGCTGGCTCGGCGCGATAGAAAGCCAGCCAAACCTCTCGCCCAGCGATGGGGCCCGACTGTACGGTGCGTCTGCAAGGCAAACACAAAGGGCTCATCATTTAGAGTGAGGGTCCGTGCCTGTCATCACATAGGCCTTCATCAAAGACCCCCCTCTGAGACGGATCTCCACTCCTCTTTCTGCCCGGGGACATTCCACCAGGGCTCCAGTTCCCCCTCCGCTAGCTGGAATCGGGAACGTGAGCCACCTGCGGGGGGAACCGGAGCAGCCGAACACGGTCCCTCCCTCTCCCCCGATCAAAATGTGGACGCTAGAAACCCCATCCGAGGCTCTGCTCGTCAGGAAGGCTTAGCAGCTTGTTGATGCTCACGCTGCTTACAAATTTGCGTGTTTGAAAACACGGAAAATGCCAGAATCAACAAGTGTGGGTCCAAGGGAAACAGAGAAAGGTGTTGGCTTTGCACGCTGTTGAATAATCTTCTCTCTAGTGAACTATCACTCCGATACAGTGGTGTTGAAAGGAACTGCTCGCATGGCTGAACTCCCATAGAAATAGATCTGGAGGCAGGACACAGAATGTCTGTGCTGGAACAGTGGCACAATTATGAGCCATCTGTTTAATATCTATTTTTATTACACTGTATAACCCCTGAGAGTACACAAGTAGAACTACCCTGACCTATAAAACTATTCGTAATCCTAGCTCGTAAATGTCCAGGACTAAAAAAATTGATACAAATATCCACATTGGAAAAAACTTGCATACTGGTACAGCATAAACTGGCTCTAGAGAAACCAAGTTCAGTTATGATACAGGACAGACTTACAGTAAAATGAGTTATGAAATAGGGATGACAAATTCTGCAGGCTGGCAAAAAAGGGGGTCTAGGTCCCTGTATGTGTTGGTCTGAGTATCAACTGCCTGTTAGAGCAGAGACCAGGTGCTAGTCACACTGACCGTGTTGCACCTCACTGCGGACGCCATTGGGTGACTGTCTCTCACACACACCGACCCTCTGGCACTGTTGGGTAAGAGGGCTTAATTACCTTGCCAGCAGCACAACATTCACAGATCAAACCATACAATATGGTTTGTGTAGTCTCCGCAATTTCTCTTTATATTTATTTTTCATATTTACTACCAGGCCTATATATACAACGCACAAACCTGAACATAAGAATGTGAATTTAAGCAGTGGAGGAACCGGCGTCTGAAAGAAAGAAAAAAATCTTCCTGAGCTTCTGGAGTGTAACAGGTAGCTTTTTATACGGCACAAGGAAAACGGGGGCCAAATTCTGTAGACTGCTGCTCAAATGAACCTGAAACTGAGTTGCTTTTCATGCCAATTTCTGTCTGCTACTTCACACCGTTTATGTGATGCATTCATCGTGTGTGTGTTGAGTTGTCTTGTCTGCGATGAAAGACAGGAAAACACGGTGGTCTCGTCTATTTCATAGACGGTTGATTTGTAATGTGCTTCCCTGCCTGGTCTCATACATGATCATGACTTGAATGAATACTCTTTCGAGTCCTTTTTTATTTCCCTCTCCCTGAGTGTGTCTCCGTCATCATTATAGGGTTTGTCATTATAGGCTATTAAATCTAATATAGCCTACATGATCGAAGGTGGCATAATTATCAAACTGCTAGATCACATATTCTTTTATAAAGGTTATACTACGTGTAAGCCATGCACATCGCATCAACAAATTCGCTCGCTACAATGCAATACAAATAATAATAATTAGTTTAAGTAGGCCTAACAGTTTATGTTGAATTAGACAAATACTGAACATCACTTGGCTGCATATCTGTTCGAAACACTTTACAGCGAGATGCATTACATTTACATGTAGATCCAGCCTGCATTACTATCGCCTGTCCTCTTTGATGAGCACAGTGGTGTCGATACTACTTTTCTAAAAGTCTTAAAGATCTGATCAACACTGTGACACACAATCAAAGAACATATCCACTCTAAACTGCGTTGATCATAACTTACCAAACCTCACTTCACTTTGGCTGAGGTGGGGGATTTTCCCACTCCGGGCATGTGGTCGTTAAGACAAACCTCCCAAACAATGTCACTAATAAAAGATCGGTGGTCAACAAGACCTTGCATGTAACAGTATCATGTGAAAGAGGAAAGAAAATACTACTACTGCCGAAAGAGTGCGAGAATTCCACGCGCATCCGTCCGCTCTCCGGTGAAGGTGCAGGGAAGAAGCATCCGTACAGAGAAGCGCCTCCCCTCTAAACACAACCCAGGAGGAGTCGACTGATCGACAGCGATGATGCACCATGAGCACATTCGCCAGAAATCTCTCAACAGCAGCCGGCAACGTTCTTTCTTGATGTCGATCGAAATGTTAACGATGTCGAAGATCTGATAAAGATGAGTATAATCTTGGGGGCCAGGTGGCTCAACGGGTTAAAGCGATGGCCTCATGATCGGAAGGTTGAGAGATCGAGCGCTAGCTGTGGCTATATGATGTTGTATCATTGGGCAAGGTACTTCACCATACTTGCTTCAGGGATAATGCCCCTGTACATACTGTAAGTCGCTTTGGATAAAAGTGTCTGCTAAATGAATAAATGTAGATAACTTGTTCCTGCTGACAGATTATATGTATGTCTGCCCCATCTCAGAAAGGATTGGCGGACTGATTTTTTAAAATCATCTTTATAGCTCTTCACATTGTATGTTTTTTTTACTATTTGGGTCGGTCAGAGATTTATGTTTCTAATAATGCGGCGGTATAAAAAGAAATACCTTAACCGCTGCCTCCCATCAAGCAAAAATGTCACAGCTGCGGGTCAGTGCCGGGCCACGCGTTAAAGGCAGCAGAGAGCAAAACAATGTTATGCCTCGCTGTTTTGTGAGGGGTCACCTCACATTTCGCACAGGGCCAATGTCTTCTCTGTTAATAAAAAACACAACAGTGCCGGAGAACATCGACAAAATGGCCTGGCGTTTGCCAGTACAGCCAGTGGCCATGGCTCACAGAGTTTCAATAGAAACAAAGACCGAGAAGGTCAAAGGAAAACCTGATACTGTGGACAGGAATCTGTTTTGGCTTGACTGTGAATGGTGCTGGAGAAAACCTCCCCCCCTCCTCCTCCCCCCCCCTCTCCCCCCCCCCCCTCCTCTCCCTCCATCCCTCATCCAACCCCCCAGAAGGGAAGGCATGTGCTCAAATTACAGATATTTAACTTATCAAACCCAGAACAACAAACAATGGTGAGGATGACAATGTCCTGTATGTCCTAGAGATAGTTCCACATTCTGAAGAGGGAATCTAACACAACCCCACCTTACACGCAGCTTCGACACCAGGCAACGACACACCAACAAGAAAAAACAACAAGTTTATCTTCATTTCACCGACGACAGTAGATGCCACTAGATCTACTGGCTTTGCATTCACCACACCTCTGAGTTCCCTGCCTGTGAGTCGGCTGTTAGATTTACGGCCCAAGTTCAAGCTGTGCTAATGCCGTCGCTGGGCGATGTTGACCGTACATGACCCCTGGCAGACATCCCCCAGCGACCGGCACAGAACTCTCGGAACTCTTAGAACAGCTGCATTAAACACACTAAATCCGCTTTAAAACCCCCTGTGGCGTAAATCGTCCCAAACACAGCCGTGGTCAAAGCAATTCAGCTCAAGTCAGTCCCAGTCAAAAGGGTAAGGATATTATCAGACCCACAAACAACTAATCCCAGACCGGAATCGCTGCTAATTACGTTCCACAGTAATAAGCACCAAACCCAATAGCATGAGAACAAACTGTGGCATACCTGACTGTGCTACAGCAACACTCTAGACACCTGTGGAGAGGCATGACCAGATAGCTCAGAGCCAGAGGCTGAGAAACAGAACATGGAGCCCCTGTCATCGTTCTGATACCTCCACCTCTCCTGTGTAGAATGTCAGTGTCATATTTCTCCGTGCAGGATGTGCTGTTGAGACAGGTATGTCATCTTATGCCACACAGGAAGTGTTGCCGTTGGTGGCGAATCGCTCGTTGACTTCTTGGGAAGAAGGGCGAAGGGGGTGACGGTGGAGCCCACTGTAATGTCAGCAGCACAGAACAAAGATGAAGAGTAAAGTGAAATGCAATGGAGAGGGAAGGTGGGGGGTGGAAAAGGAGATAGAGAATGAAAAACGCTGAGCATCAGAGTGAGAGAGAGAAGGAGGGAGGCAGTGGGAGAGAGAGAGAGAGGGAGGCAGGTAGAGGGAGAGAGAGATGGGGAGGGAGGAAGGTAGAGAGAGAGGGAGAGAGAGATGTGGAGGGAGGAAGGTAGAGAGAGAGTGCGAGAGAGCGATAGAGATGGAGAGAGAGAGGGAGGGAGGCAGGGAGAGAAAGAGAGACAGAAGCTGCAGGGAACAGGGACCGAACTGAGTCTGAAATGCCAGATGAGTCAGAAGCGTTCAAGTGAAATGCTGCTGTTTTATAGGGTCTGTCGTCTGCTTAGAATACATGTGCAGTTCCACTGTCACCCATACAACAACAACACCGCTCACCTGTAGTCTCCTTCCTCCTGCCCCGACTGGGCGGGCTGTTTAAGCTGTTTATGTCTGTCACAGATGCGGTTCACAGGCATATTTTCATAAGGGGGTTGCTGTAACTTGTTGACAGTTACCGGATGACCATTGGTTGTGAAAGGTATTCTGGCTGTGAATGCTAATGTACGGCTAGTCGATGAGGACGGTGTATTCTTCTAACTACTACTTCAAGAATACAATCCATGGTATCGGGTTCTGTCTAATTAAACTATTCGTGGAGGAATGTTGGACATGACGGCTAACCCATTTCCTGGCACGAGAGTGACATCAGAAATAGGACTGGCACAAGAGGCTGGAGAGCAGGGCTGAGGAAGACCTCTTCCTTCCAAGATATTTCTCTCGTTCTCGCCACCCTCCCTCCCCCCACACAACCCGCCCCCCTTCCTCACACACACACACACACACACACACACATTGCAGGCTGCCGTGGCCTCTTCCCACAGATAGGACTCTGATTGCTGATTATTCCCTGTGAAATTGAATGAAGTCAAATGAAGCCATATGAAATCTCCTGGCAGATCTACCCCCCCCCCCCCACCCACCCCCCCCCCCTCTGTACCCAGCCTTGCAACCCCTGCCTGAACTCGAGCGAGCCACTGCAGATGGTCCTGGCGTTCATGATCGGGGGGGGGTCGGGGGGGGGGGTGCACTGATGCGATCCGCCCTTTGGCGTGGAAGTGTCAGGACGTGAGGCATGTGGAGAGTGTTTGGTGGTCAGTGATGGAGAATGGAGAGGGAGGCGCTGGTGTTTCGAGGGGAGGGAGCGGGGGGGGGGGGGTTAGTGGTCTAAATAAAGCCCTGCCACCGATTCTGCGGGCGCCTCGCTCCCTCCAGCTGTGACAGCAGTAAATAGACCTGGGATCTGAGTGTTTGCTGTAGCAACATGCGGGGGTGGGGGGGGGGGGGGGGGGTGTTGGGGGGGGGGGCTACGCTCTGCGTGGAGTCTCCTCGTCACTGTGATCCAGACGAACTCCCCACATCAAACGAGCAGCGGTTGGCGCTCCGCGGGAACGGCAGACCCGCCACACCAGGAGCGGCTTCAAACAGCCACGGTGAAGGCTGCATCTTTTAATGTCACGCTTAGTCTTGGGCTGTGGGGGGGAGGGGGATGGGGGGGGAGTTGTCCCTGTAAAAGAAAATCATTTTAATGAAGCGATAGTGACAGGTAATAGTCCGTGTGCTGAGCGAAATGCGCGGAGCGGCAGACGCGTCTTGTTGCGTGTCAAACGGAAAGCAACAGCCTGGCTCTTGTGCATGAGCTGCTCGGTGAGGTGAAGCACGTCCAAGGATAGATGGGGGGGAGGGGGGGGGAGGGGAGAGGGGGGAGGGGAGGGGAGAGGGAGGAGGTCAGCTCTACAGCAGACTTCAATTCTGCGCTCTGCTCTGGTTAGTCACGACTCCTCTGCCCAGCAGATGATCGTGAGCAACAGGGTGAGGAGGAGTGCCTCTGTGTGTGTGTGCGTGCGCCTGTGCGTTGCTCTCGGTCCCCCCCCCTCCCCCCCCCCACCCCCCCCTTTGCCCCTCCTCTTAACGGCCAATCCTCTTTTCAGACTTCGGCTCCAGAATGCCAGAGACCTGGTTGTCAAGGAAACCCAGCGTGTTGACAATGGCAGACGGTTTCACCTCTGTGTTAATCACTGCCTGGCAATAATGGCCAGGGACACAGCGAGGGTGGAATGCCAAGGGCTCGGGTTTGTGGCGGAGCAGAACGCCACAGGAGTTGTTGGGGAAATGCCAAGCAAGGGTTTATTTACCCAACCAACTGGAAGGACATTTGATATTTTCTCTCTTTTTTTGTTGTTGTTGAAAAAACACTTAGGTTGAAAATCAATACGCAGAAAAGTGTCTGCTTTTCGAACCGAACGTCTCCGTCAGGAAACTATTTTGTACTTTCAATACTTTAGTGCAGGCCAAAGAAATAGCAGAAAACAACCACACTGAAAGAGTGACTTGACACTGTCGATTATAATGTCTCTATCTGTGTGTACTCACGAACAAGAGAAAATGTGTGCGTGTGCAGCATGACCACACAGTCTATTAAAGCAAAATGCAACGTATCATTACTGCAAACAGTCTTCACGTGAGGTTTCCTCTGCCACTTCCCTATTGTGACACTTAAATAAATGAACACAGGTCGAGTTTCCTTCACAGGAAGTCTGTGTCACTCACCTTTAGAGGGAGCTGCTGGAGGAGAGAGGGAGGGAGGGAGGGAGGGAGGGAGGGAGGGAGGGAGGGATGAGGACAGAGGGAAGGACGACAGTGAGGGAGGACAGAGGGAGGGAGGACAGAGGGACGGAGGACAGAGGGAGGGAGGACAGAGGGAGGGAGGACAGAGGGACGGAGGACAGAGGGACGGAGGACAGAGGGAGGACAGAGGGAAGGACGACAGAGGGAAGGAGGGAGGACAGAGGGAGGACAGAGGGAGGACAGAGGGAGGACAGGGAGGGAGGGAGGACAGAGGGAGGACAGGGAGGGAGGGAGGACAGAGGGACGGAGGACAGAGGGAGGGAGGACAGAGGGACGGAGGACAGAGGGACGGAGGACAGAGGGAGGGAGGACAAAGGGAGGGAGGACAGAGGGAGGACAGAGGGAGGACAGAGGGAAGGACGACAGAGGGAAGGAGGGAGGACAGAGGGAGGACAGAGGGAGGACAGGGAGGGAGGGAGGACAGAGGGAGGACAGAGGAAGGACAGGGAGGGAGGGAGGACAGAGGGACGGAGGACAGAGGGAGGTTCGAGTGCGTCTGCACACAGAGCGTGTGGGTGAAGTGAGAAATGTCTCTCATCCACCCACATGCAGAGCACCGATACCAACATCTGCTCTGTCTGCCAGCCCTGCCTCACTGTGACCGAGCCTGACAGAGAGAGGGGCGTGCCACTACATGTGTTCCGCTGGTTGGGGGGGGTCATTTTGCGGGTAACTGGGTACGTGGGTGAGTGGTTGTAAGGTGTTTGTTGCCATCTGTGATGTGCATTCTCCGTCAATGCTCACAGGAAACGAACGCAGTAAAAAAAAATATATATATATATATATACTGAATCCATTAGGCAGATCCAGGCACAATCCAGTCTCTGTGCCGTGATACTGAAAAGGCCTTCTCCACTTCCCTCCCATCACACTTAGCTGCAGCTCTCACTTCGTTCTCACTCCTCCTCCATCTTCTCACCAGAAGGTGGCCTTCCAGTCTCCGCTGGAGACCGACTCACGTGTCCCCGTGGCAACGCTGGGCTCTGCAGCTTAGCCCCTCACGCGTCACTCGAAGCCCCCCGCAGGGGGAGAAGCTCAACAGTTGCTCCACGCCGCCATGTTGCAAAGTTGTCTTTTGGGGGAAATGGGTTTGCTGTTTTGCTAGGTCCTGGATAGTGTGGAGTCATATGGGGGATTTCTATTGAATCAGGATTTATATGATGATTCATTCACATTCAAAGCTTTAACATTACCAAAGGGCGAAGAACTAAACTTTAGCAAAGGGACTAAAGATATTATATGTATTGTTGGCCTTACATCTTTACCGACAGCAAAACCCAAACAGTATCTATGTTCTTCTAGTACCACAAAAACAAGATCCTTACCAAGGTAAAACATAACGTGAATAATGTCTTCCCCATCCCTGTGATCTAGACCGGCGCTCTGTCTTTCGGCTCCGAGCCTCCTCCACTGCCTCCTCCTCCACTGCCGTCTTCCCCTTATCATCAAAGGTGGGATCTGGAGCTCTCATCAGGCTGTTAGCAACGGCTGCTGCTGCTGCACACAGCTCTGATAAGCCTGTCTGAGGCCAGTGGGTGGCTGCCTGTCTGTCTGCCTGCCTGCCTGCCTTTCTGTCTGTCTGTCTGTCTGTCTGTCTGTCTGTCTGTCTGCCTGCCTTTCTGTCTGCCTGCCTGCCTGTCTGCCTGTCTGCCTTTCTGTCTGCCTGCCTGCCTGCCTGCCTGTCTACCTGTCTGTCTGCCTGCCTTTCTGTCTGCCTGCCTTTCTGTCTGTCTGTCTGTGTCTGTCTGTCTGTCTGTCTGTCTGTCTGTCTGTCTGCCTGCCTGCCTTTCTGTCTGCCTGCCTGCCTGCCTGCCTGCCTTTCTGTCTGCCTGCCTGCCTGCCTGTCTGTCTGGACAGGGGAAAAGTGGGGAGAAAGCAGAGGATTGGAGATGTGGGGAGAAAGAAGGGGTAGAGAAGGAGAGAGGTAAAGAGAAGAATGAATAAGGAGAAATAGAGGGAGAGGAGAGAGAGATGGGAGGGGAGAGACGGCACCTAAAGTTAAACAAGATTCATATAATGGTTATTTGGATAGGCTGACATGGTCAAGTCAGTATTTACACTCATGATGAGATTGACCCCTCCCACACTCCCCACATCACCTGCCTCAATGGGGTGTGACAGCTACTAAGTCCAAGAAGATATATTCAGTGACTAGAAACTAAATGCAAACACACTTTAATTTCTGTAGCTATGCGTTTGCTATTCATCCTTCTGTGACTTTTGTTGGATACCAATTTTCTACCAGCAGTAAGTGAAATATATCGAGTCAGGCAATCTTTAGATTTTTATTGCTGGAGAAATAAATACATCCTTTTTTCATCTTGACTGACAACCAGGAGCTGTACAGAGTCAACTGAACTTGTTCCTACAAAACAAAACATACAAGGCAAGACGTGACGCGAAAACACCTGAATTGACACGGTAAACGAACTGACGACTGGCAACGCTCCTCTCACACACACACACACACGCACGCACACACACAAACACCAAGGCTTGTTTCCACCACGACCAAACAGGCATGAAACACAGCGGCAATGACCCGGCTGGTCGGCCCTGCCATACCCAGAACCACCCCCCTCCATTGCTAGGCCTTGTTGATGTAGCCCTCCTTGATGAGGAAGTCGTAGATCTTCCGCGTCTTGTTCACGTCGATCTTGATGAGCGCCCGGGCCTGGGCCAGGCGGAGGCCTCCCTGCCGCCGGCACTCGTTCAGCAGGGCCTGCTTGTACTCCAGGTACGCCCCCGGCACCAGCCGCACCACCTGGCACAGCTGCGGGCACATGAAGACACCGTCACACGCTCAAACTTTCCAGGCAGAAAACAAACCCCCGACCTCCCCCGCCGCCCGCCCCCCCCCGGAGGACCCTGGTCGTGCTGCGGCCCTGGTCCCTGAGAGCCGTACCTCCTTCTCCCTGTCGTTCAGCTTCTCTGTCCCGGGCAGGCCCGTCAGGTTGAGGGGCGGGGCGCTTCTCCTGCCTGTGGCTGAGGAGGAGCGAGCACACGGGGGGGGGGGGGGGGGGGGGGATGGGTAAACAGCTGTTGGCTGCTCTCAGTCAACCTGAAACAGCTCGACGAACGACGTAGCTTCACAAAAACCACTTTATGCTTTCGTTGAGGTAGACCAATATTTACAAGGGGACAACTGCGCGAACATGGCGATTTTGGACTGTGTTTACTGTGTCCCGTTGTTGGAAAAAGGAGGTTCAGGAACGGCACCGAGTAACGGGGAAGAGAAGGACGAAAATAAATATGCATGGAGGTTTCTGTTTGTTGAGAATATTTATGGAGGAGCATCTCTCCGAATACATTAACTTGACTGTGCCTCAGGCTATGCCAAGAAAAGAGAGAATGGAGGAAGAGCGGAGGGAAGGAGGGAGAAGAGGGTCTGGAGGAAGGGAGTGGAGGGGTCCAGAGAAGCCTTACCTGACGTGGTGATGGTCGTGACGACCGGTGTGATGCCAGCATCACTGTGGGGCAAACAAAGTGACTGTCACTACAGGAACACACACACGCACGCGCACACACTCTGGTTAATCAGATCTCAGTCTACAGAGAGGGTGAATCACTGCACTAGCCTGCATTTTGTCTTTTCAAGGGGAATAATTAGGAGAACTTAAAAAGCACCGAGCGTAAGAAAAAGCCCCCTGATTAAAAAGGGAGGCTCTACATCAAAAAAGGAGAGAGAGAAAAATCTGTCAGTTCCAAGCACAAAGCCTAGAGTAAGTCCTGGAGGGTCCCCGGGGAGTCTCAGGGGCCGAGGCGGGGCTCTTACATGGCAGCCTGCTTGCTGAGCCACTGCTGGCAGGCACGGCCGTCCTGGATGTACTGCAGCACGTCGCAGAGCATGGTCCTCTTCTTGCGCTCCTCCTCCCGCACGCGCTTCGCCCGCTCGTACACTTTGGCACCTGCGGGGGAGGGGGCGGACACACGAGGGGCGTTGGAAGGAAAGTGGACAGTGGCAGGGGACAGCTAGGCAGTGAGACAGTGACAGGGTTGGATGACCCGGCAGGCTAGACTCACTGCAGAAGGACTGGATCCCTGCTCTCCTGTATTCCTGGAGGCGGCGGATCTCTCTCCTCAGCTCAAACTCCACTGGAAGAGAGGAGAGGCTGTGTTAAAGAGGACAAGACACACCTGAGGGCAGGCAGACAGATAGACCGGCAGACAGGCAGGCAGGCAGGCAAGCAGACATACAGACAGGCAGCAGGCAGGCAGGAGAGACAGGTGAACTCCCCAACTCTTCAGATCAGCGCCTCCCAACGTCGTAGCTGAACATCAGACCCTAGATCAGCCGTGACAGCTGAGGCGTCTTATCAGAGCGCCGGAGCTCTCGCTCCTCCAGGAACACGTCTCTCTCCATTTCCACGACGCACGTCGACACGCGTAGGAATCCGATCGTCTGCATCGTGAGCGCAGCAGCTAATCTGAACGCCTAATTACCACGGCAACGTGATTCCCATTACCCACTCACATGGGGCCGCTGTCTAGAACGTACCGGACCGTGAGGCCTCGCACACGCGTGTGCTCAAAGACCAGAAATACTCACAGGCGTGACTCTCGATGAACTTGTCGTGCTCCGTCGGGCCCATGACCCTGGCAAAGCGCCTCATACAGTCGTACAGATCCTGGACCTTTTTCGGATAGCGCCGTTCCAGAACTAGAACAGCAAAACACAAGAGAAAGCAGGAAGTGAGAGAGCCATCAGCTACCATGAGAGCTGTGTTATACCGCTGAGCTGTGCTTTCATGTCGGTCTGATGAGAACAGAACTGGGCGGGGATTTCAAAAGTGCCTGGAGATATATTTTGAAAAAGTCGCCTGGCGAACCCACCGACAGACACATTCTGCTGGTCAACTGGGTAAAAGACACTGCAGCCAGGCATTTCACCAGAACGGAACTCATCCCCCCCCCCCCCCCCCCGCCCCCGTACAAACACATGCGACTCCGCCGTTGCGAGGCTGCTAGCGCGTGCCTCTTAGCATGGCTACTGTTGCTGAGTAACAGGCAACGTGTGAGATCCAACACTGAAAGCTGTCACGGGGGGGGTGTTGAGGGGAGAGCTCCTGCCTCCGCCAAACTCCCATGATGCCGCGCATGAAAGACGAGCCGATTCGGTTCGCTGCGCGGACGTCTTGTCTTCTTGTTTCTGTGGCTGTCTGCATAACCGACACCGCGTACGGGTTCCCAAACAGGCGACGTGTAGAAAAAGGGAAGGTAGAGGGCCGGTTTAAAACTAACAGACTGAATAATTGCACCACCGCATGGGTATCTGACTGTGTTTTAGTGTGAAGGCCTTACAACCCACTGACGAGGCACAAATAGATCAGCAACAAAAAAAAAGAAAAATGGAGGAGAGAAAAGCAAAACAGACTATAGAGGAGTTAATCTCCTCGTAAACAGCACTGTGTCAACGTGACAGCGATGGACTGCAGCCGGTGGTCTGAAGATGAGCCGATGCCCTACAAGGGCGATGGAAATGTTGGTCAAACTGCCTTTGGCAATAACATCAGTCAAGCCGCGACACTGAGCCACCCAGGCTTGGACACAGCTTCCATTATCATGTGACATGCGGACAAAACACACACGCGCGCACACACACATTCAGCAGTCTCCATGACAACAAGGCTGCAGCTCCGCTGGCAACTCTGGGTTCTCCTTTGTCTTGAAAGACTAGAGAGAGAGACAGATAAGGGGATAGAGGTTGGTGGATGGATAAATAAAACATAAGGGTGTCCTTTTTCCAACACCACCCCCCCCCTCAAAAAAACCCCCAAAGCTGACTCCTCACAGCAGCACCTGGTGAGCGCACCTAGTGGTCAGAGAAGAGAAGGGAAATGATTTGGGGAACACATTTGAAGAGTCTCTGGTCTTCTGACCAGCTAGACCAGGGGTAGGCAATTCTGGTCCTCCAGAGCCACTGTCCTGAAGGTTTTAGATGTTTCCCTGCTCCAGCACACCTGATTACAAATGAATGAGTCATTATGAGGCTTCCACAGAGCTTGATAACGACCCATTTGTTGGAACCAGGTGTGCTGGAGCAGGGAAACATCTAAAACCTTCAGGACTATGGCTCTCGAGGACCAGGGTTTGCTTACCCCTGTGCTAGAATAAGACTCGACTGTCTCGATGAAACCTGACCGAAGAGGAGAGGACCGGATCGATAACAACTTTAATCTGTTTGGAGATTAGACCTGCAGGTCATTAGACCTACCCTGCTCACTTCACAGGGGTCTATTCATACTGAAGTGATTATGCAGGTACAAGCAGGCCCACCGAGCTATTTTGGACCTCCATCGTAAATATGAGGTCACCACACTCCAGTTCCCCCGGAGTCACAGAGGTCACCGGCGACGTTTACGGCTTACGGAGTCGTCAGATGAAACCATGGAAACACTACATTCATATTCAGCCTGGTGGTCCGGATCACACTCACTCTGGAACTTGCGCAGGTTAATTAGTCCATGGTCCCGGATGACCCTGCAAAACATGCACGGTGTTAAGACTCAGACTGGGCCGAGCAGTTAACTAGCACACAGTCCTTAATACAAGACCACAAGCAACCAACAAGGAGCAGATCATAGGTTCTGTTCTCTATAAGCCCCTCCCCCTGGATACCTGCCATAAGAGATAGATGGCAAATTAGATTCAGTGAAAATTAAAGGGTAAGGGGGGTTAAACCACATGCCCTGACACAGTCGAGGTGAAATAGAGGAAATGGTGTTCGTGGCCACCTATGAACCTGGAGTTCATGGGAGTTCAGGGAGTTTTGCTCTGGGCCTCAGCCCATGACACTATCTCGGGGGGGGGTGCATTTCGACAGATAGGATGCCAAAAGCAGAGCCATGGAGGTGGGGGGGGGGCAGGGGTATTATTGGCCTGAGCTAACTAACATAGCACAGCTGCACTACATGCCATGCCAGAGAGTTCTGGGAGCTACAACTTGTTAATGTTGATTTACTGATGGATGAGTTTTCACAGGAACTGGGGAAGGCATTCCCAAGAACTCTCTAAGACTGACTGAGCACTATATAGACCGACTGAACATTCCATAGATTGACAACATTCCCAAACACTGGCTTAACACTCCCACAGACATACTGAACACTCAATAGACTGCCAGAACTTCGTACAGACTGACAGCACTCCCATAGACTAACAGCTGTACTGTACACTAAGGTGGTAGAGAGGAATAACATGAACAGAATGACAGCGATTGAACAAAATGTATTTATCTAACAGATTTACATTGAGCTTTTATTACAGCAATTACAGGGACATTCCCCCAAGGCAAGTAGGGTGAAGTGCCTTACCCAAGGACACAACATGTTGGCACAGCCGGGACTGAAATTTGCAACCTTCTGATTACCAGCCCGATTCCCTCACTGCTCAGCCACTTGACTTACCAAGTCTTGTCCTAGATAAAAAGCTAATTCCAAGCTAAACCTGTTGACAATGTCAATCGGCAGTCAGATACCATCTGAGGCCATCTAGTGATGAACTACAGTCATTACATTCCAAGGATCAACTTACTTCTTCCTGCGTTGTCGCTCCTTTAACCTTGAATGATATATATCCACAACTGCAATCTTCAGAGCTAGATGAAACCAGAGAACATTTGTTATTATGTATTTTCAAAAAGTCCAAAGCACAGTGCAACATCATGTTTTCCTGTCAAGTCGGCATTCTTTCCCTGAGAAGAGCGGACTCACCGTGCAACACATCTGAGTCATCGTCCACAAAGTCGATGTCTTTCAGATCCCATTCAGCATAGTTGTCAAACTCCTGGATGGAGATCAATGAATGAATGCCATTTATTGTCACTATACAGTTGTACAACAAGATTGGAGGCTTCTCCTATATCAAGTGCAAATACGCATACAAATAAATGAATATCATTAAAAGCAGCAGCATCACGGTAAGTTCAATAGAGAACAGAAGAGGATGAGTCACTGAGAGAGTGCTGGTGTGTTTCATCAGGTTATTACAGGGACAGGTGCGACTTTCGCAGAAGCTGTTTGGTTTTTATCTTGGGCCTCCCCTTGTGACCCCCTCTCCTCACCTCCATGAAGTCTGCTCTGGCTGGCATGTAACCAGCCATGTCTCGAGACAGCAGGGAGTCAAATGTGGGTCTGGGGGGATCGTCTGTGGCTAGAATGAAAGACAAGACACATCGCATCACTTCCTGTGTCCACAGGCCAGGCATGATCCCTTCCTCTGCCATATATTAGCCAAAACAG
Source organism: Neosalanx taihuensis (assembly GCA_030340665.1). Taxonomy (NCBI): domain Eukaryota; kingdom Metazoa; phylum Chordata; class Actinopteri; order Osmeriformes; family Salangidae; genus Neosalanx; species Neosalanx taihuensis. The sequence goes on along the minus strand of CM059297.1, from coordinate 4,522,471 downwards.
AAACAGGGCGTATTAACCGAACATGCATTGTGTTTTGGTGAAGGCATCGTCCAATGAAGTGGATGCTTCAGGCCTGGTCAGTGGACGGTTCTGAAGGGGAGCAATGCTGGGCGTGCGTACTGACGTTTAAAGGGGATGGCGCTGTCGGCCGTGCGGGCCTCCTCCATCTGCCTGAGGCTGAGCAGCGTGGAGGAGAACAGGGGGTTGTTGATGAAGTTCTTCATGTAGTGGCCCTCGCACTCCTCCTTGCCTTTGGTTCGCATCTGATACGCCACGTCCTGCCTGGTTAATCAGAACACGCCCCCCACCAAGGAAAAATAACACCCGGTGTCAATCTGAGGAAGAATCTAGAAAGGGTTTACAAATGCCAGTAGGTATTTGCACTATCTGTATCATTTTGCACCATCCTACCAGTTTGCACTATCTGTTTCATTTTGCACATCTGCATATAGTACCATTCACTGTAAACACTGAAAAAATACTGTAACATTTTGTACATTGTATAAAATGTATATTTGTTGCTACCAAATCACTTTAATACCCTGTACATACTCTGTATATTCTGCTTATACTAACTGATATATTCTGCTATACTAACTGTTTTGCACTTCTGGTTGGATGCTAACTGTATTTCGTTACCCTGTACTTGTACCTGCGTATTGACAATAAAGTTGAATCTAATCTAATTTGTACGACAGATATGTGTGTCTTTACCAATTGCCGAAACCACAGTCCATCACTGCCTCCAGCAGGGACATCTCCTCTAGGGCTGTCCAGCCAGGTTCCAGGACAGGAAAGTCTGAGGTCTGCATGGACAAACTGCCATATCAGCGGTACACCCTTGTGAAAGTCTGGTTATCCACAGTTGATTTGCTAAAATATCTACAATGTCACAGCACATCTACGATGGGAAGACATGCAATGTGATTCGGCAGTGTGAATTTGAGCGGAAAATATCTAAATGGGAACTTGTCTATTGACAATCCTGCTTCCTCCTACCATGATTTCATACTTGTGGTCACTCTGGTGCTTCTTATACTCAAATCCTCGGGTGAAACACTAAAAATCATAATTTCACAAACAGTTAAAGGAGATTTGGACTAAGGAGCAAGATTTCTGGGCAGAAAAAGTAAGCGGACAGACCTGGAGACAGAGTAGGAAAGGTGATGGTCCACATTCTGCACACTTGACGTAGGGCTCAGTGAGGCAGGATGAGCAGCCTCTACAAGATGGCTTGTCAAATGGATCATCTTAAAGAAATGTGTAAAATTATTAATTAACTATGGCTTAGTGTAGCACGTTAACTGTATGGCAAAAGGAAAACAGACCAAAGGATTTCATACTTGATTAAATACTTTTACTGACAAAAAATAACTCCATCATAACATTATTAACTAGTATCTAACTGGTTCGCTACAGCACAAGCGATAACCATAACAAAGCTATCTGAATTAAACAACGGTCAGTGTCACCAATATTTACATTAATTTATCAAGCTCGTAAGTTGGCTAGCCTGGCTACCACAAATACTCGTGATTTTGCTAAACTAGCGGCACTGATGCTCTGCAGATAAGCAACAGAAAAGCCCAAATCTGGTCTCTAGTTAGGCTAACTAGCTACAGCTAGCTTGCTAAAGCCATACAGGCTAGCCCCTCACTACCAGCTATTTCACTGAGATAACAGCTAGGAACGTCCCTGTTTCACACTTACTACTTTTATTATTTCATGGTTGAGGCTTTAATTCTATTTTAAATATGTCGCTTTTGCAATCTTGCGTGCACTTACTTCCAAAAGCTGTCAAACGGTCCATAAGATATGTTAGCAGATGCTACAGTAATCAGGCTTAACAACAGTCTGGAGGATGTTGATGTCGGCTCAGTAAAATATAAAATTATAGATAAGATATAGATATATAGATTATAGAAAATTCTCAACTAGCTCCAGTGGAGGATGTTGATGTCTGGTCAGTAAACTAGCTGTTGCTTCTTCTTCTTCTTAATGTCGTTCAGAGTAACATTACCGACACCTGCTGTTCGGGAGCAGATCAGTTAAATATCAAATCAATTAAAATAACAAAACAAATACCGTGCATAATCAATACTACTGGATTAAGACATATAATATAAGTATTTGTTTTTGTTGCTCAATGTTGGAGGACACCTTTCATTAGATTTGGCAGGGATGTGTCCCCCTCAGTATTAGAAAATACTGTATGTGTGCAAAAAAGTTTTATTTAGAAAGGATGAAAGAGAATATATCATCCTTTTCCAGCAAATCTGTCACCCCAATGTCAAAGTCAATCCAAAACCCATGCCATAGTAGTTAAAGAATAAATACAATTCCTTCCACAATGTATTTTACCAAAGACTATTTATTATTTGCAGTGCATTTGGTAACAAAACGTATTCTAAGTGGTCTTTCGGCTAATTGTAGTATTCTGGATAGGCAAATTTAAGAAGAGACATAATTCTTAAGACATGGGGTCATGTGAGCAGCTTTATTGGTTAAATAATACCAGTCCAGACACAATACTAGCTCAGCAGCCCAAATACAGGGAAATCAAAGTATAACTGGTTTGGTAACACACCAGCTGGTTGGCTACATCAAGATATATAGTGAAAGACAAAAACAATACTTCTGAAGTAACTACAGTAGGCCTACTTTATAAGCCCTGGTGTCAACTGTAGGCCTGGTGTCATCACAGACGCCTTGTGCTCCTGATGATGCTATTAATCTTTAACATCTTGGCACCAGTGTCATGTGAGACACTGCACTTTACACTTCAACCAAAAGAAAGAGAATAAAGTATTCTGTGGGACTGTCATCGTGAGTGGAGGTCACACAGAGATTTACCACGGTGCCACAAACCGACCAACAAAACTAATAAGCAGTAAGTAAAACTATTTAGGCCAGTTTAATTAAAATATCCTCAGTAGCAAACTGGAACTTTCTGGAAGATGGTGTTAACAGTTGTACAGTAGCCTCAATCAATCCAATACAAAACTTCACTTTATTTCAGGCTATCGTGATCACACTGCCACAGATAAATATTTACCTAGCCGACGGTCTTATTGATCATCCGTTATTTTTGCATTACAGCACTTCAATGAAAATAATTTTTTCCTCCATACAGTTCAAAGAATCTGTGAGGATGTTTATTATACAGCTACTGGAATGGGCGGTTCTCTGGTCTCAACTGATTGGCTGTGTGGCTCCAGGGGGTGTGGCCACTGACAGAAGTCTTGTGACCCTGCAGCAGACCACAGGGGTCAAGGTTCAGACAGGAGGACAGCTGATGCTACCGTGTGGGAACCGAACACATACAGGTCACAGGGTTACACTCACACACACCAACACACACACACACAGAAAGTGGAACACTGTGCAAATGTTTAGTGAATGTTCCGGAATCCTTCTGTCTGTAGGCATGGTCCAGTATTGGCACACCCCTTTTGGCCAGGTCCTGAACGACAGCTCCCATGGCAACAAGGACGACCCTGTAGCGATGCAAAGTGACGGCAGTCTACAGATTAATGCTGTCACTCAGCACCACATGGGTCTCTACTACTGCCTCCTGCAGGACACAGAAGGAATGACCCTGCATCCATACCGACTACACACTCTCCCAGCCCAGCATGACCACAGTAGATCCCATCAGGCCGGGGCAGCCAGAGCATGGAGGAGTGTGGAGGCTCCGTGTGAGGAGGAGGCGGAGCAGGAGAAGGGAGAGAGGAGTGGATCCCCGGTGTCGGACGGCCAGTTTGCAGGGGCGGTGGCGGCGTCCGTGGTGGTCACGTTCCTGGTGGGGTTCAGCTCCGGCGCCCTGAGCAGAGCTCCCCTTCTGCGGTGGGTTCTGCGACCCGGGTGTACGAGGCCCTGCAGACTAGGTTGTCATGGTTTCCCCTGTAAAAGCCCTGATAGGTCGCTTTGTTCCGTTCCAGGTGCATGAGAGGGACCCGAGATAAGATGCGCTCCCTCGGCCGACGTCGCAGTCAAACCACCGTCGCCGACGACCAAGCGCAGGTTACCATGGTGACCCTGCCCTCCACGAGTGACAACGAGGCATTCAGGACAGATGGGGAGTCGACCTTAACGACAGCTGCGCCCGCCAAGCCTCAAAGAAGCTTCCGGAGAGGGAAAGAGGAGATGCCGGAGGCCGCCACCTACCTTGAGGGATGCGACAACAGCGAGAGAGGGGCTGGTGGGAGGAGAGACAGCAGGGAGGAGAGCGAGGAGCAGAGAGACAGCAGGGGAGAGAGGGAGGGAGAGGAGGGGGGAGGGAGTGAATGGAGGGCTGAAAACGAGGGATGGGTGGAGGAGAGTGGGTCTGGCGGTAGTTACTCAGGAGGAGGAGCAAGTGAACCTGAGGAGGCAGGATCACAGCCAGAGGAGCCTGAGGAGGCGGGGTCACAGTCAGAGGAGCCTGAGGAGGCGGGGTCACAGTCAGAGGGGCCTGAGGAGGCGGGGTCACAGCCAGAGGAGCCTGAGGAGGCTGGGTCACAGTCAGAGGGGCCTGAGGAGGCGGGGTCACAGCCAGAGGAGCCTGAGGAGGCGGGGTCACAGTCAGAGGGGCCTGAGGAGGCGGGGTCACAGTCAGAGGAGGAGAGAGGAGAGAAGGAAGAGAAGCCGGACAGTGTGGCTGATGAGGGGGCGCGATCTCCACCAAGGCCAGCAAGACGCAGTCGGGTGATTCGTCTATACCAGTACGACGAGGAAGGGCATCGCTACAGCCACCTGTCAAACTCCACCCCCTCGGAAACAGGCCCCGCCCCCAGGCTTAAGCAGCGCTCGCTCTCCCTCACTCGGCTCAACGCCATAATGGCGGCAGCTGGCAGCAGCCCACTAGACCCCCCCAGCAGAGAGGCCGGAGAGGAGAGAGACGGGGGCAGAGACTCGCCTCCAAAGGAGAGACCGGTCTTCAAAATGGACATATGAAGTTGAAACTACAGTACAGAAGATGGCAAATTGCATCAGATATACACTGATGACAACACTAGAATATACACACACTTAATAATATATTCATGATATTTAAAGATTTACACAGCACCCCAACATATTGAGCACTTTGAAAATCATACACAAATGGTATAGCTGTCGATTGTTTAATAAATGTTTTATCAGGGTCTGGAGTCAATTATTATGTTTGGTACAATTATTTTTCTTTATTGTTCTGAGAACAGACTATAAACAAGGTAAGACTAAAAAAAAATGAAAGGGAAAAAATATATTCACGGAAACAGAAAACCTCCAGTTGATCTTACAACACTGGCTATATGAACTGTGGCCACAGATGAAATACATATGAAAAATTGTTTCCCCCTTCAGTTTTTTCTTTTTTTAACCCCTCCCCCCCCACACTTTTTTTTCCTTCTTTATGAACTGGATTAAAAATGAACACTGTAAAAGTCTCTTCGGTGAGAGAGAGAGAGACCTCCAGCAGATGAGGGGGGACAGGCAGAAGTGCTCCGAGGTCGGTGTGGGTGTGTGGGTGTGTGATCAACCAGGGGGGTGGGGGTACGGGGGGTATGCGTGCAGTCCATGGAGGGTGAGTGCGTGAACGGTAACTTTCAAAACGGGAAGAGAACATTCTCCGGTGCGCCTCCTTTCTCCGCCCCCCCCCCCCCCTTCGCCCGTTCTTTTTGTCTCCCCCCCATCCTTCCGTTTGGCGTCCTGTTCTGCTATAATGGTGACCGAGCTTTCTGCCATTCCACAAACTCATCCAGCAGCACTGGCCCTATACAGGGACACAACACAGACAGGGTTAGTACAAGGACAAGGAAGAGAGAGAGAGAAGGGAAGAGAGGGAGTCAGGCGGCTGAGTGGTTAGGGTGTTAGGACTAGTGATCTGAAGGTCGCCAGTTCGATTCACTGTTGAAGCAACATGACGTTGTGTCCTCTGGCTACTTGCATCAGGGGGGAATGTCCCTGTATTTGCTGTAAGTCGCTCTGGAAATGACTACAGTTGTGGTCAAAAGTTTACATACACTAGTGAAGATCATGTATGCCATGGCAATATAGGGTTTTCAATAAACTCTACAACTCTTATTTTTCTGTGATGGAATGATAAGGAGCACATATTTCTTTGTCACAGAAAACATTCATGAAAAATGGTCCTTTTACGAATTTATTATGGGTCTTTTGAAAATGTGTCAAAATCTTCTGGGTCAAAAATATACATACAGCACCTTGAATTACCAATTTGGTGATGTAGAAAAAGTTGTTTCAATCCAATTTGCTTTTTGGCATGGCCTCCTAACTTCTTACGAGTGATTATGATTGACTCCAGCTGGTGACTTCTTTCAGTCCATGTAAATAGGGCTTGTTTGACACATTCACTAGACTCAGCCAGAAATACTACAATGGGAAAGTCTAAGGAGCTCAGCACGGATCTGAAAAAGCGCATCATTGACTTGAACAAGTCAGGAAAGTCCCTTGGAGCCATTTCAAAGCAGTTGCAGGTCCCAAGATCAACTGTGCAAACAATTGTTTGTAAGTATAAAGTGCATGGCACAGTTGTATCATTGCCACGATCAGGAAGAAAACGCAAGCTATCACTTGCTGCTGAGAGAAAATTGGTCAGGTTGGTCAAGAGTCAACCAAGAACCACCAAAAAGCAAGTCTGCAATGAGTTGGAGGCTGCTGGAACACATGTGTCAGTGTCCACAGTCAAGCGTGTTCTACATCGCCATGGGCTGAGAGGCTGCCGTGCAAGAAGGAAGCCATTACTCCAGAAGCGGCACCTTACGGCTCGACTGAAGTTTGCTGCTGATCACATGGACAAAGACAAGGCCTTCTGGAGGAAAGTTCTGTGGTCAGACGAAACTAAAATTGAGCTTTTTGGCCACAATGACCAGAAATATGTTTGGAGGAGAAAAGGTGAGGCCTTTCACCCCAAGAACACCATACCTACCGTCAAACATGGTGGTGGTAGTATTATGCTGTGGGCCTGTTTTGCTGGCAGTGGAACTGGTGCTTTACAGAAAGTAAATGGAATAATGAAGAAGGAAGACTACCTCCAAATTCTGCAGGAAAACCTAAAATCATCAGCCAGAAAGTTGGGTCTTGGACGTAGTTGGGTGTTCCAACAGGACAATGACCCCAAACATACATCAAAAGTGGTGAAGGAATGGCTAAATCAAGCTAGAATTAAGGTCTTAGAGTGGCCTTCCCAAAGTCCTGACTTAAACCCCATAGAGAATATGTGGACTGTGCTGAAGAGACAAGTCCGACTCAGAAAACCAACAAATTTAGTTGAACTGCACCGATTCTGTCAGGAGGAGTGGTCAAAGATTCAACCAGAAGCTTGCCAGAAGCTTGTGGATGTCTACCGAAAGCGCCTAATTGAGGTGAAAATGGCCAAGGGACATTTAACCAAATATTAACATTGCTGTATGTATATTTTTGACCCAGCAGATTTTGTCACATTTTCAAAAGACCCATAATAAATTCATAAAAGAAAAAATTTTCATGAATGTTTTTTGTGACAAAGAAATATGTGCTCCTTATCATTCCATCACAGAAAAATAAGAGTTGTAGAGTTTATTGAAAACCCTATATTGCCATGGCATACATGATCTTCACTAGTGTATGTAAACTTTTGACCACAACTGTATGTGTAAATGTAAGCAAAGGGAAGAAAGGAAATAAAGAGAGGAAGAAAGGAGAGAGGAAGAGAGAGGGAGAGGAAGAGAGAGAGAGCCTCTACTCACAGGCGCCGTCTTCGTCGTAGTTGCTGAGGTCTGCGTTCACCGTCCTGCTAAACTCTAACACGTTATACCACTGGTCTTTATTCATCACCTTATACTTGGATTGCTGAGGAAGAGCAGGAGGAAGAGGAGAGAGCAGAAGGGAACAGGGAAGGATCATCAAGGCTTAGGTTTGCAGGTCAGGGTTAGCAGGCTACCATATCCAGCCACTGTGGAACATGTACTGAAATAGGAGGAGATCGGCGTGCGGCTCACCTCCAAGAACTGGTGAAACACTGGGAAGAGAGGCCATGTTCTCCCTAGCAGCAACGCTAACATGGACTTAGCCGTGTCCAGGTCCAAACTCCTCTGATCTTTGTCCTAGGGGCCGGGAGAAAGAAAGATGATCCCTTATCAGCCCCACAGTGGGGAAAGAGAGAGAGAGAGAGCAAGAACCAAAAGATCAGATGAAGCATCTACGCTACAGCTTACAGGACCGACCGGGCCAACGCCACTCACCCTTGCGAAATCGAAGGCGTATCTGTAAATGTTTTTAAAGATCGCCAAGTCGTTGAGTTGAGAGCGCAGGTAGTCCAGTTTACTTTGTAACCTCTCTGTGCAGTCACACCTACAGGGGAGCACAGCCATTAGCCGCTGCCTCCTCTCCATGTCTTCCACCCAGGAAGTGCTCTTGGATCCCAGTACAGCTGGGCCATACTCACTGTAATAGTGTCATTCCCTTAAGCCACTCCTCCTTTGTGAAAAATCCCATATTTGGCGCTTCTAGTTTCCAGGCTAACACTAACATGATAATCTGCAAAAGAGAGAGAAAAAGAGAGAGAGAGAGAGAGAGAGAGAGACAGAGAGAGAGAGAGAGACAGAGAGAGAGAGAGAGAGAGAGAGAGAGAGAGAGAGAGAGAAACCAGACACATTCATATAACAATCACATGGGCGGGGGAAAGGTTGACTCCACGGAGTCTAGAGGCCGGAGCTTAAAAGGACAGATGACAAACAGCTGGACAGAACACGAGAAGATAAGGAATCTTACATTCTCTGGTTCCACTCCAATGTCCTCGCAGAATTTCTCCATCCCTTCTGGGCCAACCACCTCGTCCGTACCTGATGGGAGGGGGAAAAAAACACACATCACACCGAGAGTCTTTCAAATCTGCCCAAAATCCATCTCTGTGGATTGCCTTGGTGTTCTTAACCCAATACAAATACATAATAATCTAATGAGGTCATGTGACTGTTTGACACACACACACCTGTTCTGTTAAAGAATACTAGGAAGCAGTAAATGAGAAGCGCATGCGCCAAGCTAGAGAAAGCAAACAAGAACCAGCGTACCTGCATACTCGTAGAACCAAGCTAGGCACTTCTTATTGGAGAACTGGTCCTCTGGGCTGATCAGTCGACCGGGGGTTTGCGACCTGCAGTAACTAGAACACAGGAAGGAGGGGGTTACGTGGTCCATATAACATGAACTGGGGACAGGGTACGACATACTGATCGCTTTTCAGAGTCACGTCTGGGCTGGTTGGGGAAAGGCCAGAGACATGTGGAGAGATGTAGAACTACTAACAGACACACGTGGGAAGGGTACACACACACACACACACACACACACACACACACACCTCGCTCTCTCCTTTCCTGTCTGCCTAGGTCTGCTCAGCATAAGGGAACAAATATGTGCTGAGTACTAAGTTCCCCCACTCAAGCAGCCAGAACACACACACACACCAGCAGCTGCAGTGCACACAGATGTACATTATACACACAGGGTTGAGAGAGAGAGAATCCTTCATCCCAACAGCAAGGCGACCTCACCCATGTCTGCTTAAGCCGCTACCTTTGTACACTTTAGTTCCAGCCCAGCGTGAACACACACCTGATACCCACACACTTCCTGCTGCGTTAGCTCTCTGAATCAGGCTAAGCTGGAGGAAAAGGGTATCTTACACCCACTGGTTTGGCTGCATGGGTGGGTGGTTGGGTGGGTGGGAGGCTAGGCTTCCAAAAATGTGTTCACCTGGTGATTTTACACTTCCTGAGTCCAGGATCATCGGAACCAGAGGACTTTCTCTTCTTCTTCACAGGCATCACGGAGTCTCCGCTGAGGGTGGCTAGCTGGGCTGGGCCTGCGGATCACAAGGGTACACGAGCCAAACGTCACGTACTACGCCAACATGATGTGGGGGTTACGTACAGTTGTTGCGCAACTCACAGGTCTGTCCAGCGCTTGTAACGTTAAAGCCTTTATGTCTGCCAGTCCGCACAGCATACAATTCAACACCTGCAACTGGAGAGATGACATACCTTAGCAAGCTGTCTAGATGGCCTTTACATGTGAGAAACGCCCCCATCTAAATAGAAAGCTATCTGGAGGTGGATAAACTAGATCAGGGGTGGCCAATCCTGCTCCTCGAGGGCCGCTGTCCTGAACGTTTTAGATGTTTCCCTGGTCTAGCACACCTGATTTTAACGAACGGGTTGTCCATTCATTTGAATCAGGTGTGCTGGAGCAGGAAAACATCTAAAACCTTCAGGACAACGGCCCTCTAGGACCAGGACTGCCCACCCCTGAACTAGATCCACTGCAAGGAGGGGAACAAACGTGACATGCATTAATGAACTAGGTTGCAAGCCAATTAGCCCGTGTACACACACGATATACCGTCTATATACACGACGATCAGAGATCCTAATATGACAAACCATTCATATCAACGTTCAACAAAGTTCGCTCCTATGTCGATTGCTAAATAAAAACGGGTCGTGGTCAGATATTTGACTAACGGATCTGTTGTTGAGCTGTCGCTAGCTAGGCTCGCTAGCTGGGTTCGTCATCTTTTTCTGAACTAGAATGTTCCAACCTGGGATTTGGTGGGGAAGGCAAATGGCTAGATTTAAAATAAACCTGACCTACTGTATGACTAATTCGTATGTGATGGAGAGCTAACCATCTTACGTTAGTTAGTCTCTCTGAGACAATACATGAATCTGGTTGTCAAGTCAGGTAGCGGACCACAATCCCTCCCCAACATCAATGCAACCTCTTTGTTGTTGCTGTCAGACTCAGCGTTACAGGAGCTATTCGTCCTGGTAACAAATGTAACCCCGCTACTACTATTAGATGTCTACTTAAAGTTGACTAAGCGTTGCCTTGATGATCAATTTAAATGGACCAGATCGTTGACTACCCGTTGCTAAGTTAACAACGCACTGATTGTGCTCGCCAGTCCAGCTCTGCCACAGTTACACACCATCCACGCTAGCTAAGTTAGCATGATTGGATCTGGCGTCGCTAAATATCAAGCAAGGCAACCGGTGAAAGTGATCTGACGGACGTTACAGTGAGGCAGAAAGTAAGAATGCTATATTTGGTCTGCTAAATAGCTACTGACAGTCTAGATCGCCAGCCGGGTAAGTAGGTAATTAACACTAGTGCGGTGTGTGATTAGCTTGTTAGCATTTAGGCTACAGGACAGTTCAGTCCTACACTGCGCTTATCACTTGGTTGGCTAAGCTAACTAGCTCTAGAATTGCTCGGTTCATTTGTCAACATAAGTTGTAAAAAACTCTGTTATAATGTTGACGACATTCTAGACGATATGATGTGATAACCGGCAAACAGTTATAATAAATGTGAACAAAAATAGAGTTATAATTCTTACTTTCCAACGGTTTAGTCTGTTCTGAGTTAGAACGCTGATAGACTTGAAGCGTCTCGCGAAGCTGTTCAGCTCTCAGTTTTCACCGGTTGGCGACGTCACATCCGGGGTAGAAGAAACAATGACGGAATATACCAAGAAGTCTGTAATGTATTGATATTTGAGCACATGACACACAACCAATAACTATTCTAATTTAAACGTTAAAAATATCGACACGTTTATTAAATACAAAATAAAATGTCTACGAATTTTTTGGGGGGGTCTTCGCTGCCGTCTTTCTCATATTTCCCATCCCACACAATTTGTCGAAACACAACTTCAGTCATAATTCATTCACATGCAAAGTATGTAAAGGCTTCTGTTAAGTATTCACTAATGTCATAAGATTCACAAAATATAAGTAAAGATGTAATTCACATTTACATTTTAGTCATTCAAGTCTTTTTAGCAGACTCTCTTATCCAGAGCTACTTAAAGTAAGTACAGGGACATTCCCCCCTAAGGCAAGTAGGGTGAAGTGCCTTGTCTTGTTGACCCGGCCAGGATTCGAACCGGCAAATGTCTAATTACCAGCCTGATTCCCTTCTGCTCGACCACCTGACTGCCCAGAGATGTATTTAGCATAAAGTATTTATACTGTAAGCTTCAATTATGGCTACTTCAAAACATTGCAGTTATACTGGACATGGGGTTGATTAATTCCTAAAGCTGCTTTGATAAACTGCATATTTGATAACTGGATAATGATTTTAGGATGTTTGAAACCACACTGCTGCATCAATTATGCATCGTCTGCAGCCTACCGAAAGAAGACAAAGGAATCACAATGCACACACCCTGCGCCCTTTTTACAGTAGTTTTTATTTGCCAGGAAATATCACAATAAAAAAAAGTCAAAACCCATTTTTATGTTATAATGTAGCACATCAAAGTAGAAGAACCCGACGGCAGGAATATTTCCCAGTCAAACACATCCATGATCTCTGGGGTCAAAACATTCAGTTGGATGTTGTGTGATTAATAAATCCTCGTTTTTCAAGTTGTCATGATCAAGGCTACAGATATGTATTCATTATCAAGAGGTGGGGGAGGCATCTCCATGACAATCATCGCCACTAGTCAGGACATCATCCTCAAACCAGCACTGCAGAGAAAGTTCTGTTTTAAAAGGACTAATACTGTTCATTTGTAACACGAATTAACCAAAGTTGTTTTGATACATGTTGAACATGGATAAAAGACAATACATATAGTCATTGGGAGTGCATTAATACATAGAACAACTTTCTGGTTTTTTTACAGCAGTTTTTTTTAAATGGACAACTTTGTATAATGCTTTGAAATCCCAACACCTGTAACACTGAATATTCTGAACTGAAGGTTCTCTACCAACTTTAGGAGAATGAAGTAAAGGAAGACGATAAAAACAATGAGAACAATCTCTCTGCAATCATCGTTTAAAGCCCAAACAAGATTCATTCAGTGGATGTAAAGCAAATAAAGCAGCATTAAGTGAAGTCACCAGACGCTGTTTTAATGCTGATAACTGGGTAAACTGGGAGCCTTTTCAGTTAAAACTGGATTTGTGCTACAGGTCCAACCTCTCCTGGCACTAACTTCGACCATTTTGGCAATTGGAAAACTGTATTGTATGTGTATATTTGTGTACAATGTGATTGCAAAAAAAAAGCTTGTGCTAATCACACCGACATAGGTAGTTTAGACCTAGACTAGAGGTAGTGTAGACTAGATCCAGACCTAACAGGGTAGGTAGCATATTTAGAAATATATGAAGTGTGAGTACCTCCAGGATTTGATCAGCATGGATAGAAATCTGCACCGTTAACTGCGTTCAGATGTTTGGACGGTTCCATGCAGGAGCATCCGTCGTAGAAGCGTTTCCATATGGCAATAATGAAACTGCAGTTCAAGAGGAGTAGTGTTGATACTGTAATTCTGTACTTTCAGTGACATTTTTTCAAAAACGCGCTCACAAAGTGGTTATGGACACAACAGCACGCTTTAGAAAGGGCAACTCGTGCGAAAACCCTTTCTCAGCAACAAAAAAACACCGGAAAAAAACCCAAAGAAAAACGAAAGAAAACAAACTCATACAGCGAATCACATTGTGATATAAATATGAAATAAATACACGAAAACTTCAAACTCACACATTCCCCAGTCTAGTCTCTCCGCACCAAAACTCATCGACGAAGAAGAGACACGGGTGCAACCCGCTGAATCGTGAATGAACGTCCTTTCCCAGGGGTCCCCTGTGACCTTTCCGGTCATTCCAAGCGGTCAAGAGCGCTGGCGTCAAGATCCGCTTCCTGCGTTGGAGGGTCAGTGGTGACGTCAGTGCAATAAGAAAATAGACCCTCTGCTGCTACACATTCTTGTGCGTCCATCCTCTTCCTCTGTCCCACTGGACCACATGGACTCAACATGAGGGTAGGACTGTGAACTGAACACGGTGCTGAAACAAAAATAAGGCCTAACAGTGTCTTTTCATTTTGTTTTCCAGACCATTTCGTTAGTTTTACTAAGCAGCATCACGGTGCTGTAGTTTGGCACACCGCCTATTGTGATGGTGTGGAAGTGTTAACTAACACTGTCAAGTGAGATAAAAAAAGGAATATTGCACTTTCTTTAGGACAAAGGATAAGAGAAATGTCGCGATGACACTTCTGACCTTACGACCAGGATGGTTTACGGTTGCATGTGATCATGCTGTGATGACGGGTGTGGGTGTTTTAAGGGTGGGGCTGAAGTAAGAGAGCGACAAGAGGGTCAGGGACACAGATGGGAGCTTGGGGACTGGAACGCCACCCTTCCACACACACACACAAACACACATACTTGACCCCTGATACCAAGCCAGACTATTACCCTTTACCCCCTCCCCCCCCCCCCCCCCCCCACACACACACACACACACAGACACACACACACACACACCAAGCAGGCAAGTCAACTGGAAGAAAAATGAAAACAGACTCAATAAGAAAAATGCAAACAATGTGAAGGCATGCAGACACAGACACTGACTGGAGATCCGTGACAGAGGAACTTTGCTCCGATAGGTTGAGGGGTCACCGAGACACACCTCCTATCGGACAGAGGTGAGACCCCTCACATTAGGCGGATGTCATGTGGTACAATGGTTGTTTATACACGACAACCAATAAGCCGTCTGACATCTGGGACAAACATGTCGCCATGGGGACATGTTGACGCCGCCACTGCGCCGTGAGATGCGTGGGCGAGAGGAAAAGGGTAAAGGTCACACACGCACTGTGACAGAACCTCAAATTAACACGTTTTCCACAGAGCAGCATGCCGTCACGGTACACACACACACACACACACACACAGCAAGGCAAGTCGCCTACCACGCACACACACACACATTTGGCAAAATACACTCCTCAGTATACAGCGGTCTCTTGCGTCCCCTCCAGGGAACACGAGTGTCTGTATCTGTACAGTCTGTCGTCCTTTCCTGTGGATGCTGTCCTGTGTGGCTGTAACTAAGGTAAGGCAGGGGATCATGTCACATATCGGAGCTGCGATTGGCCGTGTGCTGTCCCTCCCCTCCCCTCCTGAAACACCGGAGGGCGCTAGAGACAAGAAGCCAGTCAGCCAGCCAAACCGCCATCTTCACACTCCCGATTCCTGCCGGCCGCGGTCTCCCCCGACCAAACAACCACTCCCCCCTCCACCCCCTCTCCTCCCCCCCTCCTCCCCCTCTGGTCCGGGGTGTTGAGCTGGCAGCAGCAGCGGCGGGAGAAGCAGCGCTCCGGCGCTACGCCATGTAGATGAAGGTGTTGATGTCCGTCTCGTCTCTCTTGATGTACTTGTGCTCGATGAGCCACTCGATCTGCTCCTTGATCATCTTCTTCTGTGGCAGGAACATGTTCTTCAGGATCTCCACCAGCTCCGTCTGCAGCTGGGCGTTACTGATGCGCTTCCTCATCTTCATGATCTGGATGATGGCCTCCTGTGGGGGGGGGGGGGGGGGGGGGGGGGGAGATAGGGAGAGTGTTAAAGAGGGTGAACACGTCAGAGAGAGAGCAAGGGAGAGCGAGTTAGTGGGTGAGAGAAAGGGAGAGTTAGAGAGCGAAAGATGGACCTTGTGTAGGGCTGTCTCCTTCCTTTACATACTGGAGGTGGAGTTACGTCATTTACCTGAGTTCTTAATATTCTAAGCTGAACTATGCCTTCGTTCTCCTCCTCTCTCATTCGCTCTGTGGTCAACTGCAGACGACCAATCAGATTGATCTTTCCTCTCTTCTGGACCTTTGAGTTTTTTCTGGAACCCACAGACAGACCAATACAGTGTCAAACCACAAACACAGAGATTCGTTAATGATTCAGCTAAATACAGTTCCACTACATAGGTCTGCATTTCAAATCTCCCTGCCAGACTAGATGGGTCTGAGCTGGCAGGGAGAGAGGAGGAGCTGGGAGGAGCGTACATGAGGGAGAACTCCTGGTTGACGTAGAAGAGGGTGCTGTCCGTGAAGTCTTTAGGGGAGCTGACCGAGGCCTCGTAGGAGAGCACCTGCCTCTTCAGTTTGGGGAAGGCCACCAGGGACTACGAGAGGGGGAACACCAGGCCAACAAGACATGAGGACACACTCCACATGAGGGAAAAGTTATTGATTGATTGGACCCACCCTGTGTGTGTGTGTGAGAGTGTGTGTGTGTGTGTGTGTGTGTGTGTGTGTGTGTGTGTGTGTGAATGTGTGTGTACTCTTACCCAGAGTGTGTGTGTGTACTCTTATCCAGAGTATGTGTGTGTACTCTTACCCAGAGTGTGCGTGTGTGTGTATGCTTACCCAGTGTGTGTATGTGTGTACTCTTACCCAGTGTGTGTGTGTGTATGTGTGTACTCTTACACAGAGTGAGTGTGTGTGAATGTGTGTGTGTACTCTTACCCAGAGTGTGTGTGTGTGTGTGTGTACTCTTACCCAGAGTGTGTGTGTGTGTATTCTTACCCAGAGTGTGTGTGTGTTTACTCTTACCTAGAGTGTGTGAGTGTGTACTCTTACCCAGAGTGTGTGTGTACTCTTACCCAGAGTGTGTGTGTACTCTTACCCAGAGTGTGTGTACTCTTACCCAGAGTGTGTGTGTGTACTCTTACCCAGAGTGTGTGTACTCTTACCCAGAGTGTGTGTGTGTACTCTTACCCAGAGTGTGCGTCGCAGTTCTGCGTCAGGAAGCTCCGTGGCCAGTTTGAGGTTCTCAAAGCTGATTCGCTCTCGTGGTCTCTGGTTCCAGGCGAATAGCACGGCCAGCTGGAAGGTCGTGACCTCAAGGTCGTACTGGCCCACCTCGTTTTTGAACGTGATCTGAAACGAGATGTTCCACATCAAAACAGACATCTTGGTTTGGAGAGAATTCCACAATCGAGGATCTCTATGAGTGCCACTCTGCATACATGTTTATTAGTGTGCGCGTGTGTTAGCGTCTGTGTGGGTCTGCATGTGTGTGTATTGTGCGTTTCAGTATGTGTGTGTTCTGGGTGTTTCAACATGTGTGTACTGTGTTAGTGTCTGTGTTTCAGCATGTGTGTGTATTGTGTATTTCAGCATGTGTGTGTATTGTGTGTTTTAGCATGTGTGTGTTTTGTGTGTTTCAGCATGTGTGTATTGTGTGTTTTAGCATGTGTGTGCATTGTGTGATTCAGCATGTGTGTGTATTGTGTTTCAGCGTGTGTGTGTATTGTGTGTTTCAGCATGTGTGTGTATTGTGTTTCAGCGTGTGTGTGTATTGTGTGTTTCAGCATGTGTGTGTATTGTGTTTCAGCGTGTGTGTGTAGTGTGTGTTTCAGTGTGTGTGTGTAGTGTGTGTTTCAGTGGGTCAGGTTGCCCCAGCTCTCACAATGCCGTTGGACATGAGGTGATGCCAGTGCAGCTTGCGGCCGCTGTGGTTCCTCTTGTAGAAGTCCTCCACCTCTGGGATCAAGTCCTCCAGCTCTGTAGGCAGCGACACAAACACCTTCTCACTGCTGCGGGACCACGCCCCCGCGTTCAGGATCTTGATGTTCACACTGTCCGCTGGAGCCACACGGAACCAGGGGGGACAGAGAAAGAGAGAGGGAGAGAGAGAAAATGGTACCAAGGATAATGGTTCTGTTAGTATTGTTAGCCTGTTTGTGTGTGTGTTTCTCAGAATCTGAATTAGTATTATTGGCCTGTGTGTGTGTGTGTGGTTCTCACCTGGTAGCGCTAACTTGTTGTGTTTATGCACCTCCTTGAAGACCTGATTCAGATCCTCAGACACCTTGATGTCTTGGAACATCCTGGCTAGCTTGTTCACATAGTCAGCTGGCATCCCCACCTCCTACAGGGAGGGGTCAGAGGAGAAAGAGGGTCAAAGAAATGAAACCACATTTCCTGTGGAGGGCAGGAGGGAGGAAGAGGAGTGAGGCGAGGGAGGCTGGAGGGAGGGAGAGGAGTGAGGCGAGGAAGGCTAGAGGGAGTGAGAGGAGTAAGGCGAGGGAGGGAGAAGAGGGAGAGGAGTGAGGCGAGGGAGGCTGGAGGGAGTGAGAGGAGTGAGGCGAGGGAGGGAGAAGAGGGAGAGGAGTGAGGCGAGGGAGGCAGTCTCACCCTGAGCCATTCCACCATGTTCTCCTCTATCTCACTGTCTGCTGAGATGTCCAGGATGAGACGTCTGGTGAGGTGAGCTTTGTGGTAGCGCATGAACACGTCCTTATTCTGCACGTACTTCAGCACCAGCAGCTGAGACACACACACACAAAGACTAATGTGACACACAATCCTACCATGATGTGCCCCCAGTTAGAAACCAAGCCAGACCGTGACCCCCACACCAAGCCAGACCGTGACCCCCACACCAAGCCAGACAGTGACTCTTGACCCCCCCCCCCCCCCCCCCACACACACACACACACACACACACCAAGCCAGACAGTGACCCTTGACCCCCTCACCGGACCGTGACACTAGACCCCCCCCCACCCCCCCCCACACCAAGCCAGATCGTGACCTTTGACCTCCTCACCACTTCTTTGAGCTTGAGCTCGATCTCTTCAGACGTGAGCTTCTTGCTGAGTGGAGTCTTCCTCAGCAGCATGTCGCAGTAGTTAGCAAGCAGCTCAGGACACTTAGACTCTGGCTGCGTCTTCAGGCCAACCCTGTACACACACACACACGTACAGATACACACACACACACGTACATATACACACAGACAGCCAGACACACACATACAGACACACAAAGACGCACAGAACCACACAGACAGATAAACACCCAAACACGCGCAGACACACACACCCCACATCAATAGAGCATAAGCGTTTTCGTTTCATGGGCCGAGCCAAACAGATCGTTGCAGAGCTCTCCCTCACCCTTTCTGTTTCAAAGGTAGCTCCAGTTTGAAGATGGTGGCATCATTGACCACTGCTTTGTAAGCCTAGGGGAGGGATCCATTACATCGGTCAATACAAACAAAACATCCTTTAAAGATGCTGGGTGCTGGTGGGTGAGGTGGAGGTGTGTGTGGGGAGGGGGGGTCTCTCCTGACCTTGTCCCTGGCTGTGAGGAAGCGAGGGTCGTCCTGGAAGGCCTCCTTCACCAGCTTACTGAAGCGGTTAAAGAGGGTCAACAGCTGCTCCACGTACTTCTCAGAGTCCTGAACACACACACGCACACACACACACACACAATGGATGTGAAGGGTAAATGTATGTGTCAACACAGTGTGTGTGTGTGTTTTGTTATTTTTGCTTGTTGTTAAGGTTAGGGAAAATAGGAATTGGAATGGGACTGAATTGCGAGTCCCCATAAGAATAGCAATACAAACTTGTGTGTGTGTGTGTGTACGTACAGAAGTGATAGTCTCAGCAGCAGCCACCATGTCTGCCAGTCCAGCGTTGATGATGTGATCCTCCAGGTCCTTCAACATGGGCTCTATTCCACTAGGAACCTTGTCCATTAAAGAGAACATCAGGTGCAGCTCTGCGGGAGGGAAGCATTTAGACGTTACGCACAATGCTAGCCTGGAGGCTAGCAGCACGTTCCAGCCAACCCTGCTGAACTCACTGTCCGTCTCATTTCTCTTGATCATTCCGGGACATTCCGCCAGGATGGTCTCCTTAAAAGACGTCACCAAGGCGTTCACACAACAGTCCATCAGCTGTGGGAACCATGAGGCGGGAAAAGGCAAAACAGAAGAGGAAGTTTAAACAGCACCGATTCTGCAACGCTGAGCACGATGACTGAATCCACATCCAATCAGGAGAACAGTTCAATGATGATGAAGATGATGATTTAGGTAACAACATCTCTGTGGTCGTCCTACTCACTGCCTGTACAGAGTTACATTCACGCCGCGTCTCTAGGTAGCGAAGTGCTCTTTTCTCTTCTTCTCTCAGCTTAGCGTCTGCCTGCAAGAGACAGGTGGGTTACGTCAGACGGTCTAAGTTCAACGCACACACGCACACAATTACACACACACATTCACACACACACACACACTCACACACACACACACACACACACACACACAATCACACACCCACATACAATCACACACACACACAATCACCCACACACACTCACGTACATATTTCATGTAGTTCTGGACCCCGTTCTGTTGGAGGTAGGAGGGAGCCTGGGTTCTGTAGAACCTCTCTGTGGAGTCAAGGTAGGCCTTCTCAAAGTTGTCCCTGTAGATCTGTAGCTTGTCTTCTGGGTTCGAGCACAGGTTCACTACGAGGGAGAGAGGGAAGGAAGGAGGGAGAGGTAGAGGAGAGAAATTTGAAAAAAAAAGAAGGAAAATGAATTCCGCTACAGCCCGCTAAGTGTCCCAATCGCCCGGATAACATGGAGGGTAAATCGCTGTTTCCAGGAAGCGAGCGTCTCACCGTACGACTCTCTCACTCCGATGACGAGCTGCGAGTCGAAAGCCTCGCCCAGCCGCTCTGCGTGAACGAGCTTCATCGCGCTGTCCTGCAGACGACTCTTGATGTTGGAGAAGATGGACTCGTTCCACGTGTCCAACATCAGCTAAAGAAGAGCGGAGACAGAGGGAGAGCGCTGACTATGACGTCACTTCCTTCAAGGCTTTCCAACACTTCCCTTTTCACCTTTCCACACAATGACTCCCGTCTTCTTCCTTCCTTCCTTTGACCTTCTTCTTCCATTCCTGATAATGCTTTCCTCCACTTTATCCCCCTCCCTCCCTCCCCACCTTCCTGACGATGCTGTCCTCCACTTTATCCCCCTCCCTCCCTCTCTCTCTCTCTCTCTCTCTCTCTCTCTCCCTCTCTCTCTCCTTCCCTCCCTCACATTCCTGACGATGCTTTCCTCCACATTATCCCCCTCCCTCCCTCCTCACCTTCCTGACGATGCTGTCCTCTACGTTGGACTTCTTATTGCTCCCCTGCTTCCCCATCAGAGTGATCTCCAGCTGGCAGAAGGGCTTGGGCAGGATGTCACACTGGGTGAAGAACTTCCTCCACTCCACAATGTAGGCTTTGAGCAGGGCCGTGTCGTCCTGGTGACTCAGCACCCGCTGTCATGGCGACACAGGCACAGGTCAGAGGTTAAATGGCAAGACGTTTCGATTCAACAGAGACTTTGACCCAGAGTACATCTCTGATCTGGTTAGCCTGGATAGGTAAAAGCATGTGCTTCTTTGCAGCCGTTACCAACACACTTCATATTACGGGGGGGTGGGGGATTCTTAGAACCCCGGCGACGCCTCCAGAGTTATGGGGGTGTCGGTTTGTCAGCGTTGGGTTTGACCTAAGCACCCTGCTGCTGCTGCTGATACAGATAACGTTCCCAGAGGGTTTATTGACCTGTCTTTAAGTCAACATCAACAGTGCTATTGATCTGCTATCGCATACTTCTGTCTTTCAACCACAGCCTCTGTCATCTGATCAGGCTGCAGCCACAGGCAAAGAGAATACTGGGTCATATTTTCACACACTCACACACACACACTTACAGCCTGTGCTTGTTTGATGAAGTCTAGGATGTCTTCTTTGAGGGCCTGGTGGATTTTAGCTGGGCCTTTATCGTCCCATAGACACACTGCATGCACATCTCTGCAGGAACAGGCAGCGGAGAGGGACAGATGGTAAATGTTTACAAGACGTTCTATGACCATTGACCTACGTCACACAGACCTGAATAGAGAACCGTGGTATGTGAAACATTTGCATGTAGTCATTTAGCAGACACTCTTGTCCAGATCCTTAACAGCAAGTACAGGGACAATCCCCTTTGAAGGCAAGTAGGGTGAAGTGCCTTGCCCAAAGACACAACTTCATTTTGGCACAGCCAGGGTTCGAACTGGGTACCTTCTGATTACTAGCCCAACTCCCCAACCACTCAGCTACATGACTCCCCCCGCAAAGCCTATATAACCCATGTACAGTTACTATTCACTCAAACAGCCCAGCAGTCGAGCATACAAAAGATTAATAACAACCAAAAAGAGAGAATATTCAGTGTTGAATATGATCTTGTGAAGTGAGACTGGAATGGGACAGGTGTGTGTGCAGGAGAGAAGAACAACTTAGGTAAATGTTTGTGTGCGTATGCATGTGTGTGTGTGTGTTTAAGCGTGTGTGTTCTTACGAGAAGAGATCAAACCACTGCTGTTTGGTGACGCACTCCTGCCTCAGGAGTTTTAAGACGATGGGGCGCATCAGATCCCACTTGTCCTCAAACTGCAGAGAACCCTTGTTCTGCACAAAAACAGGGAGATGGGACACTCAGGGGGGGTTTAGGTACGGTCACAATCACCCAACCATCGAGAGACAACTTGAAGTTCATTCCTGACAGTGACATTGCCTCGTTATGTAAACACAGTCTATAATGTGGCCGTTTTAAACTGTCCCGTACCGTGACTGAAGTTGACCGACCTGTCAGGTGGAGCCGCCAACTGGCTAACAGATGCGCCTAGCTCACATTACGTGATGTTTTGACCATCTGGGCAAGCTTATATATTCGAACATTATTCCACGACAGCACAGATACTTTGATTAATCCAACTAAAGTCGTGACCGTAATCCATTTAGTTGGTTGTACAGAGTGGGGAAAACGTACGCCGGGTGCAGCTGAGCTAGCTGGCTACTGTAGCGGTGTCAGAGTACAGCTCAGCTGGGCAGGAGGGCTTTCCAACCTAGCATAGCTTAGCATGCTAACCTAGCAGGCTAACCTAGTAGGCTAACCTAACTGGCTAAGCTAGCAGGCTAACCTAGCAGGCTAACCTAGCAAGGAGAGACCAGAACCTTTGAATTAAGTGCAAATATGGTCTTATCCAAGCAAGTCGTCACTATTTCTTGACACACGCGGTCAATGACTTTGTTGGGCACGGACAACAGACAACAACGTCCATAAACATCTGCGCCAAATGTGGAAATATGATGTGTTGAAGTGATTCTTACCTTTAACAAATTTGACGTCGCCATGTTTCCTCAACTTATCACTTCGCGCATTCAAGTCTCGCGAGATGAGTTTCCAGCTGCTGGTCCAGTGTCCAGCAAAGAGCATTAGGTAATGTCCTGAACGGGCAGTGAAAAAAAACAGCAAATGATCATTATTCGTATTTCAGATGCTCAGTAAATCATGACACTTTTATGAACAGTAGCCTTTGACCAAGAGAGACGCAAGATGTTTATCTGGTGTTTGAAAACCTTGCTGAAACAAAAATCTGGCTTTGCAAATCTAAACATAGAACAGAACATATCAAATTCTGAACTGAGGCAGAATGGCTCTGCTTCCTGATTTGACTTGACCAGAAAGCAATGTGCAAGCTCGCAGTGTGCAGGGAGGCAGCACATATCCAAACACCAATACAAATTCAGCTGAATCAGTCAAATATACATTAGATGTCATCAACATTTAGTCAGAGAACACACATGGGATTCTCTCACTCTCTCTTCTGCACACAGACACACACAGACACAGACATGCACACACAGACACACACACACCCTTTAATCAGTATGACCTCTTTCAAACACTCTTTGCCCTTTGATTTTTGAAGGGTTAATCATTGAGCATGAGCTCCTCAGAGATGATAAAAGGTCCCTGGGCTCACACAGAGAGCACATGCCCACACCAGCACCTTCCACATGACCATGAATGACAAGGAGATGGAGGCAGCATGCCCCACAGATGACCGTGACAGAACAGGATTCCTATGGAGAGTTCAAAAAAACATATGCAACCGGTGAGTCACTGGCCTTGTTGAACTTTGTAGGAAGAAAAGGCTCAAGACGCGCTTATTCTAGGAGTACAACGGTACTTGTACAACAGATTGGTTTAGTGGACCAGTTCATATCTTCCAAGATCACAATCACTCTTATTGAGGGACTTGTGCTCTTGCTGGTCAGTTGTAACTGATTTATAACTCCCGTACTCGCTGTGAGGCACATTACTGTTACTTGCTTTCTGACAGGCACAATCCTGCTTTTTTGTTTGAGGTTAATGTTATTTAATTGTAACTTGTTTAACTGAATGCTATTGTGGCTCTTTCCATGGTTTCCCACCATGTATGCTTCATAATCTATCTACCCTCAATGTTTGGACGTATCTCAGTGTTATGATCAGTGACCTATGCTCTTTTGTAAAGCACTCTCTTGGAAGTTAAGATAAAAGCGTCTAAATTAATCAATGTCAATGTAACTCATGTGGCACTGCTGGTGGGGTGGGAGGGGGGAGGGTGGAACAGGAATCCCCCGCGCACACACACACACACACACCCTTACCTGTACCTCCTCAATCCACATCTCTAAGTGATTGATAGAGACGTGGTATCTGTGGTCCACCAGGCAGCTGTTGAGGACCGTGGCCATGGGTCAGGGCCTGGCCGTCGTCATCTGTGGGACGGCGATCACCTCTCAGTACCTGGCCACACACTTCCACGTCAATGCCCCCATGTTCCAGAGCTTCCTCACCTATGCTCTTCTGGGCCTCACCTACACCACCATGCTCGTCTTCAAAACAGGTAGACTCGCTCGCAACCAGCTTTGTTTTAATGTGTATGTACGTTCGTTGAGGGATTGCGTGTGTGTATAGGTGTGCGTCTGTTGAGTGATTGTGTGTGTGTGTATAGGTGTGCATTCGTTGAGGGATTGTGTGTGTGTATAGGTGTGCGTCTGTTGAGGGATGTTATGTGTGTGTATAGGTGTGCGTTCGTTGAGGGATTGTGTGTGTATGTGTGCGTAGGTCCGTTGTGTGTGTAATAGTGTGGTGATAGCCTTGTAAACATGGTGTGAGAGCTGTTGTAACCTGTCAGAGGGTCTTACAGGAACAAGGTGACTGTGCTGGATGTTTTCTCCCAGTGCAGTAACCTTCAGGGAACCTTTACTAATGCTTGTCAACTTTAACATAGGGAATGGCAATATTTTGCAGATTCTGAGGAACAAGTGGTGGAAGTATTTGCTTTTGAGTCTGGTGGATGTGGAGGCAAATTACACTGTAGTCAAAGCATACCAGTACACTACACTGACCAGTATACAGGTGAGGAATATGTGTGTATGTGTCTGTTTGTGTCTCTGTGTGTGGCTGTGTGGCTGTGTGTGTATCTGTGTGTGTGTCTGTGTGTGTATCTCTGTGTCTGTGTCTGAGTGTGCATCTGTGTGTGGCTGTGTGTGTGTGTGTGTCTGAGTGTGTATCTGTATGCGTGTCTGTGTTTGTGTGTGTCTATATATGTGTGTGTGTATACATCTGTGTATGTGTGTGTGTGTTTGTGTGTATATCTGTGTATGTGTGTCTATGTGTGTATCCGTGTCTATGTGTGTGTCTTTGTGTGAGAGTCTGTGACTGAGTAGACCCACTCATTCTTCTTCCCTCCCTGACCTCGCCTGTTTTTGCCACCAGCTCTTGGACTGTTTCACCATCCCAGTCCTGATGCTCCTGTCCTGGGTGTTCCTGAAGACGCGCTACAGAGCCCTCCACTACGTGTCTGTGTGTGTCTGCCTGCTGGGCGTCGGGGCCATGGTGGGGGCTGACCTGATGGCTGGACGCGACCAGGGATCCAGTAAGAATCCAGTTTGTTTCCCCCCCGTCCAATCCCCTGTGGGTTAGGTGGGCTTGTCTATAAATGAAAGGGTCTGGGTCTGGGTTTCGGTGACCTGTGTCCTCTCTCTCCCAGCCTCTAACATCCTGCTGGGGGACGGGCTGGTGCTGATCAGCTCCGCACTGTACGCGGTGTCCAACGTGTGCCAGGAGTACACTGTGAAGAACCTCAGCAGGGAGGAGTTCCTTGGGATGGTGGGGCTGTTTGGAACCATCATCAGTGGAATACAGCTGTAAGTGTGTACGTGTGTGTGTGTGTGTGTGTGTGTGTGTGTGTGTGTATGTGTATGTGGATATTCAAAGAATATTGGTTCACTATGCATTTTTTTGTTGTGGCGTTTCTTCACATAGGAGCATTGTGGAATATAAGGATGTTGCTAGTATCCAATGGAGTTGGGAAATTGGTAAGCTCCTCCCACCAGTTCATTTCCACAATGAAGCATAATAAACTGCTGTGGAGTTCCAGTTGCCATGGTGTCCTCGTTTCATGTGACTGATGTTCCTGTTGTTCCCCAGGCCTGCTGTTGGCTGGCTATGCCCTCTGTCTGTATGTACTGTACAGCTGCATGCCCATAGTGGTCAAGATGACCAGCGCCACTTCGGTCAATCTCTCCCTGCTGACCGCAGATCTGTTCAGCCTCTTCTGTGGGCTCTTCCTCTTTCAGTACACAGTGAGTATACACACACACACACACACACGTGCAAACACGAACACACATACAGTACTTGTACTTGATTGTCTTTCTGAGCTGGTCAAGACACAGAGGTATTGATAAGAACTTCACTTGGTAGATAAGATTTTCAGTGCTGCAATAGAGATTATGTGATTCATGCAAGTTAACTTGAGTTTGAGCTTCAGCTAGGCTGCGACACCACAGGGACAGTAATAATCAGCTGACTACCACAGGAAAAGGTGGATCGCTGTAATCTGATTATATAATCTAGAATATCTCAATCTCATCATATCACTCAGATGGGGACTATAATGTAAATTTGTAACGTGATCAGATAAGAGGAGAGTCTAAGGTGATACAACACTGTTAATCTCAGATACCCTGATGATAGGACTACCTGCTGTACTGAGATGGGATTGGACATCATACAGGGTTAATTTGGAGTCATCTCTCCATTCTATCTCTCTTGTGTTATCGCTGGCCCTGTTTAATGGTCTGTAACGGTTGCAGTGACATTGTATTTTAATGACCGCGGCCTCTAGTGACTAATTGGGTTTAATAAATAACTCCTGCAGTATGTCGAGTGTCCCCCCCCACCCCCCTTAGTTAAAGTGTTACATTCAGCATGCTCACTCATAAATGAAGTGGAACTCATAGTCAATGTAACGTAAATGTAGTGTGATGATTCTTATTGGTTCATGGTGGGTGCATGCAGACAGGTGTGGGGGTTCATCTTGGGTGTCTGATTCTGATTTTGATTCTGATATTGATTCTGATTCTGATTCTGACTCCTAGTGTGTTGGTTTAGTTCTCAGGTCTGTACATGGTGTCGCTGGTCATGATCCTGGCGGGCTTCATCGCCTACAATGCCATGCCGACGACCCCCGCTGACCCCGCTGATCCCGAGGGGTCGGAGGAGGGCAGCTACGACAACCCCACCTCGGTCTGCGACGACAGCACGACGAAACAGGAAGTGGGGGTGAAGAGCGCGTCTGACGATGAAGAGAATGAAGAAGCTGAGGAGGAAGAGGAGAGGTTTCGAGGGTTGCCAGGGTTGCCATGGACAACAGGAGGAGGAGAACATTATATCCATCAGAGCACAAAGATGTGAACTCAAAGTCTTCTCCTTCATCCAAGTTCACCCTTCCTTCATCACCACTCTGCTGCCGTCCATAGGAAACTTCCAGTGTATTTATAAGAATGTTGAGATATTTTACAGATGTTTTTCAGTACAGATTGTATTGCCCAAAGGGCATGCCTAAAATGTAACTTTTTTAATGGATTAATAAATGCTTTATTTCCTCATCATTGGTGAGATGACTGCTCTCACAATATCATTTGATGGTTTATGCTCAGCATGCAAGACACTGACATTCTTGTCCTCTCCTGTTGCATAGCGACCATCACACACACACACACACACGCACACACGCACGCACACACACACACCCACACACACACACACTCACTCACAAAACCCACGTTCATTATTGGACAGCGAGTTCTAATCAGATTTCTTTTCAGACATTACTTTATATCAGATCAGGTATCCCACCATTTGTATTGGCAGCATTAAAGTCATGTTGAGATCGTGTTGCAGATTGTGTGATTGAGTGCCACATGATAGTTGAACCAGCAGAGCAGAAGACTCGTCCCGAATGAGCTGAACGGATGTCTGTGTTGCAGCCGCTGTGCAGTACGACTGTCCCTCCTGATTTCTTTAGCTGTCTGTCTGAGAACACAATGGTAAGACGAAAATAAAGAGGAACAGGTCAAGAAAAAAGGAAGATAAAGGAATCGAGCTCTGGCGATAAGAGAGGTGAGCTACCTATTGGTTATCATTGTTACGGTCTGTACCCTTCACCTATGTTAAGGCATGCAAATGCACAAATAAGTGATGGCGACTTCATCTAACGTTGCGTCACATAATCTTCTGCAACGATTGTGCCATGAGTTTAGTTATAGGCGGGGTTAT
The DNA here is from genome assembly GCA_030340665.1 of Neosalanx taihuensis. NCBI lineage: Eukaryota > Metazoa > Chordata > Actinopteri > Osmeriformes > Salangidae > Neosalanx > Neosalanx taihuensis. Next base: position 4,494,385 of record CM059297.1, on the reverse strand, counting down.
TGAGTTATTATTATTTTTTAACGATTTTAACGTTTTGCCTTTCAGGAATACGTCACTTGAGTTTTACAGGCAAAAGATCACACAGTACAAACAATCATGAAGCATTTTCTGAGGTAGGTTAACTTTATTTGGCGTCATTTGGTCGTCTTCCATACAGTTACTATACACCTCGATATCCTGGATGAATGAAGTGAACCAGTAGCCGTTTTGTTTTATTCTTGGAGCTTCCAGAGTTTACCCCCCCCCCCCACCACCACCACCACCACCACTACCACTACTTTACTCCCCTCTCTTGCTCTATTGTGTAAAACAAATTAGTAATAGGAGGTGCTCAGAATACGTCTTTCCATGCGGCATTTCAGGATGAGATAATTGCCGTTGAGACATTTGTATTACTCAAAGCGGGGTTAAGGCGAGTAGTAAGTAAATGCCGCAACTCCATCAAACAAAATAGCTTCCCTGTCCTATTTAGTTCATAGTGCAGCTCTTCAGTCGCACACACACACACACACACACACACACACACACACACACACACACACACACACACGCAAACACACACACAAGCATAGACACACATACAGACACACACTTTCCTATTTCTACTGTACTCGGTCGACCCTGTGCTAGATTATGATGTTCTAAAGGGCTTTCAATTACAGTTTCTTTCAATTACAGAGCAACCGTCTTCTCCTGTCCTAGTTACACACTGGATACAAGGGCAGAACACACGCACACACACACACACACACACACACACTCACTGATAGCTTTTCCTCCAGTAAATGACAAACTTGACTTGTCTTTCTCTCTGCCTGTCTCCTCTCTCTCCCCTGGAACTCAGCCCCTAGTCCCCTGCCACCCCTTGTGATTATGCAATAAAACACTTCATTTTTCAGTGGCCCTAGAGCAGCTTCAGTAAGGTTCCCTCTCTCTCGTCCACTCTTGCTTTCTCTGTCTCTCTCTATCTTTCTCTGTCTCTCTTTTCCCCTCCCCTCTCTTCTTCTTGTGATCTCTCCCTCCCTTCCTCTCTCAATCTTTCTGCCTATTAGGCTAATACGGTGCGTCTGTATTTCCCGTCCTCCAGGGTGCTGGTACAGTTCCTCTCGTTTCTCTACTGCACATTTCTGTGGCGCGCACTCAAGTTCCTCACTCACAAGGTGACGGGGCGCTGCGAGCTACAGAGAATCTGCCACGCCCACAAACCTGGGGCCTGTAGGACCCTCATGATAGGTACAGTCTAACTGACGTTTCACCACAACACTTAAATAACACAGTAAATAACACAGTTGAACTGGAGGAGGAAGCTGTCAAATTGTTGTTTTTTTCTCTTTCTTTTTCTGGGTTTCAGAGAAATCCCTGAGGTCCTCCAAGAGTGAGGTGGGTGGTTATGGGGGATGTAGTTCACTCTGTGTTACAGAGTGGAAGCATCACACCCTCCTGTCTTGTTCCCCATCCAGCTCCTACAGTCTGCGGTGAGTGTGGGCGCTGACTCGGTGGAGAAGGTCACCGATGACATCATGACCCTGAAGAGGATCCGAGAGGACTCCAACCTCCAGTGAGTTTGAGTCGTCCAGACTTTAGACCAACCTCCACACCCGACCATTTATTCGGAAAAGTGTTTTCCACCTTTCAACACAAAGGTGTTTCAAAGGATGTTTTCAACCTTTCAAAGCGTTTTTTCCACACTCACTCTGAGACCAAACTCTGAACTGTTTTGAGTGAGCTTCTTTGTGCGTGCCTGTATTATTGTGTGTGTTTGTGTGTCTTTATGTGTGTGTGCGTGTATGTGTGTCAGGCTGAATGTGTCTCTACAGGCCTGTCTGTACCAGGTGGTGGGTTACAGAGCTCTCCTGGTAGAGGTGGAGAAGCTTCGCAGAGAGAATTACGACAGTGACAACCCCCAGCATGAGGACATGCTCCTCAGGGTCAGGGCTTGCTGCTAACACCTCCATAGATAGAAACCTGGCTTCGCTAACACGCTAACAACTCCATAGAGATACACCTGCATTCGTTAACACCTCCATAGACATACACCTGCTTTCGCTAACACGCTAACACCTCCATAGAAATTCACCTCATTTCGCTAGCATGCTAACCATCCCACAGAAATACTAGTTCTTAGCACCATGCTAACCACATAATAGAAATGAAATAGTTTTTGGTAGCATGCTAACAGCAGTGTGCGTCTCCCACAGCTCTGGGAAGCGCTGCGTCCGGACTGCCCTCTGACGTCTCGCGTGTCCAAACAATGGAGTGACATCGGTTTCCAGGGCAACGACCCCAAAACTGACTTCAGAGGCATGGGCATTCTCGGACTTCTCAACCTGCTGTGAGTAATTACATTTATGTGTGTGACGTGTGTTTGTGTGTCACGCCTGGGTATGTGTGTATCCTTTGTTTCAGGACATCCTAAGTTATTTTGGGGTGTTTTATATTTAGCCATTTAGCAGATGCTCTTGTCCAGAGCGACTTCCAGCAAGTACAGGGACATTCCCCCCCTGAGACAAGTAAGGTGAAGTGCCTTGCCCAAGGACACAACGTCATGTTGGCACAGCCAAGAATCATACTTGCAATCTTCCAATCACAAGGCCAACGCCTTAACCGCAGAGCCACCTTGACTGTGGCACTCCCCTTGTTTTAAAACGTCTTTGCTAGTGTACTTCCCCATGAATGCTGTCATTTCTCTGACCTCCCTCTCCCTCAGGTATTTTGCAGAGCACGATACGACCACGGCCCTACAGGTGCTGCATGACTCCCAGCAGCCCAAACACAGGTCAGCCCTACCTGGATGACCTCTGACCCCTTAAGGCCCTCCGAGTCCCTGTAGCATTAGTACCTGAAGTAGATCATTAAAATGTCTTTCATCCAAGTGCCCCAAAGTACAAGTATCAATGACTTCTGTTTTCTGATTTGGGTTTGTGTTGTTGCTTCCTCTCCGTTGTGTGTGTGTGTGTATGTGTGTGTAGTAATATGAGCACCCTGGACTGGAACAAGGACAATTTTGATAAAGCCATTGGGTAAGTAACTTTCCAAGATAACTCAGGGGGATCTCTTTCCTTTCTCGCTTTCTCTCTCTCTCTCTCTCGCTCGCTCTCTCTCTCCCTCTCTCTTTCGTACTTTTTATCTCTCTCTCTCTCTCTCTCTCTTGCTCTCTATCACTGTCTCTCTGTCGCTCGTTCCTGTGTATTGGAAGCAGACTGCATCCTGTGCATGTGTGTCTCAGGTTCTCCTTCGCTATCGTGGGGATCAACATCACAGACCTGACCTACAAGCTCCTGCTGGACGGGGCTTTGAAAACACACCTGTACAATGTAGCACCTGAGATGCCGTGCCTGGAACATTTCCATCAGACGTTTTGTGAGTGTGAACGTCGCACACACTTGCGCGCGCACACAAACACACACACACACACACACAGTAACACTCCCTGTCTCCCCAGGCTACCTGATGCAGGAGTTCCACAGGTTCTGGGTGGAAGAAAACCCACGTGACATCATGGAGTTTAATCGCGTGCGTGACAAGTTCCACTGCGTGGTTCTCAAGCAGCTGCAGAACCCCACCGTGGCTCTGGGTCACCACTCTCCTGCCTCCCACCAGCACATCATCAACCTGTAGTCACAAACACTGTTCTGTTTTATCATGTCAAAACTATCATTTACGGCTCAACAACGTGTAATCAAAGGTGTAACTTGTGAGACTATAATGAAGTGATGAATTCATAATCAGTATGCTGTAACCAATCTGTGTATCTTGAAGCAATAACTTTCACAAACCTTGAACACAATTTTAGGAAATCCCTAAGCTGTAATACAAAAGTAGGGTATTTAAGCAAACTATTGGACAATGTTCAATGACTGTTCAGTTAAAACCTTCCAATTTTACTTTGTACAGTTGTGTTTGCTTGTGGGCAACTCATCCCCCCCCCCCCCCTCCAGCACACACGATATACTTGACATTTGCTTTTCTGTTTTACAGTCATCCATCATGCTGAAGAGCTTAAAATAGGCGCTTGCCATTGAAATGTATTGTTTACAGTTCTCCTTGGATTTCATCGACTAAATGTAACGTATTTGACACTAAAATACATTAGCTCGTTTCATTTGTTAAGTCTATAACCTCTCAGACCAAGACGGGTTCGAAACATTGTACGAACTACAGCTCCCAGAATGCAGCTGATCCTAAACCCAAACCCGGAACTCAAGACTGAAAGCCGAAATACATCCATGCGAAATACGCCAACAAAAGGAAATGCGATTATTATTCCAAATAAATCATAGTTGTCATCATGGTTCATGTACATCATAGGTATTATTCAAAAACAACCCTCGAAAATGATACGTAAAAACTTTCGTGACGGTCGGAATTTAAATAACCCAACAAAAAAAAACTGCTGAGAAGCTGTCCGTGGTTCTGAAACTGTGAGAAGCTGTCCGTGGTGCTGAAACTGAGGACAGCACACTCTGCACCAGCAGCACGGTGGAGGACCAGACTCCTTGTCTTCAGAAGGTTTCATATTTGAGGCGTGAACACCGAACGCTGATGGTACAGCCATGGTCTGCTTTTTAATCATTATTTATTCATATCTGTACAGCAGGGCCTCTTCTAAACTGCTGTCTCTAACTGGAATTAAACCTGTTTCATTTACGTTTATGGATCTAATATTGACGTCAGCTGTTTAAATAGCCATGTCTTCCTCCTAGCAATGATTGTCATTTGTTCTTTGCTCACACAGTGGACATGGATGACCACTCTGAGTATTCCAGAACTCCCGACGTTCCCAACTCGCCTGACTCTGTTCTGGAGTGTAACGGCGTTCCAGAGCGCAAGGCTGTGCTGCGCCTGTCTGAGGCTCACGGACAGCAGCTCCTCAGCGTGCTCAGGTCGTTCAGGGAGAGGGGCTTGCTGTTTGACTTCACCATCAGAGTTCAGGACAAGAGTTTCCCTTGTCATCGCTGCGTCTTGGCAGCCAGCAGCGACTTCTTCCGGTAAGTGTGTGTGTGTGTGTGTGTGTGTGAGAGTGTGTGTGTATGTGTATGTTTGCGAGTGTGTGTCTGTGTGTTTGTGAGAGTGTGTGTCTGTGAGCGTGTGTTTTTTTGTGAGAAAGTGTGTGTGCGTTTGTGAGAGAGTGTGTGTATACTCACCCATGAATTGGCATTCACAGTGAAATGTCTCTCACAGGGCTATGTTTGAGGTGAACATGCGCGAGCGTGACGACGGCTCCGTTACTCTAGGCAACCAGTCTCCAGATGCTGTGAGCTCCTTCCTGGACTTTGCCTACTCAGGAGAAACCACCATCACCAACAGCAACGTGGACATGCTCTTCCAACTGGCCTCCTTCCTTCAGGTGTCTGATACCACAATGACTGCAACTTACTGCACACCGCAATGCATCATGGTACATGTAGTTCTACAGCCCTTGGTGTGTTCTATCGCCATGGCCAGGTGTCCACTCTGTCCCGAGCTTGCGGTGACTTCCTGATCGAAACCTTAGACCTTTCCAACTGTCTGACGCTACTAGACCTCGCTGAGGGGTATGGCTCCGCCTCCCTCCTCCAGCGAGCCAATGAATTTGTGGTTGAGAACTTCCTGGATCTCTCCTTAACTCCGGACTTCCTGGAAATGCAGGTACATGCCCACAGTAGCTAGCCCTCACCCTAAGCTGGTATGTTTTCACATGACTGATATCTGCGATAACAATTGCAGGGATCACTCATTTACCTAATCTTTATTACCTAATTTTTCCATTCTCCACCTGCCACCATGAACCGACTCCAGAAAAACAAAAGATGGTGGATTGGATGAATGATGCATGGACACTCTCTCACTATGGGAACACTGACTGTGTTTTTTAACGAAACAATCTCCCTGCGTAGGTTGATGTTCTGGAGCGGTGTCTGCAGGCAGATGCACTGAGCGTGCCCAGTGAGGAGGCTGCGGTGATGTCACTGCTGAAGTGGATAGATCACGACCTGCTGGAAAGGAGGAGCTTGTTACCTAAGCTCCTCCCACTGCTGAGGCTTCATCATCTACCCACACACACGCTGAAGGTACGTGCGCAAAGCACACAGACGAACACAAACACGTGCATGACAACAAAATGACAGATCGCGTGTATATTTGTTTAAATGTGTGTATGAATATGTGTGTCTATGTGTGGCATGTGTGTGTGTGTATGGTTGGCATGTGTGTATGTATGTGTGTATGTGTGCCTGCATATGTGTATATGCCTGAGTATGTGCATGTGTGTGTGCTTGTGCTTGTGTGTGCGCGCACGTAGCTCAGCGGTTAAGGCATTGGGCTAGTGAACGGAAGGTTGCGAGTTTGATTCCCGGCTGTGGCTACATGATGTTGTGTCCTCGGGCAAGGCACTTCACCCTACTTGCCTCAGGGGGAGAATGTCCCTGCACTTGCTGTAAGTCTGCTAAATGACTGAATGTCAATGTAAAATACTGCAGGCCCTGTCTGAGAGGGAGGAGCTGCTGTGTGGAGATGAGGTGTGTCGAGGCCTCCTCAGGGAGGCAGGGAGCAGACAGAGGCAGTTCTGCGGCCTGCTAGCAGACGCCAGACCTGCAGCCACGCAGAGCTACATCTATGTACACAAGACCGAGGAGAACGGAGAGATACACCACGCCTTCTGCTACTGCCTGGAAACCGACCAATGGAGAGAGCTCCCTCAGGGTCAGGGGGCGGGGTCTCTGATACCAGACCCTCCGGGGTCTCAGCTGACCAGCTACGCTGAGAAGGTAGGCTGCTTTGCCACTGCAGCCCTGTAGCGGAGCACATGATTAGAGAGTTTGCGATGAATAAACCGTCAATATTTCAGGCCAACGCACGCACTGATAATGATTTTCCTCTTTTGCTACGTAAGCTGTTTGTGACAGGGGGTTGCCGCGGTAACTGTTGCCGGGCTGTGCGTCTCCACATTGCCGAGCCGTGCCATGACGCAACTGATGAGGTGTGGTGTTTCTGCCCCGTCACACGCACCTGCACCCCTGCGCCCGCCATGGGGAAACCCCGTACTATGCATGCCACCGTCCTCGCCCTCAACCGCCTCTACGTCATCGGGGGCAGGGCCGGAGGCTCGCGAGGCGGGGCTCCCAGCCTTCTGGAGGTGTGGCTATAGTTACAGATGGACAGTTACAGCCAGTGCACGCTATTAGTACTACATTATCATAAAACAATACTATCATAAAACACATATATAGAACACATTCAAAACACATGATCATAAAACGACAGTATCCTAAAATACATTTATAAAACACATTAAGAAACACATTATCATAAAACCACAGTATCCTAAAACACATTTATAAAACACATTAAGAAACACATTATCATAAAACCACAGTATCCTAAAACACATTTATAAAACACATTAAGAAACACATTATCAGAAAACGAGTAACATCTTACACCAGCTTTAACAGTGTGAGCTGTATTTTCACATAGGAAATAAGATTTTTATTTAAGTACGGCAACAGATTGGTATTTTCAACAGTCCATTCACACTGTGGGTCTGTATGGACAGCAGTTCAGTGGGCCTGTCTATATTCTCTGAGGTGTGACTGTGTCTAGGTGGAATACTATGATCCTCTGAGCCAAACCTGGACGCCTGTCAGCCCACTGCCCACTGCCATCTACTACCCCGAGGCCAGCGCCTGCCGCAGCCTCATCTACACCCTGGGGTCCCGCCTGGAGATCGCAGACTCCTTCAACCCCTCGCTGGACTGCTTCTTCAGCTACGACGCAGAGAGCGACCAGTGGAGCCACTTAGTGGCCGAGTTTGGTAGTTTCTTCCACGCCACGCTGGTCAAGGCTGTGGCCGTTAATAACACTCTCCACCTCTGTGATCTCTCCACCTATAAGGTGAGCTGGACGGAGTCATTGGTTAGTCATTGGTTGAATGGAATTGAATGGCATCTGCTAGTGGAGAATAGTTGGATCTCTAGAATGGATCTTGAGAATGGATCTCGAGAGTGAATCTCTAGAATGGATCTTTAGAATAGATCTTGAGAATGGATCTTGAGAATGGATCTTTAGAATGGATCTTGAGAATGAATCTCGAGAATGGATCTTGAGAATGGATCTTTTAAAATGGATTTGTAGAATGGATCTCTAGTATGGATCTCTAGTATGCACTGTATGGACAGGGCTGTTGCTCTGTGTCTGACTCAGGTCTACAGCTTCTGTCCGGAGACGCGCGTGTGGAAGGGCGTGGGCTCGTTCGAGTGCGCCGGCTTCAACGCGGGCGCTGTGGGCGTGCGAGACCGCATCTACATCCTGGGAGGAGACTACTCACCTGATGAGATCACGGACGAAGTGCAGGTAAAGAAAGAAAACTCTGCCTCCTCTTGATCTCGCTTACCTGCCCTGCTTCGAGGGGAACATGGTCATGTGACATGATGCTCTGCCTGCGCAGGTGTATCACAGTGGGAGGAGCCAGTGGGAGGAAGTGGCGCCCATGCCCAGGGCGTTGACAGAGTTCCATTGTCAGCTGATCAGCTTCAACAGACACAGAGACCCCTGGGGGGCAGGAGCCACTTGATACACACACACGTCATACACACACGATGCACACACACATTCCTAATACACACACACGTAATACACACTCTCATACAATCACTCATACACACACTCGTAAACACATGTCATACGCACTCATACACACACTAATTCCCATAGAGATCCAGATGGCTGTAACGCACACAATTCCGGAGAGTTAGACGTAACAAATGCACTGCACCATGAACTGCACTCACAAAGACAACCTTTCAACCCGATAACAAGACAAGTCTTCCTCTCTCGTTCAGACCTGCGAACCTCACACACATACACTTCATATACACACTTCAAACACACACACACACACACATATCATATACACAGGCAAGCAGGTCTACAATCAAACACACAGACAATACTCACTAAGGTATACAGACATGTTAGATAATCAGACCGATCGTCTAGGCTCCTCCCATGGAGGAACTGTATGTATCCAGGTGATAAATCTGTCACAGACGTATTTTTTGGTTGCAGAAATGCATCTAGTTTTTACGAGCCTTTTCTTGTTTTTGATGTACATCCGTGCAAAATGCCATGTATTATTTAATGTATATACAGTATATATATAGACTTGAGGATAACCTACTGAATTGTAATGGTTGGAAGATTCAAGCAAGGTCCTGTCCTCAGGACTTCTGTCTATAAAGCACAGCCGACTAATATGCACTAAATCTCTTGTTTTATTAGGAAATGGGTGTTTTCTCTGTCACTCTACCGGAGTTTTGATCGAGCATCTATCAGAATACAAACTGTTTTCACGAACATCCACCAACACTTCAAGGAGACATGTAACATCGCAACAAAAAAAATCATCTGAAAGCCTACACAAGGCTTCAGAATTGTAGGCTAGTTTACAGGATGTGCAGCAGCTCTGTGCTTCTACAAACACCATAGTGCCCTCTAGTGGCAGTACAAGACACCGACACCCCATGCCCTTCCCAAACGTGTAATTAAACAGTACACTGTTCTCCATCTCATCGCGCTCCGGCCCCTTGCCCCCCTTGCTTCTGAGATGGTTCAGTCCTGGTAGGTCTTGACCAGTAGCCACATCAGCAGCACAGTGATCAGCACGATGGTGAAGTTCAGAAAGAGATCCTGCACAGAACGATCCATTACTCCTGAGGGACGGGGGTGGGGCGAGGAAGAGGTGGAAGAAGAGAAGGAGGGATGGATGGACTCTGGGGCTGAATGGAGAGATCTGAGGAGGAGGAGAGAGAGGAGTGTGTTGAGTCTGTGTGACTGAGTTCACAGCCAGAGAACTCATCAGCTGCTGTTCTCTCGCTTTCTTTCTCTCTCTCTCCCACACACAAAATATCTCTCACTCTCTCACACATTCACAAACAGGGCAAAGACTGAGGTAAAGACAACTGAGAATAGTTGATGTACATCCCTATATCAACAGTCACATATTCACACAAAAACAATTAGGTAATTACTACAATTTTAACCACAGCAAAACACGGCCAATTTCAGTAAACTTAAGTACCTGAACATCCACTGATATGTGTTAATGAGCTAAGAGTGTAAATATAAATACATCACGCTGTATGGACTGGGAAACTCACCAGGAGTACGCAGATGCCGACACACACACACACACACACACTGAGATGGCAGAGACGAAGGTCCTGGTTTAGGCTCGGGCTCGGTCCGAACCCAGACGTCCTCTGTACCGTGACGGGGCCATGTGGGGTCCTAATGTAGCCCACATCAGTGACCGCCCACAGTGGGCATGGTGCTGGGTGCTGATGTCATGTATTTAAAACAAGTGTGTATGTGTCTTGTGTGTCGGTGTGTGTCTGTGTGTGTGTGTGCATAGTGTCCCCCCTGGGCCCTCCATCAATATACATAAACATGTTGCTGGGCAATACACACACACACAAAATAAGATTTAGAAAATATTGTTGACATTGGATACATATGGTTCAAACACACCTTCATCTTCTGATTGGCTGAGAAAACATCAGGTCTATTCATGTGTATTCGGGGGTGTATCGAGGCAACACAAACACCATCAGAAATCCTTGACATCCACCCTGCTCATCCCTCATCGAATCCAAACAGATCACACTGTGTTTTTTTCCACTGAGTCATGTGTATTTCTGATCTGCGCCACACCACATATATGAACGAACATGGACACTGGTCTAATATCAGACGTCCTAAATCTGGTCACTGTGGTTGACCGATTGTGACGGTTCATCAGTTCAGCACAGCTTATACCTCACACCTGACAGCTGCTCACAATGGTGTTACCTTTCATATGCTGCTAAACCCCTTTTGACAGATGAAACACACACAGACATAGACACACACACACACAAACATACGTTCCAGGTTTAGGTCTAGGGTTCAGTAACCATGTGGTTCATGATTGCTGTCAGTGGATTAAAAAGAACAGGAACATCGCCTGTCCTGTCTAGGAGAGCCACACTGTGTCCAAACCTGCCGGAGAAAACCACTGGTGATCCTGTCTGAGGTGTGTGTGTATGTATGTGTGTGTATGTGTGTATGTGTATGCATGTGTGTGTGTACGTATGTGTGTGTATGTGTGTGTGTGTGTATGTATGTATGTGTGTATGTGTGTATGTACGTGTGTGTGTGTGTGTGTGTATGTATGTGTGTGTATGTATGTGTGTGTGTGTGTGTATGTATGTGTTTGTGTGTGTGTGTGTGTGTGTGTGTGTGCATGGCCACCTAGACAGCTGCAGGGGCAGGTTTGTGTGTGTGTTGTCTCTGAGATGAGGCAGAGTGGAGCTGACAGGATTACCCTGCAGACCAGAGGTGAGACCCAGGATCATCCAGCCCTCCAGCCCTCACATTCTAGTGACCTGGCTCAAATCAAAACAGAGCGCCATAAACCAGGGTTGACAATATGAGGTCAAAACATAGCATGTGTGTTCATGGTGGCTCTTTGTACCTCAGGTCAAGTGGATGATGGCCGCAACTGTCACAGCTGAGAATAGCGTATTACATTACATAAGACCGCAAAGGCCTAATATGGACGTTAAGAGTAGGATTAAAGAGATATGTTATTAACACGGCTTTGTTGGGTTCCACCAGCAGAGGCAGGGTCCCCGGGAGAGAAGAGGAGATCACAGAAACTATTTTAAAAAGCAGGATCTGGTTTCGGAAGAGTCTTTCCGTCGGTGTTTCCATTGTTCTGTCTCCATCACTCTGCTTCCAACCAAATGGACATTTGAACTTGAGAAGCCTGAATTTTGTTCCATTTTGAATTTTTCAAAGTATGAAGTTCAAATGTGATTTCGGGCGTATTCAAGTCTGTGGTGTTAAAATGTCAATAAGTATTCGATGACTGGTATTTTCCAGTCGATTGGAAAATGGCCGGCTGAGCGGTTGGGCAGAGGTGGGCGCCCCTCGGATTGATAAAGGATTGCCATGGTGATAATGGAGGATAGGGCCCTGGGAAGCTCCTGGCGCAGCTGTTGTTTTGATTCTCATAACATGTTTCTATAGCGAAGAAGGGTTCCCCCCTGGCCAGCTATGCTATTCTGGTATACATGATTAGACGGCAATGGACAGGTGAAGGCTTTGAGGCTTGGATGCACGGCACACACGCTCTTACGCACTTTAGTCACCCTACCCCACACCACCATAGACATTTATGTCTATGTACCCCACCCTCGCTCTGGATAAGAACGTCTGCTAAAATCAGTGGTCCCCAGGGCCCCACTGCCCTGCATGTTTTAGATGTTTCCCTGCTCTAACACACATGATTCAAATGAATAGGTCCTTGGCAAGCTCAGAAGGATACTGATAACGAACCAGCATAAGAATCAGGTGTGTGGGAAGGGGAGAAACATCAAAAACATTCAGGACTGTGGGTCCCTGACGACCAGGGTTGGGGACCATTGTGCTAAATGACTACATGCAAGTCACAGAATCAAAAACGGAATATAAATAAACATTTTCATGCGTTATAAATAATAATAATAATACATAAACAAAAAGGGAGAAAACTCGGTTAATCAGCCGGCGATCTGTTCTGCATCGGCGAGTTCTGATGCCACACTGAGATTTTTTCTTTCCGAAAGCGGAACCATTGTTTTAGTCGTGTGTTTCCCTCGGACAGGCGGACGCAAGTAGTGGCAGCATGGAGCCCTGTTTAGAAAACGTCAAATCGTCAAGAAAAAGTAAAGAGGAAAAGAAACTCCTCCGGAAACAGATTAAAGCCAGTCATGTTTTACTGAAACATGAGGGCATTAGTACAGTATCTCACCCCACACAGGTAAGAGTTAAAGCAGCTTCAGGCACACAGTAGAGGAGCTAACTCAGCTAGTGCTCCCCAACACTAACAGTGTTCGTACCACCTGCATGTATACTCTGCTCATCTATCTACTGTGGGGCTCCTGAAATACAATGACAGCTAACATTCTCAACTATAAAAAGGCTGAATATGTTCACTTTAGACAGCCACGATATTTAGTTAATACAGTGTAATGCAGTGGTCCCCAACCCTGGTCCTCAGGGACCCACAGTCCTGCATGTTTTAGATGTGTCCCTGCTCCAACACACCTGATTCAAATGAATGGGTCGTTATCTAGCTCTGAAGAATCCTGGTAACGAACCAGCATAAGAATCAGGTGTGTGGGAAGGGGGGAGACATCTAAAACATGCAGGACTGTGGGTCCCTGAGGACCAGGGTTGGGGACCACTGGTATTAATGTACAGATCAAATAAACGCTGTCTATTGAAGAAGTCATGTGCGCGGATCTGCTCCGACGCTACAGGGTCTGGTGGTCGCCAACGGTGGGCTTGGCAACGGGGTGAGTCGCGAGCAGCTGTTAGCGGTCCTAAAGGAAGCGGGGGAGGTCGAGACCCTTGTCATGCCCCCGCACAAACCCTACGCCTTAGTCACGTACAGGTATGGGCGGCCGCACGGTGTAGACGTCTTACATTTCTTTACATTTACATGTATTCATTTAGCAGACGCTTTTATCCAAAGCGACTTGCAAGAGAGAGCATTACAAAAGACACGTCTTGTTCGGAAGCGTCACGTTCTGTCTGCGGCCCCCTTGCAGGTTGCAGGACTCTGCCCAGAGAGCTCACGCCCTCTTTAACGGCACACAGCTGCACTGCGGAGACCAGAGTGTCGTTTTGTATCTCAGCTTTGTCGATTCAGGTAAAAAGGGGAGGGGTGGAGGGGTAGCCATTGGCAATGGTTACACCCATGTGGGTGTTCCTACAGCAGGAGCACAGTAGTCAGGTGGCTGAGCGGTGAGGGAATGGGGCTCGTAATCAGAAGGTTGCAAAGTTCCATTCCCGGGCCGTGTCAAATAACGTTGTGTCTTTGGCCAAGGCACTTCACCCTACTTGCCTCAGGGGCGAATGTCCTTGTGGATAAGAGCGTCTGCTAAATGACTCAGTGTAAACGTACAGAGCTGTGTGTCTGTTGGTCCCTGCAGGGGTCAGCCAGAGGGAGGTGTGCGTGTCCCTCCCCCCAGGGTTGCTTGTGGTCGAGGACTACGTGACTCCAGAGGAAGAGGCTGTTCTCCTGAGTGCCATAGACTGGTCGTCCCACGATGAGGATGATGTCACAGGTGCGTAATTGGATCTTAAGTGCGACAGTTTGTCAGTTGGTCAGTTTGACGCGACAGTTTACCTTCAGCTGTACCTGAGATCTAAGCTCACTTGTATATGTCTGCCCCCCCCCACCACCCTTTCAGCTCAGAAAGCTTTGAAGCACAGAAGAGTGAAGCATTATGGGTATGAGTTTCGCTATGACAACAACAATGTGGACAAAGACAAACCTTTGCCTGGAGGTGCGTTGGTTCGGAGATTGTGTTTTACATCTTCTGGCTAATTTAGTGGACATATCGTCCTCATCCCCTACCCCAGGTCTTACATTTACATTTAGTCATTCAGCAGACGCTCTTATCCAGAGCAACTTACAGCCACAGGGACAGGGACATTTACCCCTGAGGCAAGTAGGGTGAAGTGCCTTACCCAAGGACACAACGTCATGTTGACATAGCTAGAGTTCGAAGCAGGTACCTTCTGTTTACCAGCCCAACTCCCTAACCGACTGTGCCACATCACTCCACAGGTCTTCCACTGCCGTGTGTGTCAGTTCTGGAAAGATGTGTGAAGGATGGTCATGTTTCCTCTATGCCAGACCAGCTGACCGTAAACCAGTACCAGTCTGGACAAGGTTAGTTCCTAGCCATAGGAACCCCACTCTTATGCAAGTTTGGATATTACGGCTGTGAATACAGCAAATAATGCTGTGATACGGCTGAGAAGTGTAGGTGCAGTTCTGGATGTGGCCACACGATGGTAGCATAGCGCTTTATAGCCAAAAATACTCTCAAACCATAAATTGGTAGTATTTGGTATTAGAAATAATTTAATTGTCTTTTAATTGAGAACAGTTCTGGTGTTTTGTTTTCAATAAAGTATATATATATACATGTGTGTGTGTGTTGCTCCAGGAATTCCTCCTCATGTGGACACTCATTCTGCCTTTGAGGATTCCATCCTCTCCCTCAGTCTGGGAGCCAAGGTAAAAATAGCTGCACACAGCTGTGTGTGTGTGTGTGTGTGTGTGTGTGTGTGTGTGTGTGTGTGTGTGTGTGTGTGTGTGTGTGTGTGTGTGTGTGTGTGTGTGTGTGTGTGTGTGTGTGTGTGTGTGTGTGTGTGTGTGTGTGTGTGTGTGTGAGAGAGAGAGAGGGAGGGAGACAGACAAACGGAGAGCGAGAGAGAGAGAGAAAGACTGTTTTCCCGAGGGTGTGCATGTGCATCACTTGGATCAATCAGTCAAAACTCCAGCAACACTTAAGTGTAGATGAGATATCGAGGGTCTGGATGAGTCACTCATCCCAGGGAAGTCGAGTAGTTTCTCAAATGTAACCTCAGGTATGTGCGTGTGTGTGTGTGGTTGTGACTTCAATATTAGGAGGCAGGGCTTGGGATATGGACAAGCTTTCCATTACAGAAAAACATGTTGTCCCCTCCTGCCTCCTGCCTCACGCACACACATACACACACAATCACACACAGTTAAAGAGCTTTTCAGTGTCCAGACTTTTAAAAGTTCCACAGAGGGTGTTGGCTGTCTAATGGAGTGTGTGTGTGCAGCAGGAACATGTGTGTCTGCTGGGAAGGGTCTTACAAGGACATGCACTCACAGACACACATGCACACGCTCTCCACAGGAAAGTTCCATCTCATCGATTGATTTGATGACGCGTGTCTTTAAGGAGATACCTTAGTTCCTTCGGTAATGAGAAAGAGCGATAACTGGTTCACCTCGAAAGAGAGGCAGCAGGGAAGAGGAGAGTGAAAGAAAATGAGAGATGGAGAAAGAAAGAGAGAGAGAGAGCGCGGGTGAAGACCCATCTGTCTGCGTTTCTTGTCGTTCCTCCAGGAGGCATGGACGAGGGGGGGGGGGCAACACACTGACAAGGAACCCACTTTAGATTTGTCTGTCGCAGACCACCAGGGGGTGGTTCTGATGCGACATTGATGCCAAGGGTGGAGGGGTGGGGGTGGTGTGGGGCGTCTCAGTGACAGGAGGGACCGTTCTGTTCTAGATGCGACGCGGTGAGCCTGGTCTGGTAGCGGGAGGGGTGGGGGTGGGGTTGTAACTCTCGTCAGTGTCTTCAGAGCAGGGCTCTCGTTAGCGACAGCCTGTCCTCTGTCAACTCATCACTCACTCACTGCAAAGCAGATGGGGTGTGTGCGCGCGCGCTTGTGTGTCTGCGCGCGCTTGTGTGTGGTCACGTCTGTGTGTCCGTATGGTTGTGTGTGCGCGTGCGTGTTTACGCACGTGTGTCTGGGTGGTTGTGTGTGTGTGTGTGGGATCACGTCTGGGTGGTTGTGTGTGTGGGAGTGTGTGTGTGTGTGATCACGCCTGTGTGTCTGGGTGGTTGTGTGTGTGTGGTCCCGTCTGGGTGGTTGTGTGTGTGGTAGTGTTTGTGTGTGATCATGCCTGTGTGTCTGGGTGGTTGTGTGTGTGTGTGGTCCCGTCTGGGTGGTAGTGTGTGTGTGTGTGTGTGTGGTAGTGTGTCTCTGTGTGTAAGCCCTTCCAAAGGGACGTTGTCTCTCTGGACTTGCTAGCTTGTGCGCTGTCAGGGGTGAAGCTCCTGATGAGGACACACTGTCTCTGGGAGATGGTGGCCAGTTTAGGAGGATGCGTGTCCCCGAGGCTGGGGGGAATAGGGGGGAACAGGGGGGAACAGGGGGGCACAGGGGGGAACAGGAACACATCGTGTTTCCTCCGTGATTCCACAACTCGACTGAATCGTCCGTCTTGCGAAATTGGTTTGCTCTTGATCGTGTCCCTTCCTTGAACTGGGAACAGCATGTGTGTGTGTGAGTGTGAGTGGGTGTTGATAAGTTTTGAGAAGCAAGGTGGTTTGGTTTTGTGTGTGTGTGTGTGTGTATGGTGTGTGTGTGTGTGTGTGTGTGTGTGAGGCAGTGATGAATTGCTGAGTGTTGTAGCGTAGCACAGCAGTCAAGAGCAGGATTGATTCGGTCACAGTCCACTGGGCTCATTGATTGGTTGAATCTCCCAGAAGGTTAGCGGACTGGGAAGAAAGCACAGGTCTGTCATCTGTCCAACAAGTGTGTGTGTGTGGGTGTGTGTGTGTGTATGCGTGGCCTGTGCACACTTGTACTGATACATAAAATAGATCTTTTTACAACGTTTTAGCATTGAATAGAAAAAGGCTTATAAGAGATGCAAAGGTTACGATCAGTCGTTGTTTCTCTCCCTCTCTCTCTCTCCCCCTCTCTCTCTCTCCCTCTCTCTCTCTCTCCCCCTCTCTCTCCCTCCCTCCCTCTCTCTCGCTCTCCCCCTCTCTCTCCCTCCCTCTCTCTCTCCCCCTCTCTCTCCCTCCCTCCCTCCCTCTCTCTCGCTCTCCCCCTCTCTCTCCCTCCCTCTCTCTCTCCCCCTCTCTCTCCCTCCCTCTCTCTCTGTGGGTGATGGTTTGTCTCTGGGACCGGGATATGAGAGCTAAATATAGAGGGGCCGTGCTCCAGCCCTGCCCTCTGTCCAGCTCCAGGCTGCCTGTGACTCAGGCCATGAATCTGGACGGGGCCACACTGCCGCCCTTCTGTCCCCTCCAGCTCTGTCCCCTCCTGCTCTGTGTAACCGTGACGTCACTCCTGTCGCCCCCAGACTGTCATGGAGTTCCGGCACCCTGACGGCCGGCAGGTTGCCGTGGTGTTGCCAGGTCGGAGCCTCTTGGTGATGAGGGGAGAGAGCAGATACCTGTGGACTCATGGGTGAGAGAGAGAGAGAGAGAGAGAGAGAGAGAGAAACTGTGAGAGAGAGATAAAGAGAGAGAGACTGAGAGAGAGATAGAGAGAGATAGAGAGACTGTGAGAGAGAGAGAGCGAGAGAGAGAGACAGACTGTGAGAGAGAGAGAGACTGTGTGAGAGAGAGAGCGAGAGAGAGCGAGAGAGACAGACTGTGTGAGAGAGAGAGAGAGAGACTGTGAGAGAGAGAGAGAGAGACTGTGAGAGAGCTAGAGAGAGGTCAGTGTGGTACGCATGGTGAGTTCACCTTGTCCTCTTCCGCCCCCCCCAGGATCACCCCCAGGAAGTATGATGTGGTCCCAGCCTGCGACCCACAATCCCCTGCTGCCGTGACCTCTGACCTCAGTAACCATAATAACTTGACCCTGAGCAAGAGGGGCATCAGGACTTCCCTGACCTTCCGGAAGATCCGCTTCACCCCATGTGACTGTGGTGAGCTCCACTGTGTGTGGGGGGGATTTACTGTGTGTGTGTGTGTGTGTGAGAGCGAGCGAAAGGCAACCTCGCAAGTCTCTTTGTATGCTTTGGATAAAAGCGTCTGCTAAATGAGGTATTATAAAATTATTATTTGAATTATTTGAGGTATTATAAAATTATTATTTGTCTCCACAGCCTTCCCCTCCGCCTGCGACAGCCAGCGCCCCGCCCCCATCCCCGCCTCGCCCCCCTCCCTCCCCCGCTGCCCCTCGGAGGCGGCCCGTCTGGAGGAGCAGTACGTGCACCGCGTCTACGACAGCATCGCCGCCCACTTCAGCGGCACTCGCCACTCCCCCTGGCCCCGCGTCTGCCACTTCCTGGCCGCGCTCCCCCCGGGGAGCCTGCTGGCCGACCTGGGCTGCGGGAACGGGAAGTACCTGGGGGTCAACCCGGACGTGATGGCGGTGAGCGTGCGCTTGGATGGTAATCGTACCTTTGAAGCGCCTGCTGGTCAAGCGGAGATATTCAAAGGATCTGCGGAGAGGAGGGAGAGGGTTCTGCAGAGAGAGGAGAGAGGGTTCTGCAGAGAGAGGAGAGAGGCTTCTGCAGAGAGAGGAGATAGAAGGTTCTGCAGAGAGAGGAGAGAGAGGGTTCTGTAGAAAGCCGAGGAATGGTTCTGCAGAGGGAGGGTTCTGCAGTGCGGGGGTTCTGCAGAGATAGCAGAGGGAAAGTTCTGGTCGAGGTTCTGAGCAGCTGTGGTACCAGGGTACTGTTGACAACAACGCAAATAAATCAAGCCTCCTGGTCCCCTGGCCCATTAACACTGGTTACTTTGAAAGCTTTTAATTGAAATGAAAAAGTTGACCTTTGTATAGCTGTCGTTTTGTCTGAGAGTGATGTACAAGTTGTGAATTAGTGGTGTGTGTGTGTGTGTATTTAATGATAGTTGTGTGTGTGTGTGTGTGTGTGTTGGGAGGGGGGGGCACCGGTGTGTGTTTTAACAGCAGGAAATACCCCACAGCCTCTCTCTGGACCCCCTCTCTGTAGGCTGGAGTGAGTGACTCACAAAACAGGAAACATAATTACATTTCTCCCTGAGCCCAAGTTTTATTGAAGATATTATGGCTATCAATTTCCCCTTTCACTCCCTCGTCCTCTTGCATACCTCTCTCTCTTTCATTCTCTCTTCCCTACTCCCACCGTCTCTCCTTTCCTCCCTTAATCCCATACTCCCCCCCATCTTCTCTCTTTTCTACTCCCCCACTCACTTCCCTGTCTCTATCTCCCTCTCTCCCATGTTCCCCCATCTTTCTCTCCCATCCTCCCCCTATCGCTCTCTCCCTCCCATCCTCCCCCTACCTCTCTCTTCCTCCCTCTTTCCCATCCTCCCCCTATCTCTCTCCCATCCTCCCCCTATCTCTCCCTCCCTCTCTCCTATCTCCCCCTATCTCTCTCTCTCCCTGCTCCATCCAGCTCATGAGTTCATGGATCAAGTCTTTCATTATGTGGCTCTAAGTAGGCTGGCCTGGTGAGGGCCACTTCGTTATACTGACTCCCTGCAGACATGTGCTGCCGCGGGCCCTCAGATCTGGGACCAGCTGTTCTGCCTCATATTAAAAGCTGTGGTTGGAGAACAGACATAAGCACGCATCTGAGACCAGTTTAGGTTAATGCTGCATGCAGGTTTACCACAGGGAAGCTGTTCCATTCAGAGCTTGAGTTTAGTTCTAGACAAAATATCCAACAAAGATAATCCTTTTTTGTCCTGCAGTGGGGAGATTGCAGTTTGCAACAGAAAGGTACAGTATAGTACTCCGAGTAACAGGTTAAAATAAAAAAAAGATACAGGGAATCCTATCAATATGGACAAAAGGATCTAAGAGTAAGAAATAGCAACATTGTATATAAGTGAGTGACAGGTGAGTGTATACTATATGTGTGTGTGTGTGTACTCTACGTGTGTGTACTAAACGTGTGTGTGTGTACTATGCTTGTGTGTGTCCTGTAGATAGGCTGTGACCGCAGCAGTGTACTGGTCCAGATCTGCTTAGAGAGAGGCCACTTGGCGTTGGTGTCGGACGCCCTCAGTGTTCCGCTACGCAGCGAGGCCTACGACGCCTGCATCTCCATAGCTGTGATACACCACTTCTCCACAGAGGCAAGTGGCGCACGCACTCACACACACACACACACACACACACACACACACACACTCACTCACCCTCACCCACACACACACACGGCTCAGTAAGATCTGAACACGAGTGCCATCCTGCCCTCCTCTCGTCCAACAATGGAGGTCATCCCATAATATGTGGATGATCGTTTCTCCTGATGGCTTGTCATAAAAACGAAAGCAGTCTTGTTAGAGCGCTGATTGAATTACCTGTTAAATGACGGCTGTGTGCGCGTGTGTGTGTGTGTGTGTGTATTTAGGATGGATGTGTGTTCATAATGTTTTTGTTTTTTTGATGTGTGGTGTATGTATTTAATGATGAATTTGTGGTTTTTATGTTGTGTTTTTTGCTGTTTGTGTGTGTGTGTGTGTGTGTGTGTGTGTGTCTGTGTGTGTATTTTTAATGATGTGTTTTTCTCTCTCTGTGTGTATGTGTGTGTAGGAGCGGAGGTTGGCCGCAGTGAAGGAGCTCACCAGGCTGTTGAAGCCTGGAGGAAGGGCTCTGATCTACGTTTGGGCCCTGGAGCAGGAACACAACAAGCAGAGGTCCAAGTACCTCCGGGATCCCCAGGGTCCTTCAGGCAGCGCCACGGACGCCATACTGGACCCCAGTCAGGACCCTGGACAGCACACAGCCAAAGACCAGGACTACAAAGAGAACCCTACTGGTACAGAGGACACATCAGACTCCATCCAGGTGTCTCCTGGGAAAGAGAGTTCTACCAAGCTGAGTGTCCACACCAACCGCACTGCCTTCAACTCCCAGGACCTGCTTGTCCCTTGGCATCTGAAGGAGGGAGGGGCGGAAAGGAGGAGGAAAGAGGGTGTAAAGGGGGAGGGTGGGGGAGGAGGAGGAGGACCCAGAAATATTGCTCAGCCCTGTTCTAATGCAGACCTCCAGACCTCGGTCTCCAGCTCTGACCCCAAGCTTGACCCCAGCCCAAAGAGCGGGCCTGTGTTCCACCGTTTTTACCACGTGTTCCAGCAGGGGGAGCTGGAGGGACTGTGTGGCAGGGTGACAGGAGTGAGGGTGGAGAGGAGCTACCATGACCAGGGGAACTGGTGTGTCGTATTGGAGAAGACCGCTGGAGCCTGCTAATACCAGGACTGATGGAGAACACCACCCAGACATTGTCACATCCCCGGCGGGGGGGGGGGGGGGGTTAAGTTTTTAAATCTAATTGAATTCGTGAACATGCGCCACTGCTCGTCAGAGAAAGACAATTATACGGCCTAACGATGCATTTTATCGTCGCTGATTACGTCCTTCAAATAAAATGTGGAGGGGATGAAAGATTCAGGTGTTTGTAGGTTTCATTGTTTGTTTGCCAGGAGCTAGACTGAAGAGAGAAGCATCTTCACCTCTCAGCTCTCATCTACCATTTTCATCTTTATTGCTATAAACTCTATCAGTATTCAGTGTGGCGCTTGTCCATTTGGGTAGGCTGGCCCCTCCGTTGACGACACCTGGAAGAGACACACACACACACACGCACGCACAAGGTAAGTTCGAAGAGGCGCGGTAAAAGACAGAATGAATCCCAGGATAATAGCCTCTTGATGCTGACTGGCGAGGAGGCCGTTATACGGTGAGCTCCTTCGATAATTGGGGAACGGCTCCCGGTAAATGACCCCTGGGCTGCCGCGGTCCAGCGGGAATGGAAATGCGAGCTGGCCTGTCAGCTTGGTTAAAGGCAAGGCGGCCACTTCCAGTGCGACCGGTGTTTTCTCTATCGATTTGCGGTGCCGCTGCGATTGTCCCTGGCTACAGAAAGGCACTTGACATTTAGAGAAAATTGCACGGGGAAAGATGTGCCTGTACCCACAGAATATTGATCTCACTGTAATGCACTTATATTCTGTTTAGGCTTAGAGGCTGCGTGTATTGTCAGGGTCAAATGCCATTTGTCAGGGGTATTCCTGGCAGATTTGGGCTCTTAAGACGTATGACATAAGATGTTGATGTCCGGGGCTGCATGGCAATCTCTGGCAATGCGAATCATCGCAAAAGGTCAAGTCCCCATTGAGGTCATTTGAACTATTCTTAATGGTTATCTCTAAGTTTACAGTAGCTTGCGGGTTTACATTGTGGTTCCATGGATCAGCAGCTTATTGAGTGGACATAAGTCACAATTCCCGCCTAGAAAATGTGCAGTAATCTTATGGATAGTACAAGCGCTAACCTGACATCGACTATTTCCAAGGATGACAAAGAAACTACATTACCCAGAGGGCAAGGTTAAGCGACATGACGTTTTACGACAGCAACGCTCAGTGTACGGCACAACATGGCAGCGTTCGGAGCTAGTTTTGAAAGCGCGAACAACATCGAGGAAAAGAAGAAATATAAGCGCCAAGCAAGACAAGAAGTTCTTGAAAAGGTACCGGTTGTTTTTACATATGTATGCTGGTTTTCACATGCTTTGCGAGAAGGTTTAAGATATATCTTAGCATGCTAGGCAAGGTGCTAAAGGGTCGCTAAAATGCTAACTTTGGCTATAATTGGGTGCATTTACATTTTATTTGTCAAATGTCAATTAATGTATACTGTCCCTCTATGACAAATAAAAAGTAAATAAATGAATAAATAAACTGGCGAGCTAATTGTTTGTGAACGTCTGGAAACGTCAGATGTGTTGATTCTAGCAGCTCTGCCATATAAGGTATTTCCGGTCCTAAATGGGATTAATTTGGCTCGTGTCTGTGTCAAAGAGGCAGGAAGTGGGTTAGAATAATTGAGGCTATCTTGATTTGGGCTCCAGACCAGGAGACTGACGGCAGGACAAACACTGCTGGAGTGAGATAGCAGCAAGGATGCACCTGTAAGCATACACACACTCACACTCACAGACACACAGACGTACCTAGTCATCTTTGTAGACACTGGGGGGAGGCGAGCTAAGGCAATTGTTCCTATGTTGGACACATATTCTAACGCAGGGATGTCTGTTATCACCGAAGCACCTGTGTTAACATTGCTTCCCTCGTCAAACACGCAAGGTCACCCTCTTTCACAGAGTGTGTGCGTGTGTGTGTGTGTGTGCACTGCAAGGGGCTTTATAGCGCCTTCAATTCAAAAGCAGTGTCGTTTCGCACATCAGGCCGCTTAAAGGAAGATGGATAGTTGTAGTAAGGAGAGAGGAGGCACTGAGGAAACAGCCCTGTACTAACTTGCTCCCTTCTCCTCCTCTCCTCCTCCTCTCCTCCCCTCCTCTTCTCATCCTCCCCTCCTCTCCTCTCCTCTCCTCCTCCCCTCTTCTCCTCTCCTCTCCTCCTTTCCTCCTTGTCTCCTCCTCTTCTTCTCCTCTCCTCCTCCTCCTCTCCCCAGGCTAAGCAGCAATATGAGAAGGAGGAGAGGAAGAAGGAATTGAAGAGGCAGAGAGGGGAGAACACCTGGATGCTCCCTGAAGTGGACCTCCGACTGCAGCAGATACAGGAGGTGAGGTCAACTAGCGCATCACCGTGGCAACCCCTGCCACCGTGGCAACCCCTGCCACCGTCCCATAACCACTTATCCCATAACAATTTTTTTAAATATATTTTCTTTGCCACAGGAGGTCTCTGGAAAGGGCAAGAAAAAGAAAGAGAAGAAGTCGAAAAAGAGCAAGAAGGAGAAAAAGAAAAAGCGGGAAAAGAGAGCAGCGGGGGGCGATGAGTCCAGCAACAGCTCAGCGGTCAGACCTCACCGCACCTCGACACGACACGTATCCCTCCGCCGTTCCATGCGGTTCCGCGAGCGGTTTCTCCGGGTTGACGGTTCTTCCCTTTCCCCAGGAGTCCGAGGACGAGTGGGTGGAGTCTCAGCCTCAGACGGAGGCCCCAGTCAAGGCCTGGAAGATTCCTGCTGACGCCAAGCCCACAGAGGGGGCCTCGGTCCCGGCCGCAAGCAGCCAGGTGGGTTGGGCCATGTGCGTGTTCGGTGTGCCTCCACAGAAGATGGAAGGAGCAGTTCAATAGAGTTCTTCTTCTACACCCCCCCCCCAGTGAAACTGTCACAGATTCAAACGGCAAAGTTTAAAACCAGTTTAGTCAGGCTCATATTAGTAATAGTAACAGTTGACCTGTTACGAGTACGCATGCACACACACACACACATACACACACAGTGGGGCGCATCAGTATGGTTCAATGAGGATCGATCAGTGTTGTACCCTGCAGTTCTGATCCATGATAACTGGGTGTCTGTGGAGGTCAGAGTGTTTTTAAGATGTTGATCGTTGATTTGCTACGCTCTGATTCTCCTCCCCTCTCTTGACTGCTGGGTTTCCTGTTTGCGTTCTTCTTCTTTTCTTTTCATCATCTTTTTCCGCCCCTCCACCCGGCTACGTTGCAGAGAGATGAATGGATGACCTTTGACTTCCTGACAATGAAAACCACGTCCGTTGCTGAGAAGAGAGCGGAGAAGGAGAGACTGAAGGAGGAGCAGAGAGAGAAGGAACGCCTCATCGAACAGGTGTGTGTGTGTGTGAGGGGGGGGGCTTTATTTCACTGAAAGAAGTACTGATATTATGTGATCATTGTGTGTGTGTGTGTATTCCCAGGCTGGCCTACACAAGCGAGAGCTGAACCCGTTCTGGAAGGATGGGGGTAGCGGCCTGCCCACAGAGGCCAGTGCCAGTACTGCAGTACAGAAAGGTACACAGCAGGGCCTGAAGTGGAACCCAACCCCCTCACCCCCATCTAACCCTCCCAGTTCAAAGCAGTGCTGGCTGCTTTCAGTACCTCCTCTTTAATCTTCTCCAGACTCGCCTCCCTCTCCCCCCCCCTCCTTCCCTCCCTGGCTCTCCTTCCCTCCCTGGCTCTCCTTCCTCCCCCCTCACTCCCCTTCCTTCCTCCCTGGCTCCCCATCCTCTCCCCTCGCTGCCCCCCCCCCCCCCTCCTGTTTAAAGTGATCTCCTCCCTGTACACTAAACACTCTGTGGACCCTCATCTCTTTGAAATGCAGCGACCCCCTTTCAACTTTTGATCTCGCGTCCCATCTCTCACGCTCTCTCGCTCGCTCGCTCTCGCACGCTCTCTTCCTCTCCTTCTGTCTCTTAATGATTTATGTTTACTGCCTCAGCGCCCCGGCGCTAACCTGCTGAACTCCTCTACCCAGAACCCCCCTCTGAAGCGCCGGCGGAGCAGCTTATCTCTGTTCTCTGAGTTCTTTACGCACACACACACACACTTAGAGTAGCTTGATGCACTGCCAACCTCCCGACCCTCACTGTAAATCTGTACCAATATTACTGAGCTGGGGGCTGGCAGGGGAGGGGGGCAGGGGAGGGGGGAAGGCAGGGGAGGTAGGGGAGGGGGGGCAGGTAGAAAAGGGGGACAGGCAAGGGAGGGGGTCAGGCCGTGGAGGGGGTCAGGTAGGGGAGGGGGGCAGGTAGAGGAGGGCAGGTAGGGGAGGGGGGCAGGTAGGAGAGGGGGGGACGGTAGGGAGGCGGGCAGGGAGGGGAGGGGGTTGGGAACAAGTGGAGAAGAGAGGGGGGTGAAGGAAGGTAGGGAGGATGAGCACGATTGCAAATTGGGGAAGGAGGGGAAAGAGAGGGGAGGGGAGAGGGGAGAGAGAGGAAGCGCAGTGTGAACAGACTAGAGCAGAGTGCAGATAAAACATGTTTGTGTTGTGTTGAGGGGAGAGAAACTGACTCAGGGTTTTAGACAGGGGGATGCAGGGATGAGACACACAAAGAAGAGAGTCCCTAAGCTGACAGGCAGAACTGTGTGTGTGTGTGTGTCTGTGTGTGTGTGTGTCTGTCTGTGTCTTTGTGTGTGCGTGTGTGAGAGAGAAGCTTATCTCTACCCAGTATGTTATTTTCTCCCCTGGGAGAAGGTATGTTGTCTCCCCGGTAAGCTTCTCTCCAGCAGCATGGCCTAATAACTGAAGTACCAACACACACCACACACACACACGCACTTGCATTCATCTCTGTAAATTGTATGCCAGAGGGGATTACTGTTTACCTCACCATGCCGCATTTGATTGATTGGGGGTCATAGAGAGGTATGCTTGGGGAAAGTGTGTGTGTGTGTGTGTGTGTACGCACAGCGAGGCTTTTTGTTTCACTAACTAACAGCCTTGGATCATTCTAAAAGTCCTCTGATCATTCGTTGTGTGACAGGGCCCATTCTCTGTATGGAATCAGTCTGGATCTTAGATGTGAAATGTCCTTATTTAGAGACCAAACCCTGGGGAGACGCAAACAGCTGGTCTCTCCGGCCAGGTGCATTGTGGGATGTGTCCCTGTGAAATGAACGTGCAGGGGTTTCCCACAGAGGAGTTTGACTGTAGCTTTCCTCCCTCTTTCTCCTCCCTCCGCCCTGTCCTCCCC
The DNA here is from genome assembly GCA_030340665.1 of Neosalanx taihuensis. NCBI lineage: Eukaryota > Metazoa > Chordata > Actinopteri > Osmeriformes > Salangidae > Neosalanx > Neosalanx taihuensis. The sequence continues at coordinate 4,467,621 of CM059297.1, read as the reverse complement.
CTGACCCCTTCCCCCTCCTCCTCTGACCTCCCTCCCCCCCCACCCCCCCAGCTGCGGTTGTGGATGACGGGGGGCTGAGCTGGCTGAGGAAGAGCTACCAGAGGATGCAGGAGCAGGCAGAGAGAGAGCAGCGCAGCCTGGACGCTGTGGTGTCCGAGAGATACGGCGTGAGACGCGCGCGCGCACACACACACACACACACACACACACACACACCACCTGTGTATACATCCTCACAGGCAAACATACCCTGGCTGTTTATTTGCGACACTGTGATACACACCGCCACTCTGGCTCTAATACTTTCTTGCAGATTTTAGACGCAGTGCGTACACACGCGCGCTCACACACTTACACACACACACACACACACACATACACTGTGTCCTTGGTTAAGTCTGTCCCTGCAGTGTCAGCATTTGTGTCTAAAGTAGACAGGAGAAATCTTTCCGCTTGTCAGAAACAGAGGCACAAATCGCTATGCACCATGGAAATTACTGCTCTGTGTGTGTGTGTGTGTGTGTGTGTTTCAATCCCTGCAGTCCATGGAACAATTTCAAAAGAGGCTGGATGAGGCTGAGAGAGCAGTTTATGGACAGGGGAGAGGGGAGGGGATGGGGAGAGGAGGAAGAGGGGGATGGAGGAGAGGAGGAGGAGAGGGATGGAGGAGAGGAGGAGGAGGAGGAGGAGAGGGATGGAGGAGAGGAGAGGATGAGGGAAGGGGAAAAGAGAGATGGAGGAGAAGAGAGGGAGATGGGATGGACGGAGAGAGTTGGAGAAGACCGAATGTGGAGCGTGGCTTGAAGGATGAAGAGAGGGAGGACAGGAGAGAGGAGAGAGGGAGGGAGGGAGAGAGGGGGGGGTGACGGGCGGAGAGATGGGGAGCGTGATCGAGGTCATGACGGGGAGAGAGAGAGGGAGAGATACAGGGATAGAGAAAGAGAGAGGGATAGAGAAAGAGATAGAGACAGAGAAAGAGAGAGGGATAGAGAAAGAGATAGAGACCGAGACAGTGACAGACCCAGGGGAGCTTCAGACAGACCCCAGCACAAGGACCGCCGAGCCCACCGAGAGAGCTCCTCTCCTGGGCCGGGCCGGTCCCAAGCGCCCCTCTCCCTTGGATCTCTGAAAGGGCGCTTCCTCAAGCCCTGTGAGGATGAGGATGATGCGAGAGGTGAGTAAAGGCTTTCCCATGGAATATTCCAGATGGTCAGGACCGTGTACCCCAACATCTCCCCTCCCCCCCTCAGGTCCGGTCCCCGCTTCCACCAAACCCACAGGAACCTTCCTCAAACCCAGCTCGGACGATGAGGGTCCAACCCAGAGCCCAGCCAGACCAGGCTGGATGAAGGGGGGCTCAAGGCAGGGGTCTGGCCCTGGAGAACCACACCAGCACCAAGCCACACCCCCACCAGAGGAAGCTCCACCTGTCAGCAAACCTGCTCTGGCCTCACCCAGGTCAGAAAACTTTCCAAAGGCATCATTGGTTCCACAAGACAATGACATGAATAATCTGTCCTCTAATGTGATTCTGCTGTCCAGCCTCATGGTCCATCCCTCGTGAGAAGGTCTTTAGATATCATCCATTTGTCTTCCTGGCCCAGTTCAAGTCTAGCCTTCAAGCTGTGCTTTTAATGGCCAGACTGACCTCTTCACCATGATAGAAGATGCTACAGGATTCTCTGAATATCTGAACTCTGCACCCTCAATCATTTATTCTCTTCTTCAAGTTGCAGAGGTTGTAAACTTTCTTTTTCTTTCTCTTTTATTCTTTGTCTCTCTCTTTGTCGCTTTCTCTCTGTCTATCTCTCTCTCTCAGTCTCTCTCTCTGTCTTTGTCTTTCTCAGTCTTTCTGTCTGTCTCTCTCACTCTCTCTCCCGCCTCCTCCTCTTGCTCCTGCTCCTCCTCCTGCTCCTCCCATCTTTAGTTCTCCTCCACCTGGCATCCAGGGTCACTTGATCTCTCCCATCAGCCAGTTATGACTGTTATCACTTCATGCACCATCAAACATCCAAATGATCTGTTCATGTACCATTACCCTACTTTGCGTCTCTCTCCTTTCTTTCTCTCTCTCTCTCTCTCTCTCTCTCTCTCTCTCTCTCTCTCTCTCTCTCTCTCTCTCTCTCTCAATCTCTCCATCATTACCTTTTCATTAGCTCAGTCATTAAGGTAAGTCTGAAAGCCCCCAAACCCTCCGGCGTTAAATGAATCGGTTGTTTCGTACCAGATGGAAATGAGGCTATTAGGCTGGGGGGGGGGGGGGGGGGGGGGGGGGGGGGGGGGGGGGGGTCTTCAGGGACAGAGGAACGTTCTCGCCTCTCCGGGAGAACTAACTGGAACACAACCTGTTGGGGATTGGTTTTGGAGCTGGTGTTCTCCAGGACAGCTTCTTGATGAATGCTCGGACCCCTTCGCTGGGCATCCTGGGGCCTGAGTAGGAGAGGGGCCCGGAGCCCCGCCTGCCCACCTCCTTCTGTGTGCCCTCCCTCTGCCCTCCTTGGCTGCACCGGTGGTTCAGTGGTGGGATGCTGGACCTACTGTGTGCATCGCCTGGATTCGATTCTCTGGGTTCCATACCCGTGCCAGTGCATTGAACTGGAGTGCGCCTGCAATTTCCCCATTGGGGGACTGATAATAATAATAATCTTCTTCTCCCTCCAGTTCAGAGAGCGAGAGTGAGGAAGAGGAGGGGCCTCTGCTGTCAGACGAGGAGATGAACAGACTGGGAGCCAAGCTGGTCAAGGCAGAGATCATGGGCAACACGGTGAGGTCATCCTGGAGGCTATCAAATACATCATACTGGCTATCAAATATATCATGCTGGCTATCAAATACGTCATACTGGCTATCAAATACGTCATTTGCTATCAAATACATCATACTGGCTATTAAATATATCATACTGGCTATCAAATATGTCCTACTGGCTATCAAATAAATGGTACTGGCTCTAAAATACATTATACTGGGTATCAAACACATTTTACTGGCTCTAAAATAAATTTTACTCGGTATCGGATCCATTTTACTAGCTATCAAATACATCTAAGCACCAAATATAAATTCATTAGTAAATAGCTATTGATCCGTTGTACACAAGTAAGTATCCATCTGGATGCTGTTCAAACACTTTCTGTCACACACACACACACACACACTCACAAGACTGATCATTGAGACGTCCGATTGATGGGTTTGCGCATGTCAGCGATAGTTAAGTGCCTTTTAACAGTGATGCACTGCAGCGCCTGTTTCTACAGGAGGAAATACATTGGCATCTGTCACTCAAGACCTTTTTAAGTGGTGTGTGTGTGTGTGTGTGTGTGTGTGTGTTGAAGGCCCAGAGAACCTGTCAGTAGACAATAAAACAAGACAGAGACACACACACACACACTCCATTCCTGGTGACCTCTGCTGGTTTCCTTATTGATGTATCCACTTCAGATGCATTCTGAAGCAGAGACACACATACACACAGAAACACAGAGAGACAGAAACACACACACACACACCAGAACCTGAAACACTTCACTGTCCCAGAACTGACTCTTAATTACTGTGCATGTGAACCTATATGTGTTGTGTGTTTATGTGTTCCTGTTCTTTAGAATCTGTCCTGAGGTGTGTGTGTGTGTTTCTTTTGATCAGAACATGTCCTGAGGTGTGTGTGTGTGTGTTCCTGTTCTTTAGAATCTGTCCTGAGGTGTGTGTGTGTGTGTTCCTGTTCCTTAGAATCTGTCCTGAGGTGTGTGTTCATGTTCCTCAGGCTCTGGTGGACAAACTGAAGCAGCAGTTAGAGTCGGCTCGTAAAGCCAGAGAGCTCAGCGACACACGGAGAGCTGCGAGGCTCCAGGTGAGGGAGAGAGACATGCTGTTGGCATTCACCACCCAGGAGAGACCAGCTCAACCTGAGCTCCTCTCCTTCTCTCTCTCTCTCTCTCTCTCTCTCTCTCTCTCTCTCTCTTCATCTCTCTCTCTCTCTCTCTCTCTCTCTCTCTCTCTCTCTCCACCTCTCTTTCTCTCCCCATCTCTCTCTCTCTCTCTCTCCATCTCTTTCTCCCTCTCTCCATCTCTCTTCATCTCCATCTTTCTCTCTCCCACTCTCTCTCTATCCCCCTTTCTCCCTCTCTCTTCATCTCCCTCTCTCCATCTCTCTCTCTCTCCATCTCTCTTCATCTCCATCTCTCTCTCTCCCACTCTCTCTCTCTCTATCTTTCTCCATCTCTTCATCTCTCTTTCTGTCCGTCTCTTTCTCCCTCCGGATTAATTCCTGCTGTCTTGCCAGTTGAGTTATTCAGTTCTTTTTCTAGATGTTCAGCCTTTCTAGATGTATACCAGATAATTCGACCTGCATGGACAGACACGCACACAGACGCACACAGACAGACGCACACACAGACAGACAAACACAGACAGACAGACAGACACACACACAGACAGACACACACAGACAGACACACAGACACACACACACACACACACACACACACACATACACCACACACACACACACAGCACACTGAACCTTCAGACCCCCCCCAGCTAAATCTAGGCTCAGGCGTGAGTGTGTATGTGTTTCTCTAAACAACACAGAGGCCATTTCTCTCTTTTATTGCGTGTCTGTCTCTAATAAAGCAGCTTATTGGATCTTTTAAAAAGCAAGCAGACTCATGGACACTTAACTGCAGCTGAAGAAGATATTTCTTCCTTTCTTCCTTTCCTCTTTCTCTGCCACACACGTGCTTCTCTCTCTCCCTCTTTCGCCCCCTTTCGCACTCCATTTCTCTCTCTCTCTCTCTCCCTCTCTCTCTCTCTCCCCCTCTCCCTTTCCTTCTCTCTCCCTCTATCTCCACCCCCTCTCTCTCTCCCCGTCTTTCCTTCTTTCTCCCTCTCTTTTCCCCTCTCTCCCTCTCTCCACCCCTCTCCCCCCCCCTCCCTGTCTCTTCTTATCTCTCGCTCCCCCCCTCTCCATCTCTCTCTCTCTTTCTGTCCGTCTCTTTCTCCCCCCGGATGAATTCCTGCCGTCTCGCCAGTTGAGTTATTCAGTTCTTTTTCTAGATGTGGACATTTTCCGCCTTTCTAGATGTATACCAGATAATTCGACCTGCATGGACACACACA
>CM059297.1:4445000-4457500 GCA_030340665.1 Neosalanx taihuensis | reverse complement strand
TGCTGATGTAAATGCACTCAGGCCACGATCAATGGCAGCAATCGATGATCTGAGCTCCGACGAGCGCCGCTCACATCCTCACGTCTTCAGGTTGCCGTGCCAAGGTGCCTTGTGGGTAACGCAGTTGTTTCTGGAACGTCTTGTTCAGCGGTGTGCACGTGTGACGGGATGCATGCTTAAACAAGGAGGCCGAGCCACACGCACAAGCAGATCTGATTTGGTGTGTGTGTGTAAACGCACACACACACACACACACACTCTGTCTCTCTCCAGCCATGTTCACAGCTCCCACACAAACCCGGACTTGTCGCTGGTCTCCATGGAGACAACGCCGTCTGACGTAGGAAGTGGAACCATGGAGTCGATTGAGTTCCATACGAGAGCTCTTTTCCAGGACTTCTCTCTCTCACACATGGATTTTTCCTGCCATTAGGGCTTGCATATTGAAAACACACACACTCTCATGTGCAGGCTCTGCACGCATGTGTGAATGTTCATGCACAAACCGAACAAACACACCAGGGATGTAATAATAATTATTCATTTATCAGAAGCTTTTATCCAAAGTGACTTGCATTAAGTACAGGGACATTCTCCCTGAGGCAAGTAGGGTGAAGTGCCTTGCCCAAGGACACAACATCACATAGCCACAGCCGGGGTTCAAACTCACAACCTTCCGCTCACAAGGCTTCTTCATGGTAGGAACATGTAAAGCACAGCCATCACAGAGCTGCTTATGTAAGGCAGGAGAGTACAGGAGTACAGGTTTTCCCCCTCAGACAGTCAGTCAGTGTGCAGTGAGACCTTGCTTGGACTCCAGTGGACAGGCTGGAACGCTGCGGGGCACCTGGGATAGCCTGACTCCTGCTGGGTCGCACACGCTCATCTTCCCTCTCCCCTCCCCTCCCTTTCACCCTTTCTGCTTGCCTGTCTCCCTCCATCCCTTTCCCACCCACCTCCCTTCTTAACTCCTTCCCTGTTTTCCTCCCTCCCCCCTAGATGATGGGCAAGGCAGATGGAGATAACTACACGCTGGATGACATGTTTGTGTCGAGTGCGGCCCAGCGGGAGGGCGAGGGCAGGGATGAGGAGCGGATGAGGGCCAGGGCCATCCACGAGCACCGCCGGCTGGCCGCCACCATGGAACGCTGCCAGTACTGCTTCAGTAACCCGGAGCTGCAGAAACACCTGCTCATCGCCATCGGCAGCAAGGTAGGAGAGATGCTCGCTTCCGGGAGGTTCTCAAACCCAGCGTTGGAGCATTTTAACATTGACATTTATTCACTAAGCAGAAGCTTTTATCCAGAGCGACTGCTAAGAGAGCTGTCTTCTTAAGAGTGTGTGTGTGTGTTTGTGTGTGTGTGTGTGTGTGTGTCTGCACGTTCCTGTGTGTTCCTTTGTGTATGTATGTGTGTGTGTGTTCCTGTGTGTGTGTGCTCCTGTGTGTGTTCCTGTGTGTGTGTGTTTCCAGGCCTACCTAAGCCTTCCAAGCAGCATGTCCATGACGGAGGGTCACTGCCTCATCGCTCCCCTGCAGCATCACTGCTCTGCCACCGGATTGGACGAGGACGTGTGGAGCGAGATGCAGGTCCGACCAATCCCGTCGCCTCGTTATCCCCATCCTCTCTAACGCTAGCCCCGCCCCCAGCCCAACCCCTCAGCACGTCTTAGGAAATGCGATGTCTGGCTCCGATGAGATCGCCATGGATACCAAACTGAAGTGTGGTCCTGTCCCTTTAACAGATGTTCCGTCGTGCGCTGGTGCGCATGTTTGAGGCCCAGGAAGAGGACTGTGTCTTCATGGAGACGCACATGAACCTGAAGAGACGCCAGCACATGCTCATAGAGTGCATCCCTCTGCCCAAGGAACTGGGGGACATGGCCCCCATTTACTTCAAGGTAACCGTGGGTGTGGGTGTGTGTGTGTGTGTGTGAGTGATACTGTTCAATAAAAAGCCCGGGGCTACGTGTGTGTGTGTGTGTGTGTCCGGAGAGACTTTATGATCTGTGTGGGTTTGTGTGTGTCCTCTTGCAGAAAGCCATCATGGAGTGTGATGAGGAGTGGGCCATGAATAAGAAAGTGGTCGACCTCTCGTCTAAAGACATCCGCCAAGCGGTGAGTCCTTTCTGGGTTTCCGCCTGTCTGTCTCTCCCTCCTGCAGTCTCTCCCTCCATCATCTCTCCTTCCCTCATCCCTCTCTCCCTCCATCATCTCTCCTTCCCTCATCCCTCTCCCTCCATCATCTCTCCTTCCCTCATCCCTCTCTCCCTCCATCATCTCTCCTTCCCTCATCCCTCTCTCCCTCCATCATCTCTCCTTCCCTCATCCCTCTCTCCCTCCATCTCTCCTTCCCTCATCATCCCTCTCCCTCCCTCACTCCCTCCCTTCCTGCATCATCCCTCTCCCTCCTTCCCTCCCTCCATCATCCCTCATACCCCTCCCTCCCTCCTTCTCTCTCCCTCTTTGTGTTTGTTCTAGAAGTGAAGGTAATCAACAAGTGATGAGTGTGTGTTTGATGTAAACCCGACATAAACAATACCTGTGTGTGTGTGTGTGTGTGTTCCCCAGGTCCCTCGAGGTCTCCCCTACTTCTCCGTAGACTTTGGTTTGCAGGGCGGCTTCGCTCACGTCATCGAGAGCGAACTCAAGTTCCCTCACTACTTTGGCAAGGTACGGCTAGACGGACAGACGTGCTCCTGTGTGTGTCACCGTGTGTGACTTTGCAAGTCTTACGGCTTTGTGTGCGTCTGCAGGAGATAGTCGGAGGCATGATGGACCTGGAGCCACGGCGATGGAGGAAGCCAATCAGAGAGAACTTTGACGACCAGAGGAAGAAGGTTCTGCAGTTCTCTCAGTGGTGGAAACCCTTCGACTGCACCAAGACTCAGACTTAGACACACACACACACTTTGTGTGTAACACCTTTGTTTTAATTGTAATTGAACACGCAAAGTCTGGAAACGTGTTTCTCGTTTTGAAATTGTAACACATTGATCATGTATGTTTTTAAACCGTTGCTATGTTACCAGTAAAGATGACATGAAAAAAATGGATGAGTAGAAAAAATGTTCATGTTTTTTTTCTCCAAACGGTCAACATCATGTCTTCACGAGCAAGTCATTTTGGACACACTTCTTCCCTGCCACAGACAGCCTTGCAGAGGCTAGCCTCGCTCAGGCCAGCCTCGCTCAGGCCAGCCTCGCTCAGGCCAGCCTCGCTCAGGCTAGCCTCGCTCAGGCCTTCTCTTATTAGGCAGCCGCTGAACACCCGGCCTCAGACAGGCTCCTCAAATTCATTTCCTTTCTCCGTGACCCATGATCCTTTGCTGCTGTCGCTTCAGCTGAAGGGGCATCCCATCGTCTGATCGCTGCATCATGCTCAGATGTACACACTCACTCTCGCTTGCACACGCACACACACATCTCACCTGCACACACACACAATGTCACGCGCACATGCACTCACATCTCACCCGCACACACTCACACACACACTCTCATACACTCACCCTCCTGTCTCTTTCCCTCATGTTCTCTCTTACCATCTCTCTCTTTCCCTCATTTTCCGTCTCTTTTTTCCCCTCGTCTGTCAGAATCTCTTCCTCTCTGTCTTATCTGTCCATCCCTCTGTACTTGTCTGCAAGAGGCTGGAGGAAGTTTCTGAACAGACTTCTTCAGTGTGTTAAACCTGATGAAATACATTGCAGTAAACCTTAATGGTCGATTATTAATCATGGCCAGAATCACATGGTGCATATCAAATAACAGTAGATGGTTCCAGCAGAACCTCTCACCCCAGTGATTATGTTGTAGTTAAGGTTTAATGGCGGAGAGAGAGAGAGAGAGGGACTGTTTTCCACGATGGACCTCGGAAGATTCAGAAAAAGATCTTCGATGTCAGGGTTGCTGCTTCCTTTGTGTCCACTCTTGGCTTTAGCTCAGAAGAATAGCACAGTCCTGTGCCATGCTACTGGAGGTCTGTATATGGGTGTTTTGTCCCATAGTAGTCCAACCGTGTGTGTGTTTGTGTGTGTGTGTGTGTGTGTGTGTGTGGAGGGGGGCCAGAGTGATCTGTGGTTATGGCCACTCATGAACAGACTGGGGAGATTTACTGCCCAAGTTCTCAGTATGGCTGCTGCCGTTCTCCCCGCCTCTCTCTCTACCTCTCTCTACCACTCTCGCTGCCTCTCTCTACCACTCTCGCTGCCTCTCTCCACCACTCTCGCTGCCTCTCTCTACCACTCCCCCTGTCTCGCTCTACCTCAGTGGTCCCCAACCCTGGTCCTCAGGGCTCACTCTCCTGCATGTTTTAGATGTTTCCCCTCTTCCCACACACCTGATTCTAATGCGTGTTCATTACCAGGATTCTCCAGAGCTTGATAAATATTCATTCAGATAACGACCCATTCATTTGAAATAGGGGTTTTGGAGCAGGGAAACATCTAAAACATGTAGGACAGTGGGGCCTGAGGACCAGGGTTGGGGACCACTGGCCAACCTCTCTCTACCACTCTCACTGCCCCCCTCTAACTCTCTATACCACTCTCCCTGCCTCGCTCTACCTCTCTCTACCACTCTCCCTGCCTCGCTCTACCTCTCTCTACCACTCTCCCTGCCTCTCTCCCTGCCTCGCTATTTCGCTCCCTTTATTTTTCTTATCTGTCTCTTGATCTTGAACCACCAACTACTTTTTCTCTTCATATTTCATACGTGGATTTATATCTATTTTTGTCTATTTCTGTCAACATTGTAATATATCCCAGTCTTGCCACTTGTCAAAAAGTTATCCTGTCCACATCCAGTCTTACTTTACACATGGTCATTACATAGTCTGCTGTATCATTGTTACACACACATTGGGATTAGTTCATCAACTCCCTCCCACAAACACACACATCACTGTAAACATGATCTCCTGGCATACACAACTCACAAACCCATACACTCTGAGACACACACAGCAGGAAACATCCTGGCTTGTTATATCTAGGTCAGTCAATGCATAGGTGTGTGTGTCTGTGTGTGTGAGTGTGTGTGTGTGAGAGTGTGTGTGTGTGTGTGTGTGTGTGTGTGTGTGTGAGTGTCCAGTCAAAATAGCTCATGACTCAGTCAGCACTTACTACTTTGTCGTTGCACTGAAGTGCATCACTGGATTTTGACATGGATGATCAGTACAGTGTTTGAGTCACTACGTTATAAAATGTTACCTGTGCCTGAATTGTCCAACCATACATCCTTTGAGGTTGTCTCTGTTCTTTTATAACGACAGCTTTAACTGATAACAAAATGATCTAACGTCTAATGAGATTATATTTATGCTTGACCATTCCTCTTTTTAATTTTCCTTTCTCCGGCTTGTTGACATATTTACATTCAGTCATTTAGCAGGCTCTTATCCAGCAAGTACAGGGACATTTCCCCCCTGAGGCAAGTAGGGTGAAGCGCCTTTGCCCAAGGACACAACGTCAGGTTGGCACAGCCGGGTTTGAACCGGGTACTCTCTGATTACAAGCCCGCCTCTCTAACCAAATACCCCACGTGACTCCCTACTATCCTCGTTACGCTCTGAAGACCCGGGCAGTTTCGTAGTAGTGAGGTCAAGGTCACGAGATGTAATTAGTGGCAGACATAAAACACCTCTGTGGTGGGGGGGGTGGGCACAGTGGAAGAGCGGTTAGTGCTCTCGCCTCCCAGCAAGGAGGTCATGAGTGCGAATCTCGGGTTCGAGTCTGCATGTCCTCCCTGTGTTACTGTGGGTTCTCTCCGGGCACTCCGGCTTCCTCCCACCGTTAAAGACGTGCAAGTGGTAGGTTAATTGGACATTGTGACAACAGAATATACCGAAAAAGTAGGATAAAAACACGCGGCTGTGGCTCGTTGCTTCTCAGCGGCCTGTGGCAGAACGCTACGCCGCACCTGCCCTTCGATCCCCCTGCCAGCTTGTTGACGAGCTCCGCTATGGACCGCTTCATCGTGCAATGACGTGGAACGATCGGCGATGTGCTTTATGACCGAAGTTACAGGAATAAAAGACCACGTCGTTTGGCTGTACCGTTCATCACGAGGGGCTCAGTTGAACAAGCCAATGTACGGCTGCGAAATACGTCCTGTTGGATGTTATAGTAAATAACACACGCTCGCCAAGGTATTCGTTGTTTTTTTTTACTCATGTCTGCGACATCAGTCTACATTCTCAATGTGTATTTTTTGTATTTCTCGGGAGGAGGGAGGGGGGAGGCAGCGAGGTCTGAAACCGTATCTGATTGGCCCGTGGATTGTGGAGGTACAGTGAGGGGGGAGGGTGGGGGGGGGGTGAATAGTGATGCTTCTGCAACCAGGAGCTCAGCAGCAGTACGGATAAGAACTTCACCGGCGGGCGGGCAGCAGCATCTGACGTTTGTGACTCGCGTGCCGTCCGCGCCGCGCATTTCAGGTCCTCTTCTCGCGCCAGGCTCCCACGGATTACGCAGCATTCCGAACAGACCGACCGAGAGGACGAAGAGGAGGAGGGGGTGGGGGGGAGGAGATCGCAGGGAAATAGACCAGATTAAACAAACCCCAGCGGAGAAAAAAATGAAGCCCGCGGACATCGTTGAAGGACTGACGGGGAGAATGAGGAGCGCGTCGACGGAGTCCAGCTGCCGAAGCGTCGCATAGCACGTGCGGTCCGTGGAGAGCCCTCCGCGCGCAGCAGGGGGTATGATGTGACTCCGCGGGGGATTTCAATCAAACACGCGAAACGCTTCAAAGCATTGCTAAAAAGGTTTTTTTGGAGTTCGTTTTTTTTCCGTAAACAAACAACAGCTGGGCTAGCAAATTTGGAAGAAACCGTTCTTTCCCTCTTGATATAAATGCTCGCGTGCCGTTGGTGCTCTCTCGCGCTCCCGCGGTTCCTCCTCATCGACGACTCCTCCGACCGACCGGCGCGCGCGGTGCTGCGCCTCCCCCCGGTTCTCTCCCACGCGAGCCCAATCTGATGAGTCCCCGTGGCCGCTTGACGCGCACGCGCCCGGGCTCCTCGTGCTCAGCAGTAGCAGCAGCAGAACCGGCGGCATCATGTCCTCTTCGTCTCGCAAGATCTCTTCGGAGTCCTTCAGCTCGGTGGGCTCCGACTGTCTCGAGAGCCCAGGAGCGGAGGATGGAGACGCTTGCCCTTTCTCGCGCGTCTTCTGGAACGGCAAAAGCCCCGTGGAGAAGCTCGCGTGCCCGTTCGAGGACCGAGCGGTGCCCAAACGGGCGACCAGGCGGAAGCGCGTGAACCTGGACTCGCTTGGGGAGAGCTTGAGGAGGTTAACTTCACCCACGGTACGGTTAAACGGGATCACAGAAACGCTGTCTGCGTGATATCCTATGCATACCCTCAACTATATGGGCCAGCGGGCACCTGCCTGATTGCATAACAAGTGAAGTGTGTGCTTGTGTTTGTTACATTACCAATGCCTTGAATATAAACGATATCCTCCAGATACATCCAGTGCCTTGTTATATGCGTTAAGAGAGCAGGAGGGCTTTAGTCAGCAGGGGCCTGAGGGGTTTGAAAGAGAGCTACGATGTTGATCTCCTCTAACTGGGCTTCGTCAGGGTTTGTGGAGTGCTGTGTCTAAAGCCCACCACACCATAGGTGTGTGTGTGTGTGTTTAGTTGTAGAAACTGCTAACTACACACACGAACATCCCATAATAACACGGCAACATGTCAACCCTAAAACCAGCCCAGACGTCATGGTGATTATCGCACTGAGACTGACTGAATGTCTTTGTGAGTGTGTGTGTGTGTGTGTGTGTGGTGTGTGTGTGTGTGTGTGTGTGTGTGAGAGAGAGAGCGTGTGATAGTGTGTGTGAGAGCGGGAGAGAAAGAAATAAGGAGGACAACGGTTAATTTGATTGTCTAGAAACTCTAAATGAATATGTGCTGTTGGTGAGCGTGTGTCGGAGTGTGTGTGTGTGAGTGTGTGTGAGTGTTTGTGTGTCACAGGCTGTAATTCAACAGGACAGTTCACGTTGCCTCTGCTGCGTGAGGCTGACTGTCATAGCGACCCCTAGACTGCACGCACTTTACACGCACGCACCCGACCTGCCGAGTCCTGTATGGTGGCCGTTGTAAGCGTCGCCAGTCAAGCGTGACAGTGAGAATAGAGCGCGCTCTGTGCGCTCGCTTCACGCTTCTAAACTCTTCACCCAACCACAATGACCCAGATCACATGACGCACGCAAACACACACTTTGTTGACACTTCCAGGCAGTTCGTTAATCAAGTGACCAGTGAGTTTGGCTCCGGTGCCTGTGTGTTGGTTGCGAACTTGAAAGACAGTTCTTTTACGTAACTCGTGTTAAACACACGTGAATGCACTCATTCACACACACACACGCGCACGCACGCACGCACACACACACACACACACACACACACACACACACACACCAGTGTGGAAATTATGTAGGAGGGGTGTTAAAGAAAAGGAGAGATGAGGGTGGGCTGATTAAAGACGGAGAGGATTGGAGAGAAAAGGGGGGAGAGGGGGATGGAGATAGGAGGAGTTAGGGAGGTCAGGAGGGGAGAGAAGGGAGAGGGGGAACAAACACTTCAGTAGAGGGGAGGATAGGGAAGGGAGGAAGGGAGGGGGGACGAGCAGGGGTAGTGGAAGAGGAGGAGGAGGGGGGAGATGGTGGAGGAGGAGGCCCAGGAAGGGAGGAATGGGGGGGAGATGGGGGAGAAGGGGGACAGTGGGTGTCTCTCATTCTGAGACCCCGATGATGGTGATGTTCTGGTAACTTCCCCCTGCTGCCATCTTTTACCCCGCGACCTCTCTGTCTGGCAGCGTTACACCGTGTTCAGGAAGTGTTTGAGTGTGCCAGTGTGTCCATATGGACGTGTGTGTGTGTGTGTGTGCGTACTGCTTAGGTATTGACCGCAGTTCTTATGCGTGTGATGAACACGTATTTGACTTTGACAGTGTGTGCCAGTGATCTGTGTGTTTGCCCCGGGAGAGAGTGTCTGAACGATAATGCATGTGCCCTACATGTTGGATGGTTTATTGTGTGAGTGTGTGTATTGTGGTGGGGTGGGGGGGGGGGTGGCGGCGGGCAGTATATCTGTGTGTTAATGTGTGCTGACAGTGTTTGTGTTGTGTGAATGAATGGCAAGGACACAGGCCATGGTAAAATCCCACAAGGAAAAGAGAGCGGCTTGCACACACGCAAACGCGCACATACACGCACGCACGAGCAGAGGCCCCCCCTCCCCCCCCCCCCCACATGCGCGCTGCGCTGCCCAACCAGATGTGCTGCCTGCCCTGGAGTGGCTGAGCCCTGCGTTAACCCCTGACAGAGACAGTGTTCTGCTGGGCAGATAGCAATTGGACAAGGTCGCGTTTGTGTTGTAAACACACACACACGCATGCACACACACACACGCATGCACACACACACACGCACACACAGGGATTTGGGATTTGATATCAAGCTGCATGGATTGGGAGCGTAGAGAGTAGGATTATGTTGCAACATCAGTTTGGTTGATTTGTTTTGGTTGTATTACTGTATACCTGTCTCTGTCTCTGTCTGACTGTCTGACTGTCTGACTGTCTAACTGTCTAACTGTCTAACTGTCTGACTGTCCGACTGTCTGGATGTCTGACTGTCTAACTGTCTAGCTGTTTGACTGTCTAACTGTCTGACTGACTGACTGACTGACTGACTGACTGACTGTCTGTCTGACTGACTGTCTGACTGTCTGACTGTCTGACTGTCTGTCTGTCTGACTGTCTAACTGTCTGTCTGTCTGGCTGTCTGACTGTCTAACTGTCTGACTGTCCGACTGTCTGTCTGTCTAACTGTCTGGATGTCTGACTGTCTGACTGTCTAACTGTCTGACTGTCCGACTGTCTGACTGTCTAACTGTCTGACTGTCTGACTGTCTAACTGTCTGACTCTCTAACTGTCTGACTGTCTGACTGTCTAACTGTCTGGCTGTCTGACTGTCTAACTTTCTAACTGTCTGGCTGTCTGACTGTCTAACCGTCTGACTGTCTGTCTGTATGACTGTCTGACTGTCTGTCTGTCTGGCTGTCTGACTGTCTAACTGTCTAACTGTCTAACTGTCTGGCTGTCTGACTGTCTAACCGTCTAACTGTCTGGCTGTCTGACTGTCTGACTGTCTAACTGTCTAACTGTCTGGCTGTCTGACTGTCTAACTGTCTGGCTGTCTGACTGTCTAACTGTCTGGCTGTCTAACTGTCTAACTGTCTGGCTGTCTGACTGTCTGACTGTCTAACTGTCTAACTGTCTGGCTGTCTGACTATCTAAACACATTGGGATTTGTATTTTTCAGACACAGACTGTTCAGCAAGCTCTACAGAGAACACTGGAGTTCTACAGGCAAAAAGAGATCAGGTAAGCAGCCTGAGTGTGTGTGTGTGGGTGTGTATGTGCGTGTACGTGTGTGTCTGTGTGGGCGCGTGTGTGTATGTGTTTGCGTGTGTGTGTTCACGTCCTTGGGTAACCTGGAGCTGGAGGCAGACGGGAGAAGAGAGGGAGGGAGAAAGAGAGAAAACAGATAGAAAAACAAAGTGGAGGACGTGCCCAGAGAGAGTGTGTTTATTCATGATGACTGGGCAGGGTCATCACAGCCCTCCTCCTAGTCATCACACACACAGGGGGTTTGTAGTCTAACTGTTACCTTTCGAGAGGGTTTCTGGATTTCACTAACCTTGAGTAGAGTATTAGAGCGTGTTCTGTGAGTGTGTGTGTGTTGCTGTACCCTTGATGTTTCTGGGTATGTGTGTGTGCGTGTGTGTTCGTTAGAGTGTGGGTGTGTGAGAGTAAGTGTGTGTATTATAAGGTGTGTGTGTTTATTAGAGAACTAAATCACTGTGCCTATAAAGATCGTACAGGTCAGTACTACTATAATGCTCCATTGGGTTTGAACAGGTTTGAACAGGCAATCAATGAAGCTCTAACCCTGACATTTATTATCTTTCTCCAAGTTAATACTAATGCGTGTGTGATTTTGTGCGTGTGCATGTGTATGCATGTGCGTGCGTGTGTGCGTGTGCGTGTGTGTGTCCCTCAGATGCAGAGAGGAGCGGCGTGAGCTGGATAAGTGCCCCTTCATGGACAACACTGGCTCAGAAGAGGACATCTCAGGAATATTACAGTACATGGCCACTCTACTGGGTCAGTGTGTGTGCCTGTCTGTGTGTGTGTGTGTGTGTGTGTGTGTGTGTGTGTGTGTGAGAGAGCGTGCGCGTGTATGTGTTGGCTCCTGTGTGTTCGCCGGGCCGAGCTCGTGGGAGGAGCCTGCAGATCAGCGATGAGCTGACTCGTTAGATACTCGACTTGCTCTTCCTGTCTCTGGACCAATGGGCATGCCCGGAGACCTCGCCGTTGTCACGGTAACCTTGGACGTGATGGATGAGGATTACTCTGTGCTCGCTGATTAACGAGGCCTTCTTACTTCTTCCTTACTGTCTGTAAGCTCTGGAGGAGTTTGATTGATGATGTCTGCTTGTTCGACTAGCTTGGCTGTCTGTGAATGTGCACTAACTGGAGGTTCATAACAGATGACTCTAGTGTGCAAACTTGTAAGTGTGCAATCTTACCGTTACATCGTGTGTGTGTGTGTGTGCGTGTGTGGGAATGGATATGTTTGATTTATGTTCCTAGTTCAGGCCTTCTGGTGTGTCTTCAGTTAACACACATCTACAGGGAGGTAATTAAGTGATTTATAAGGCTTACTCTGTAGAATGCTATCTGAGCATGCCTAGACTCTCACTCCTACAAACACACACACACACGCATGGACAGACACACACACTCATGCATTGTAAGAAAACACATTTGAACGTTCTAATGATTAGGAGAGATATCGCTACCCAGCTCTGAGATTTAGATCTTGCACGCACGTGCCAAACACACACACACTGCACACATGCTACACAGCCCCCCCCCCCACACACACACACTAACATGCCCCACAAAGACTCTCCCCACAAACACGCTAGCACACAGCTGAGTCAGCCGATGTCCCTTCCTCTCTCTTCCCTCTTTTCTTCATCTTCTTCCTTGCTGTTTGTCTGCCGGCCGCTACGTAAAGAACAACCTGTCCTCTTCCTCCCTTCTCTCCTCTGTCTCTCTCTCTGTCTCTCTCTGTCTCTCTCTGTCTCTCTCCCTCTCTCTCTCTCTCTCTCTCTCTCTCTCTCTGTCTCGCTCTCTCTGTCTCTCCTTCCCTCTCTCCCCCTCTCTCCCTCTCTCTCTTCCTCCCTTCTCTCCTCTCTCTCTCTGTCTCTCTCTCTCTGTCAGTCTCTCTCTCTCTCAGTATCTCTCTCTTTCTCTCTCTCTCTCAGTCTCTCTCTCTCAATATCTCTCAGTCTCTCTCTCTGTCTCTCTCTCACTCTCTCTCTCTCTCTCTCTCTCAATATCTCTCTCTCTCTCTCTGTCTCTCTCACTCTCTCTCTCTCTCTCAGTCTCTCTCTCTCCCCCGCTCTCTCTCTCTCTCTCCCC
>CM059297.1:4295000-4440000 GCA_030340665.1 Neosalanx taihuensis | reverse complement strand
GTGGACGCAGGTGCGCACTCTGATGTGGATGCTTTGAGGGTTTGAGAAGCTGTTGCTCCTGGCTGTCTGGAGACCCCACTTCCATCCCACCTCCATCCCACCTCCACCCTACTGCCACCCCCACCTCCATCCCACCTCCACCCTACTGCCACCCCCACTTCCACCCCACCTCCATCCCACCTCCACCCTACTGCCACCCCTACCTCCATCCCACCTCCACCCTACTGCCACCCCCACCTCCATCCCACCTCCACCCCCACCTCCACTCCCACCTCCACCCCTACCTCCACCCCCTCTCCACTCCCACCTCTACCTCCATCCCACCTCCACCCCCACCTCCACCCCACCGCCACCCCCACCTCCACCCCCACCTCCACCCCTACTTCCACCCCCTCTCCACTCCCACCCCACCTCCACCCCACCGCCACCCCACCTCCACCCTCTCTCCACCCCTTCGCCACCCACCTTGCTACGCCACCTCCACTCCCTCTTTACCCCCTCCCCCCCCCAACCCCCCTTCTCCACACACACAGATTGAGAGTGACCCAGTGTGTGTGAGAGAGAGGGAGCGCGGGACAGAGAGAGAGGAGAGTGCGGGTGCGATCCTTCACGTGCGATTGGACGGGGGAGGAGAAAATGGGGGGATTGAGAGAGTGAGGCAGGGGAATTGAGCGGGGAGATAGAGTGATGGGGTGGATAAAAGAGCAGGAGATAAAGAGAGGGAAAAAGAGAGAGAAAGGGACAGCGGAGAGTAAAAGAGAGAGAGGGGAAAGACAGGAAGAGATTAAAGAGAGCAGGAGAGAAAGAGAGGGAGGGAGAGAGAGAGAGGGAGGGGAGGGAGGGAGGGAGAGAAAGAGAGCAGGAGGGAGAGAGAGTGACTCATTGACTTGTGCTGTGTGAGGATGTACATGCAAATGAGAGTCTGTTTTAGAAGCCAGGGTCTGTAAAGCACAGTCAAAATCTTCTCCGTCCCCCTCTCCGTCTTTCCCTCCCTCCCTGCCTCTCTCTCCCTGTCTCTCTCTCCCTGCCTCTCCCCCCCCCCCCCAGTGCAGGAGTTTGGAGTTGTCTGTACAGATGAGGGAGATGAGGGAGCAGGAGACGACTGAGTTAAAGCAGGGAGATACACAACTAGGCCAGCCTGAAGGCACCTTCAGCATGGCTCCGTGTGTGTGTGTGTGTACGTCTGCGCTACAGTGCATGTGTGTGTCTGCTCTGTAGTGTGTGTGTGTCTGCAGAAGGATGGTGTGTGTGTGTGCTCTGTAATGTGTGTGTGT
Source organism: Neosalanx taihuensis (assembly GCA_030340665.1). NCBI lineage: Eukaryota > Metazoa > Chordata > Actinopteri > Osmeriformes > Salangidae > Neosalanx > Neosalanx taihuensis. The sequence continues at coordinate 4,438,726 of CM059297.1, read as the reverse complement.
GTCTGCAAAAGGATGATCTGTGTGTGTGGTCTGCTCTGTAGTGTGTGTGTGTGTGTGTCTGCACAATGATGTGTATGTGTCTGTCTGCTCTGTAGTGTGTGTGTGTGTGTCTGCACAAGATGAAGTGTGTGTTTGTGTCTGCTCTGTAGTGCGTGTATGTGCGGTTGTCTTGACCATTCGATACGTGTGCATACTGTGTGACTGCACAATATTGTGCCTGCGCACACACGCGTGTGTGTTTGTGCGTGTCTGAGTGTGTGGAAGTGATCGTTTGCGCACGTGCGTGTGCGCAGGTTACGTGCGTCTGCGCGCGGGTCTGAGTACGATTAGTCGGCGTTCCCGTTTTTTCGCCCCGTCTCCATGGAGACTCCGTTAGTTTGTCGGTGGCGTGGCCCCGCCCACTCTGCCAGACACAACCACAGAGAACAGCTGCTCATCGCTTCCCAGCTGCCCCGAGGAGCTGCTCTGATGAAGAGTGTGTGTGTTCGGTGTGTGCGTGTGTGTGTGTGTTCGGTGTGTGTTGTACGTGTGTGCTGTGTTCTGTGTGTGTGTTCTGTGTGTGGTGTTTGGTGTGTGTATTCGTTGTGTGTGTTGTGTGTGTGTGTGTTGTGTGCTGTGTTCTGTGTGTCTATTGTGTGTGTGTGTTTATTGTGTGTGTGTAAGAATTCTGCTGATAGGTTAGGGTATGTCTCGGTGTTCAGAATAGGATGTAGGTTGTGTGCGTGCTTTAATTGTATACAGGTGTATGTGTGAGAGGACGTGTGTGCTTGTGTGTGTTCTGTGTGTGTGTGTTTCTGAGAGTGTGTGTGTGTTCTCAGTAGATGTAGGTTGTATGCATTATGCAGACCTAGGGGAGGGCTCTATAAATAATCCAGGCTTCGCTGGGCTGCAGTGTGTGCACTGGTGGAATAATCTATCTGACACCAGAGAGGGAAATACAGGGAGAGATAGGGAGAGAGGAGAGAGGGGAGAGAGAGGGAGATAGTGAGCGATAGGAGAGAGAGAGGGAGAAAGAGGGGGAGGTAGAGAGAGAGAGAGAGAGAAAGAAAGAGGGGGCGATAGAGAGGGAGCGATAGAGACAGAGAGATGGGGGAGAGGGAGAGGGGGAGAAAGAGTGGGGAGAGAGGCAGGGTGAAAGAGAGGGTGGATGAAGAATCGAGTGAGAGAGAGATAGGAAGTTGGAGGGGATGGATAATAAAATAGGTGGGAGGAAGGAGAGAGGGAGGGAGGAAGGGAGAGAGGGAGGGAGGAAGGGAGAGAGGGAGGGAGGAAGGGAGAGAGGGAGGGAAACATAAATATAGAACTAGTGGAGGCAGAGACAAAGGGAAAGTAAAAGGTCAGAGAGAAAGAGAGAAAGAGAGATTTCAGTTGTTTACATGGTCGTTCTACCTCTCACTGCTCAGGCCCCATAGCTCCTGGATGGAGAAGTGGCCTTTGAGTTTCTAGGGCGAATGTGGATGAGTGTGTATGTATGTGTGTGTGCGTTAACGCATGTGTGTTGGTGTCTGTGTGAGTGTGTGTCTGTGTGTGTGTGTGGGTGTTTGAGTGTCTGTGTGAGCATGTGAGAGTGTATGTGTGTATGGGAGTGTGTCTGTGTGTGTGCGAGTTAACGTGTAGGTGAGCATCTGTGTGTGTGTGAGTGTCTGTGTGAGTGTCTGTCTGTGTGTGTGTGTTTTCTGTATGTGTGTGAGTGTCGGTGTGTGTGTGAGAGTGTATGTGTATGTGAGTTAACGTGTGTGTGTGACTGTCTGTGTGTCTGTGTGTGTCTGTGTTTGTGTCTGTGTGTGTCTGTGTTTGTGTGTGTCTGTGTGTGTATAGGCCTGCCTGTACAAAGCAGGTGAAAGCGGGAAGCACTGAGCATGTGCGGTAAAACTCCATGGCAACCACAGGCTAATAAAAGAACAACAGCGTCTGCGATTTCCCTCTCTCTCTTCCTCTGTCTTCATGTGTGGTGCTCTCTCGCCCCGTTCCAGGTGATGGAGGTGAAAGGTCAGATGATCCATGTCCCAGAGTCCGTGCACGCTCATGTTCCTGGCTCGCCGCGCGTCGACAAGCTGGAGGAGCTGATGGGCCGAGGGCTCCACCTATCAGATATCCCCATCCACGATGCCACGCGTGATGTCATCCTGGTGGGGGAGCAGGCCAAGGCCCAGGACGGCCTCAAGAAGAGGATGGACAAACTCAAGGTACACACACGCACACTGTTACACACACACACACTGTTACAAAGACACTGTTCTATATTCACACACTGTTAAACACACACTGTTACACACACACACACACACACACACTGGTACACACACACACACTGGTACACACATACACACACACACTGTTACACAAACACACACTGTTACACACATACACACTGTTATACAAACACACACTGTTACAAACACACTGTTACACACGCCACTGTTACACACACACACTGTTACACACACATACTGTTACACAAACACCACACACTGTTACACACACACACAGTGTTACACCGCACACACTGCTACACACACACTATTACACACACACACTGTTACACACAACTAACACACTAATACACACACACTGTTACACACTCGCACACTATTACACACACACACTGTTACACACACACACGCACACATTCCCCTGCTCACCCCCTCACCCACCGCACCTGTGATCCTGCGCCGCCCCCCCAGGCCACTCTGGAGAGAACTCACCAGGCCCTGGAGGAGGAGAAGAGGAGGACGGTGGACCTGCTGTACTCCATCTTCCCCGGGGACGTGGCTCAGAAGCTGTGGCAGGGCCAGCACGTCCCAGCCCGGAAGTTCGAGGACGTCACCATGCTGTTCTCCGACATCGTGGGCTTCACGGCCGTGTGCGCCCAGTGCACGCCCATGCAGGTCATCTCCATGCTCAACGAGCTGTACACTCGCTTCGACTACCAGTGCGGCATCCTGGATGTGTATAAGGTACGCGCATGCTCACACACTCACACACACTCACACAATCACACACTCACACACTCACACACTCACACACACTCACACACACTCACACGATCACACACTCACACACCTCACACACTCACACAATCACACACTCACACTCACACAATCACACACACTCACACGATCACACACTCACACACTCACACTCACACACACTCACTCACACACTCACACACACAATCCACACGTGCGCAACCTTAGCTGTTGTGTAGGGGGGACGTTTCCCGATGGAGCTGTTGTTTTGTCTGGTCTTGTGTAAGAGGAAGAGGAATGTGTGTGTGTGTCAGAGAGCAAGAGAGGGTGGATGACTGTGCGCGTGTGTCAGGGAGGAAATGGGCGTGCAAGTGCGTGTGCCTCGTGGAAAAACACAGTGATTAATGTCTAATGTTGCCAGGCTTAACGAGTGTGTGTCAATACTGCCTGTGACTGAGTGGCTTTAGAGGATGGGCTAGCGTAGCCATTAACATCCTCCGCTCCATCCATCCATCCATCCCTTTTCCAGTCCTCCCTCTCGCTGCCTCCATCCCTGTCCCCCTCCGTCCAATCCATCTATCCATCTGTCCATCACCCCACTGGCCTCTCGAACCTCGTCAGCACGGGGACTTGAGTCAGCACAGAGAATGGGCAGGGACAGCGCTATCTCTCCTCTCTTTCTCTCTCCTCTCCTCTCTCCTCTCTCTCTTCCTCTCTCGCTCTCCCTCTTCCTCACTTGCTGCTTCAGGAGAAGAAAGTTAAAGGGAGGGAGAGAGAGAACGGCAGAGAGGGGGGAAGGAGAAGGGGAAAGAGAGGGAGAGAAAGGGGGAGGATGGGAGACGTGGAACCCATATGTTGCTGTTGTCATGGTTACTGTTTAAAATACCATGTATGGGTGGCTAAGAGAGTCGAAGTTCTGGTTGTTAGCCTGTTAGTGCGTGTGCGTGTGTGTGTGTGTGTGTGTGTGTGTGTGTGTGTGTGTGGTACCCAGTTTTTGAGCATGATAGAAATCTGTCATCCCAAGTCAAGTGAAATGCTCCTGGCTTCACAGGTGGATGTCAGGGAGAATCACCGATAATTATCACTGACACACGCACACACACACACACACACACACACACACACACACACACACACACACACACACACACACACACACACAGGGGCATACACACAGGGGGCATACACACAGGGACACACACACAGGGACACACACAGGGACACACACATAAACACACACACAGGGACACACACACAAGGACACACACACAAGGATACACACACAGGGACACACACAGGGACACACACAGGGACACACACACACTCTATTTCTCTCTCCCTCTCTCTCCCTCTCTCTATCTCTCCCTCTCTCTCTCTCTCTCTCTCTCTCTCTCTCTCTCTCTCTCTCTCTCTCTCTCTCTCTCACACACACACACACACAGATGCATGCCAATAACACAGAGTGTAAATGTTGCTTCCTCCCTCTTCTCCAATCTCCATTCAGATTGAAACGATAGGCGATGCTTACTGTGTCGCAGGAGGCCTCCATCGCAAGATCGACAGCCACGCCAAACCTATCGCACTCATGGCCCTGAAGATGATGGAGCTATCGGAGGAGGTACTCACGCCTGACGGCAAGCCATCAAGGTGAGCCTTCACTGGGCACGGTGGCCTGCCAGGCTGGGGGGGGGGGGGGCTGGAGGTCTGAATGGGTCTGAATGTACTCATGCACCCAGCGCTCGCAAAGTGTGTGTGTGTGTGTGTGCACGTATCTGTAGTATTTAAAGGCTCATCTGGGTTTTTTCGCCATAGGATGATTGACATGTTCATCTTGCACTGGTTGTCAAGGCAATGCAAAGGGGAAATGTAGACGGAGGGGTTACCATGGTTATGATTGTCCACTGATAGCGGCTGTTTAAGTTGCTTCTGGTGTGTGTTTTGATGAGGGTGTTGGTGTGTGTTTTAGTGTGTGTTGGTGTGTGTTTTTGGTGTGTTTTGGTGTGTGTTGGTGTGTGTTTTGGTGTGTGTTGGTGGGTGTTTTGGTGTGTGTTTTGGTGTGTGTTTGGTGTGTGTGTTGGTGTGTGTTTTGATGTGTGTTGGTGTGTTTTGGTGTGTGGCTTGTTGGTGCGTGTGTGTGACAGCATGAAGAGGGGATGAGACAGACAGAGAGGGGAACCCTGAGAGACAGGCAGGCCTGACCTAGCTGTGCTTGTGTGGGACAGAGACACACGTGTGTGTCTGAGTGTGTATGTATCTGTGTGAGTGTGTGTTTCAGGTTGTTGTTTTTGCAAGCTAACCTTCATCTCAGCCCTACAGCGACCAACAATATAAATAACACCTTCTAACGGACTGTCTCTGTCTATCAATGTCCCACTCTCTCACCCCTCTCTCTCACCCTCTCTCTCACCCCCATCTCTCTCCCCTCTATGGTGTTGCATATGCATGAGAAGGGGGAAGGGGGGGGGGGGGTGTTAGAACGCTGAGATCCTGCTCCCTCCCATACCCCCAAGGACTAAATGATTGACATTCCTGTTGTTATGGCGATGCCTGGGTGGAGTGGTGTGTTCAGGTGTTTGAATATGATAGTGTTGTAGGATTCAGCTCCCACTGTTATCTGTGTCATAGTGTTCTCTGTTCCCTGTGGAGGTTATTTACTGAGGACACAAACGCAGCTAACCATCTCTATTGCTTCAACTCTATTTTAATATGTCTCTCTCTCTTTCTTTTCTCTCTCTCTCTCTCTCTCTCTCTGTCTTTCTTTGTCTCTCTATCTCCATTCCCTGTACTGTATAGTTGTCATTAGTTATTGTCATGCTTGCACAGTTACCTAAGGCTTGAAGTTGTTCTCTGTCCCAGCCTGCACACGACACCATCCAAACACACACAGACACGTATAGGCACACTCACATAGGCACACTGGCACACACACGCACACAGGCACACACCCAGGCACACACACACACACACACAGGCACACTCACACACGCACACAGGCACACTCACACACATACACAGGCACAGACACACACAGGCACACACACGCACACACAACTACACGCACACACACACAGGCCCACATCCAGGCATGTACACATCCATAGACACGCTCGATAGAGACGCTCACATGCTCTCACACACACACACACACACACACACACACACACACACACCTTGGTGGACTGGATGATGAGTGCAGTTCTTTCATAACACGCAGGATAAAGAACAAGGGAAATGCTTTATTCATGTCTTCATGCTGTCCTTCCTTACCGCCCTGTGAAGGTGACATTTCAGATGGGAGGAGAGAGAGGGTGAGAGAAAGAGGGAGACAGAGAGAGAGAAGGAGAGACAGGGAGAGAGAGACAGGGAGAGATAGAGGGAGAGGGAAACTAGAGAAAAAGAGATAGAGGGGAAGAGAGAAAAAGGGAGATAGAGGGAACGATAGAGATAGAGAGAAGGGGAGGGAGAGAGAGAGAGAGAGATAGAGAGAGTGGAAGAGAGAGAGATAGAGTGACAGAGAGATCTGTGTTGATGATAGATGGACCAGGTCCACAGCAGTTTTACCCAGAGCAGAAAGATGTGCTGTTTTGGTGTTGGGATGATAAGAACCCTTTTAGTCCCAGGCATGCTTTCATGATTCCAGGGATGACATGGAAAGTCTTTTACTATCTTGATATCTTGATGTTTTCCTTCTTTCTTCTTGGCTGCAGTGTAGCTTCAAGCTTGTATTTGTGTGTGTGTGCATTTCCATGTCAGTGTGTTTATCCTGGAATTGTGATTAATTCACCAGCTTTTTGTCCAGAAATAGACCAGTTTTAGCCATGCCCTATAGCCCTGCTCCCTCTGTCTCTCTATCTCTGTCTCTCCCCCCCTCTCTCTCTCTGTCTCTATCTCACTCTCCCTCTCTCCTCTCTCTCCCTCTCTCTCTCTCTCTCTCTCTCTCTCTCTCTCTCTCTCCCTCTCTCTCTCCTTCTCTCTCTCTCTCTCTCTCTCTCTCTCACTCTCTCAATCTCCCTCTATCTCTCCCTCTCTCTCTCTCCCCCTCTCCTTCTCCCTCTCCCCCCTCATGTTCTCTCTCTTCACCCCCTCAGAGAGAGAGAAGGGACTGTCTCCATGTTTGTTCTGTACTACTTCAGCTAGATAAATGCTCTTCACTGAGCGCGCTCCCCCACCAGCCAATGGCACGCTGTTATGTAAATGACTCTACAGCAGGAGAGAGAATTATTTGTTTATTGACCTCTATTACTGTATCAGCCTCAGGCTCTCACCTTAGCAGTTGATGTGTGTGTGTGTGTGTGTGTGTGTGTGTGTGTGTAGTGTGTATGTATGTGCATGTGTGTGTGTGTGTGTGCGCGCGCAGGTGTTCAGAACACTCCAAACTACATTCCACGGTAATTGCGTTTCCCTGAGTGTCATTTCCACACTAGAGAGTGCAGCAGCCAGATACTTCCTCACTGTTGGCGCAGCCATGGGTAGAGGACATACTGATGGCCGGCTCTAGGGTGCCGTGTGTTGATTGGTCAGGTCTGACCGTCCCTCAGTCTGCTGACTCACAGCAGAGTTTGGAGCCGAGGGAGAGGAGGAGAGAGAGGGGGAGAGGAGAGAGAGGGGGAGAGGAGAGAGAGGGGGAGAGGAGAGAGGAGGGGGAGAGGAGAGAGAGGGGGGAGAGGAGAAGAGGAGAGATTGAACGCAGTGTGAAGGAACGATGTATGAGGAACTAAGGAGACAATCTGGCTCTGGCTGCCTTCCCCCCCCCCCCCCCCCCCCCTCACAACGTTCTCCCCCTCCACCCCGCCTCCCACCCCCACCCCCACCCCCCCACCCCTCCCCAACTCTCCGTTGCCATGGCTACCCTGCGGTGTGCTGGCATGCACTCAATGGCATTGGTAACCGTGGTGATGAGAAGCTCAAGTGGATCATTAGGGATCTTAGATGATCCGCAGGCGCTGTATACAGATACTACGACTGAGCGCGTGTGTGTAGTGTGTGTGTGTGTGTTTGCCTGTGTGTGTGAGCATCAATCAGAGGAGAGGCAGCAAAGTGGACTAGCTGAATTCTGTCATTAGAATCATGGTTTATTATTTCTTTTTTCCATTTGTTCTACCTGAGTAGTTAACTAACTGTCCCCACCTCTCTTTCTCCCCTCTCTCTCTCTCTCTCTCTCTCTGTCCCTCTCTCTCTCTCTCTCTCTCTCTCTCTCTCTCTCCCCACCTCTCTCTCTCTCCTTATCTCCCCACCTCTCTCTCTCCCCCCCACCTCTCTCTCCCCTCTCCCCTCCCTCTCCCCCCCCCTCTCTCCCCCTCTCTGTCCTCAGCTTCGTATAGGGATCCACACTGGCTCTGTGCTGGCAGGGGTGGTGGGGGTGAAGATGCCTCGCTACTGTCTGTTTGGAAACAACGTCACCCTGGCCAGCAAGTTTGAGTCTGGGAGCCACCCTCGCTGCATCAACGTCAGCCCCACCACATACCAGTGAGTCCCTGCCTAGGGAACCACACACACACACACACACACACATGCTGCCCTTATCAAGCACAGCCTCCCCCACTCACTACTCGCTACCGAGCTGATGTCACCAGACTATGAACGCTGTAATTAATGGACGTGAGACAGAGAGAGAGAGGGATAGGGAGGAGGGATGAGGGAGGGAGGGAGGGGAGGAGGGAGGGGGGAGGGAGGGAGGGAGGGGAGGAGGGAGGGGAGGAGGGAGGGGAGGAGGGAGGGATGAGGAAGGGAGGGAGGGGAGGAGGGAGGGGGGGGAGGGAGGGAGGGAGGGGAGGAGGGAGGGATGAGGAAGGGGAGGGAGGGAGGGGAGGAGGGAGGGGGGAGGGAGGGAGGGAGGGGGAGGAGGGAAGGAGGAGGGGGAGGGACGGGGACGGGGGAGTAAGGGGAGTTAGGGGGTTTGGAAAGCACTTTCTTCTCAAATTGGCTTTAAACAAGAAACGGTCACGCTGAGTTTTGTGTTTGAAGGATGTACGTCACACACACACGCGCTCTGACTCAGACCCAGGCTGCCTGTGAAGGCACTTTAGACAAGCTCACTGCTCTCTGTGTCGTCTGGACTGTGAGGGGGAGTGTAAGTCAGACGGTTGCCGCGGTAACCCTTCTTTACATCATACCTCTGACATCAAGGACACTGTCTAAACATCAATCATTATTAATGAAAAAATGGTAGTCACTACTGCAGGTCAACCAGTGTGAGAGGGTGTGTGTGTGTGTGTGTGTGTGAGAGAGAGAGAGAGAGCGATAGAGGGAAATACTGTAGGCTGTCAGCTGTTTTGCTTACAAACATCATTTCACCATAGCGACTATGTCAATGGATGCAGCAATGTTTGTTCAGTAGATGATGTATACCCAGTATGTGTGTGTGTGGTGTGTGTGGTGTGTGTGTGTGTGTGGTGTGTGCTTGTGTTGGATTTGCTTCCACATTGCACACCTGTAGCTCGTGGCTACTGTGTTAGTTACTGGTCTTATACCAAACCAGACCCTGAAGTCTATCTCCATACACGCTAACATACCGTGGTATGACGCACACACACACACTCACACACGAGCCATCCAGTCTGCCTGGTTGATAAGTGTAAAAATCCCCCATGACCCTCATTATCATCGATGATAAAGTTTCTTCTGACCTGTCTCCTACTCCCATCTCCCATCGTCTCCTCTCCCTTTCCTCCCTCCTTCTCTGCTATGCTCTCCTCCCTCCTCCTCCTCTCTCCTCTTTTTTCCCTTCTTCTCCTCTCCCTCCTCTCCTCTCCTCCTCCCTCCTCCTCTCCTCTCATCTCTCTCCTCTTCTCTCTTCTCCCAAGGTTGCTGAAAGATGACCGCTCCTTCTCTTTCGTCCCTCGCTCCCGCTTGGAGCTTCCGGACAATTTCCCGAAGGAGATCCCGGGAACGTGCTACTTCCTGGAGGCGGGGACTTCTCACAGCCACGCCTCCTTGACCAGCTCTCGCTCCGCCCCTCCCGCCCCATGAGGAAGATCTCTTTACAGCATCGGAAACCATGTTCCTCAGAGAGACGAGCTTATAGGGGACCCCCTAAACACACACAAAACACTCACACACACTCCCCCTGCAGATTGTCATGGCAACTTGGGGAAGGTCACCCCCTCCCCCCTCCTCCTCTTGCCAGGGCCATGGGAAACCAGCACACAAGTACAGCATCCCCCCCCCCCCCTCCCGCCCTTCCCCAAATCAAACACCCCCCCGTTTCTAAAGAGCGACAACTTGTCGCACAAACGCCAAACCTCCGTCACCCCGGCAACGACCTTTAGCCTTGGACTGTGGGAGGGGTCCGGGGACGACGAGAGGAGAAGAGGTGGAAAATGCGGAAGGAAGAGATTCAAGAATGAACGCTTAATAGCCGATCTAAAAATGAAGCCTTCTGCTTATAGAACACAACGAACTGTAACCATGGACACAGCTGTCCCCATCATAATTACCCTGTTATTACCAACACTATGCTTAGTGCCTTCTACACTACATACTACACACTGCACACGGCAGCATATTCTGCATACTACACACGGCATTACAATATACCGCACACTACACATTTGGTACTACACTCGCCACACCACACGATACACAACATCCACATCTTACACGTAACCACACAACCCCACCGTACAGACAGCAGGTCAAACATCATCCTCAACAGCGATCATTTTGTTTTGTGGGCGTCGATTTACCCCTAGCCCCTCCCTCCGGTCCCTGGCCCCTCCCCCATTCCCGGACAGGATGTTCCACAGTTGTTATGGTGATGGTTCAGGGTGTGTGTCGTTCTCAGAGTTCGATAACGTTGTTTTGCGGACCGGTCGCTGAAAAGGAAGGGGGGGCGGGAGTCAGCGATCTGTTACTTCCTGTCAGTCCTTCCTCAGCGCCCCGTTCACACATCAGCAGGACAAATCAATGTGTCATACAATACATAGAGGAAGGGGGGGGGGGGGGGGAGAGGAGGGGTGGGGGGAAGGTGAGTGGGAGGTATTAGGGGGAGGTATTAGGGGGGGAGGTATTAGGGGGGAGAAAGGCCATTTCAGCTCAGTTTTTCACCTCTGATTTGATTTGAATCCATTTGAGCGTGGCCTGGATTAAATGCTACTATCTCTAGATTAGTTCACGATTCTGTTATTGAGCAATACCCTGAGGATGATCTCAAATCCCATCAACCCTCTGCCTGCACGCCATCAGCCTCACACACACACACACACACACACACGGCAACATTTAAAGTTACAAATATAATGGGTAAACTATGCTATGGGTAAACATGTGCCAAGGCTACCGCACGACGATCAGTTTTGTGGCGTTAGGTAGCCCATCCAATCATGCTTTGATGTGATTGATTTCTGTTTGGTGGACATGTGGTTCTGTGTTTGTGTGTGTGTGGTGTGTGTGTGTGTGTGTGTGTGTGTGTGTGGCGTGTGTGTGGAAGTCTGATATTAAAGATGGTGGATGGAAGGCCACTTAAAGAGATGAATGCATTTAGTTTTAAGAGCTGGATCAGGTAAAAAAAAATCAATTCATTAATGAAATTATTCAAATTCATGCTAATAACACAGTATCACATTCATTATCATGGAGTATCTTGACACCAAATAAATTCATCCATAAACAACATCTTGAAAATATTCACAAAAGAGAAAGTGTGTGTGTCTGTGTGTATGTACGTGTGTGTGTGTGTGGGTGTGTAACATTCTCAACACCTGTATAGTGACTATTACATTCACCACTGTACACATACATATGTATAAAGGCCTACCTGTAACAAAAAATGTAAAATTTAGATCATATTTAATATATTCAACATGAAACATAAAATTGTAAAGTAAAAAAAGAATAATAATGTGTGAGTGAGGGTTCTGCGTTCTGTTTCACAACATTTTCACATTGCGTTGTCATTATCTTCTTCTTTCGTATCTTATTTTCTAAATTCCTGTGTCAGTTGAACCCTTATAGTACCCCTCTACTGTAGGTAGACACAAACTGCAGGCGTTAATCTGACTGTTGTAGGTTATCCCTGCAGGTATTAATCTGACTGCTGTTAGTTATCCCTGCAGGTATTAATCTGACTGCTGTTAGTTATCCCTGCAGGTGTTAATCTGACTGCTGTTAGTTATCCCTGCAGGTGTTAATCTGACTGCTGTTAGTTATCCCTGCAGGTGTTAATCTGACTGCTGTTAGTTATCCCTGCAGGTATTAATCTGACTGCTGTTAGTTTATCCCTGCAGGTATTAATCTGACTGCTGTTAGTTATCCCTGCAGGTGTTAATCTGACTGCTGTTAGTTATCCCTGCAGGTGTTAATCTGACTGCTGTTAGTTATCCCTGCAGGTGTTAATCTGACTGCTGTTAGTTATCCCTGATGGTGTTAATATGACGTCTGTTAGTTATCCCTGCTGGTTTTAATCTGACTGTTGTTAGTTATTCCTGCTGGTGTTAATCTGACTGTTGTTAGTTATCCCTGCTGGTGTTAATCTGACAGCTGTAGGTTATCCCTGCTGGTGTTAATCTGACTGTTGTTAGTTATCCCTGCTGGTGTTAATCTGACAGCTGTTAGTTATCCCTGCAGGTGTTAATCTGACAGCTGTAGGTTATCCCTGCTGGTGTTAATCTGACTGCTGTAGGTTATCCCTGCTGGTGTTAATCTGACTGCTGTTAGTTATCCCTTCAGGTGTTAATCTGACTGCTGTAGGTTATCCCTGCTGGTGTTAATCTGACTGCTGTAGGTTATCCCTGCTGGTGTTAATCTGACTGCTGTTAGTTATCCCTTCAGGTGTTAATCTGACTGCTGTAGGTTATCCCTGCTGGTGTTAATCTGACTGCTGTAGGTTATCCCTGCTGGTTCATCTATCATGTGGATTCATGTAGGGTCATGTGTAAGGGCACCTCCTGTCTGATATGATGTAAATAAAAAATCACAAGATATGTTTGATATAGAGAAAAGACTCAGATTGTTCTTATTAGTGTTTGTATTCATTCAGTCCCTTTACTCAATCTGGGCCTGTTTCTCTCACTTCCCCCTCCTTTGTGTGTGTGTGTGTGTTTGCATGGGACATGTCCAGATTGGTGAAATGAGTGAGCAGTGGACAGGAAAGAGGACAGTGATGATGTCACTGTCTCCAAGGAGGACAACACTTCTGCTATAGGGAGTCAGGTGGCTGAGCGGTTAGAGAGTTGGGCCAGTAATCAGAATGTCCCAGGTTCAAATCCTGGCTGTGCCAACATGACATGTCCATGGGCAAGGCACTGCACCCTACTTGCTCTAGGGAGGAATGTCCCTGTACTTGCTGTAAGTCGCTCTGGATAAGAGTGTCTGCTAAACTTAAATGTACTTCTGATGTGATGCTAAGTGCCTTTCTTATTACATTCCTACAAAAACTAAGATACAAATAAGTAGAATAAGAAGTGAAAAGTTTTGCCAGTAAAAATATATCTCCCTCCTTTTGGCTGTTGCTAAGGGCCTTTCTATGTGAGTGATTCACTGTGGAATGCTGTGCTGAAGAATGGACAGATCAGAATTCTGTTACAGTGCTTTCAGCTCAAGGAAGATAAAGAGAGAAAAACTTTGTGAAAAAAATGACCTTTCATGTGTATTTAGTCGTTTAGCCGACACGCTCATCCAGTGCGATCTGTATGGGAGTCAGATGGCTCAACGGGTTAAGGCGTTGGCCTCATGAAAGGAAGGTTGTGAGATCGAGCCCCCGCTGTGGCTATATGACGTTGTGTCCTTGGGCAAGGCACTTCACCCTACTTGCCTCAGGGAGAATGTCCCTGGACTAACTGTAAGTCACTTTGGATAAAAGCGTCTGCTAAATGAATAAATGTAATTGTTTCTTGTAGTATCTGAAGCAGTTGCGTTTCAACATACCATGTTTAAGGACTGGAAGGGTTTTGTAAGTTCATTTAAAACCATGCACTGCACTGTATGGTTCACGTCTGAGTGTAAAATCCTGCTGGTCTCTCAACAGTCAGAAGCTGAACTGAGAGAGGAACATTCACCTGTGTACTTTAATCTGAAGTAAATCATATTTTCAATATTCTTCCTTTTACCCCTTGCTGTTTATCTCACCTCATCAGTTTGGACTCCCTCCCTCCCTCCCCTCCCTCCCTCCCTCCCTCCCTCCCTCCCTCCCTCCCTCCCTCCCTCCCTCCCTCCCTCCCTCCCTCCCTCCCTCCCTCCCTCCCTCCCTCCCTCCCTCCCTCCCTCCCTCCCTCCCTCCCTCCCTCCCTCCCTCCACACTACATATGCAAATATGTAGCCCATTACACTAATTGTCTGGGTGAGGTTAAGTATGTCATACAGAGTCTTGTCAACCTGCAGTGCGTGTGTGTATGTGTGTGTGTTTGTGTGTACATGAGTGTGTGTGCTATTTGTGTGGACATTGCTTCGGGGTTGAGAAAGGGCTTGTGATATAGCGTGTTTCAAGGACACACAAATGAAGATTCAAATGAGCCATGGCACAAGCACGCACGCCCACACACCAACAAACAAACACACACAAACATACACACACACGTTCCGTATGCATGGTTGAACAAAGGTCAGCTAACATACAGCCTGGGCCTGTCACATTAACCAAATGAAGCTTCTCTGAAGAACTCAGATGACAGAGGTATTATGTTGAGTTATGAGACTGTGTGTGTGTGTGTCAGTATTACAGTGAATTACGACGTCGTCATTCATTGGAACATCTGCTGAATGGATTTTTCCACCTAGACTACGTGATTCTGTGTTTCTGTCTGTTTGTCTGCTCCAGATTTGACCTCTGCTCCAGGTGTGACCTCTGCTCCAGATTTGACCTCTGCTCCAGATGTGACCTCTGCTCCAGGTGTGACCTCTGCTCCAGGTGTGACCTCTGCTCCAGATTTGACCTCTGCTCCAGATGTGACCTCTGCTCCAGGTGTGACCTCTGCTCCAGGTGTGACCTCTGCTCCAGATGTGACCTCTGCTCCAGGTGTGACCTCTGCTCCAGGTGTGACCTCTGCTCCAGGTGTGACCTCTGCTCCAGGTGTGACCTCTGCTCCAGGTGTGACCTCTGCTCCAGGTGTAACCTCTGCTCCAGGTGTGACCTCTGCTCCAGGTGTGACCTCTGTTCAGGGGATGAGAGGAGAATGAGAGATGGATGAGAACTGACTGAAGTGTTCCTGCTGCCCTTCACCTCAGCCCTGGTCTGTACATAAAGAAAGCAGCCTCTCTGTGTCCTCTCACTCTTTCACACACACCCCTCGCACGCCCACATCATAAATATGTCTGCCTCTATGGCTATGTGTGCGCGTGTGTGAGTCAGGTGCATAGGTCTTTGTCTGGAGTGTGTGTGTGTATGTGTGAGAGGAGTGTGTTTGGAGCGGGAGTGAGGCGTGTGTGTGTGTGTGTGATGGAGAGGTAGGTGTGTCTCAGTGCTATAGATTTAAGTAAGAGGTGTGGCTGTCAATAATGAATGTAAATTATGTCCAAGTCTGTCTGTGTGTCTCTCTCTCTTTCTCTCCCTCCCTCTTTCTCCCTCCATCTCTCTTCTCTAGACAGTCTCTGTTCATTTCCTTTTGACCTTTGCCACCAGAGTTGTGATGATTTTGCGGGACGAGCGGAATAACAACTTGTGGAAAAAGATGAACTGTACTGGTCGTGGATTAACTGTGTATTAAAAGATTAAAGAAGCCACTGTGAAAACACTGTGTGGCCTGCGTGTGTACAGCGTGTGAGCGTGTTGGCGTGTGCGCGCTTCTTTAATCCGCATGAGAGACCGCTGCGATGGAATGGGAGCGTAAAATAAATGGCGGCCCCTAGAGAAATAACTCCATGTGGCCCTGGGATCAGCCCTCCGTCCTCTGGGGTGGAGAGGCGAGGGGGTTTGGGGGGAAGGTGCCGGCCGGGTCTCAGACACTCTCGCCATCAGCCTTTCAACCACAAATGGAATTCTGAAATTCAGTCGGTGCACCGAAAACAACGAAAATGGGATGTTCCCAAACTGGAATGTTCCGCAGAACGGCATTCTGTCAAACCCAGGGAAAGAGAGGAGAACCCCCCCCCCCCGATCTCAAACCGTTTTTTTAATGCGGAAAAACTTGATAAGAACGACTGCGTTTAGACTGATGACCTCTGTGAAGGAAAGCGGGAGACGTTTTGTTCTCCCGACTCATAGGTCAGTCTGTTCTTGTCAGGAGAGTCTAGAGCTCCATGGAGACATACTGGACAGAGTGAAGACCCTCCTTTATCCATCCTCCAGGCTGGAACACAACAATCTTTCTAGGAGAGAAAGAAACGTAATGAAGAGGGCATGCTGGGTCCCCTTCCCCCCCCCCCCCCCCCCACCCCCAAAAGAATCCCTGACCCTGTCCGCCTGTGTGTGTGTGGGTATGAGTGTGTGTGTGCATGCATGTGTGTCTGTGCTTGTGCGTGTGGGAGTGTGCGCGCATAAGTGTGGGAGTGTGTGTGGGAGTGTGTGTGTGTGTGTGTGTGAGTGTGGGAGTGTGTGTGGGAGTGAGTGTGTGTGTGTGTTCCAAGAGAGGCACTGGCTGTTCTCACTCCTCTTCCTGGAACATGCTGTAACCTCATTATCATAGTCATTAGTCATTAATTCAGACCAATCACACGAGGGTAATCGAATCACTCCTCGTACGTTACAGAGCCAGTCCAGCTACTGGTTTCAACTGTGCTACAATAGGCCTTGCATGCATGTGCATGCTTGTTTGTGTATGTTTGTGTGTGTGTGCATATGGTATACTGTATAAGTGTGTGTGTGTGTGTGTTACTGTGAGTGGCCCTTCCATTGCTAAACACAATTTTCTGCCTGTCTCGTCAATAACACAACGACTACATTCAGTTGACTTCTGAGTTTGAGCATTTCTTTTCATAAACAAGTTTAACCAACACACCAGCCTTAAAATGATCCAATTAAGACACTACGGTGATGGCAAAGTCTCCCTGAGGGGTGAAGGTCAGAGGACGGTGGCTGTACTGAATAGAGAACAGCCAAGATAACGCACAGCCGATAGCCGTGCTGCAAACAAGGGGTAACTATATCCTAGAACTGGGTCTGCATCAGTGCACGGTTACAGCAGGATGGCATGAATCACAGGCTTCATGCAAAAAAACAACACTGGAACAGATGATAAGGGAATAGCTGATCCACTGATTGTGAAAACCTTGAGCACATAGAAAGGGAGGGGAGCAGAGAGTGAGAGGGGAGAGGGGAGTGAGAGGAGAGGGGAGAGGGGGAGGAGAGGGGAGAGTGAGAGGGGAGAGGAGAGGATAGAAGAAGCAAAGTTGAGAAGTCAGCCTCAACCAGACTGGCCAAGGTTATCCTTCTGTGAGTCAGTATTTCAAAATGTCACAGATAAGCTGGGTTCTTATGTTTTAAAAGAGGAAGGGGAGGGGGGAAGGCAGAGGGGAGGGGAGAGGGGCCTAGATATCATCCTCACTACTCTCTTTTAATAATAGGAGAGAGAGAGAGAGACGTCGCTCCGCCTCTCTCCTTGTTTCTTCCATTCGGCCCTCAAAAGGTAAACATAGAGCTTGTCTCCGAACTCTAAACTGGAGTGAAAACACGTAGTCAGTTCTCCTTGAGTGAAGGATGTGTGCACGTTTGCCATCTCTGTCACACACAGCAACACACACAAGCACACCAACTCACACACACCAACACTTACACACACACACACACACACACACACACACGCATATCCATGTCAGTAATCCATGTCAGACACTGAACAGGCCTTAGCTCTCTTCAACCCCGTGATCTTTCAGCTACAATAACACTCTCACGCTCTTTGTCGTGAGTCTTGTGTGTGTGTGTGTGACACACAGTGATACGTCCTTGTTATCTTATCCTGGAATCTGAGTTGGATAACTTTGTGACTTCCATCCTGACCCCTCGGCGTTGACCCGAGAACAGGAAGTGGACGGACGAGACAACACAACGCTCAACTTCGCCACAATCAAGTAGCATCCCTGACGTGACTCTCACATCACAGTGCGCTCCCTCCTCCTCTCTCCACCTCTTCCCTCTCCACCTCCTCCCTCTCCTCCTCCTCCCTCTCCACCTCTTCCATCTCCACCTCCTCCCTCTCCTCCTCCTCTCTCCACCTCCTCCCTCTCCACCTCCTCCCTCTCCACCTCCTCTCTCTCCACCTCCTCTCTCTCCACCTCCTCCCTCTCCACCTCCTCTCTCTCCACCTCCTCCCTCTCCACCTCCTCTCTCTCCACCTCCTCCCTCTCCTCCCTCCTCCTCCTCCCTCTCCTCCTCGCTCTGCCCCTCCTCCTTCCTCCCTCCTCCTCCTCTTCCCTCCTCCTCGCCCTGCCCCTCCTCCCCCCCTCTGTTCCTCCCTCTACCCTAGGCCTTCTGCTCCCTCTCCTCCTCTTCCCTCTCCTTTCTCCCCACCTCCACCTCACTACAAGAGTCCCATTTGAACATCATCTGGGATGTCACCAGACAGAGAGGCTCTTGGGTAAAGAAACATGGTGATGGGGTTGGCTGTCCTGTAAACAAATGGCTCAGGTATTTCTCTCTGTCAAACACAGACACACACTATCTGACTTCCCTCCGGAAATCCCTGTCAGCCATTAGCAGCTTGTCTCACCTTGTCTGAGAGCTGAGAGCAACTCAATGGTGATAAAAGCCAGAGAGATGTCAAGGGAAGTGAATGTGTGTGTGTGTGTGTGTGAGGGTGGGTCAGAGGTGCTTCCATGTCTATGCCTGCAAACTTGAGGCTACTGGTTGTGGCTCTGCACATGTGTGTGTGTTTGTAAGTGTGTGTTTGCAAGTGTGTGTGTTCTGCAGTCAGAGTAAAGCATGTGTACACCTTCATTAGCATATGCTAATTCACAGGTTCGAATTTCAATCGAACAACAGAAAACAGCACGCATGCACACACAGGCACATGTACACACACACCTACACACACACACACACACACACACACACACACACACACACACACACACACACACACACACACACACAGTTGTCGTCCTAATGGGAATTTATTGCCATGAAGCATGAACCCATCACTGTGTCGAATAATTAGCCTGTTTAATAAAGAACAAATGGCTAAGAGCACTCATTAGAAATGAACATGTGTTGAGATTGGTCACACACACTCACACACACATTCACACTCACTCACTCACACACACATTCACACTCACTCACTCACTCACTCACTCACTCACTCACTCACTCACTCACACACACATTCACACTCACTCACTCACATACACATTCACACTCACTCACTCACTCACTCACTCACACACACATTCACACACACACACACACACACACACACACACACACACACACACACACACACACACACACACACACACACACACACACACACACACACACACTCACTCACTCACTGACTCACTGACTCACACACAGGTCTAAATTCTACAGTGTCATCATTTTGATACTTCTTTGGAACCAGACATCTTCATCTCCTCTGCTCTCCCTGAGACACAGACCCACGATTACCACCGGTCTGTGTGTCTCTGAGTGATGGAATGGTTTCAGAGTGTGTGTCTGTGCCTTTGTGTGTGTGTGATGAAAGGTAAATGAGAGAGTGTGTGTCTGTGTCTGTGCCTGTGTGTGTGTCTGTGTGTGTGTGTGTGTGTGTGTGTGTGTGTGTGTGTGTGTGTGTGAGAGGTGGGTCTTGTTTCGTGTCTGTGGACATTACAGTAAACTCATCTCTCAGTTGTCTGGGTTTTTAATTTAGAGCGATAAGCATCACATTACACCACGTCTGACTGCATGTGCCAGAGGGCTACATACACACACACACACACACACACACTTTCGAATGCGGACAACATGAATAAAATAACAACAGCATCTGTGCCAATGTATTCCAACACAGTCTGCAGGGCAAAGACTGAATTTGTTTTGCTGTGTGTGTATGTTACTGTATGTGCATGTGTGTGCTGTGTGTTTCTGTGTGTGTGTGGGCTGTGTGTCTGTTGCTGTGTGTGTTGCTGTGTGTTTTGCTGTCTGTGTGTGTTTCTGTGTGCTGTGTGCTGTGTGTGTGTGTGTGCTGTGTGTGTGTGTGTGGGTGTGTTGCTTTGTGTGTGTGCTGTGTGTGTATTGCTGTGTGTGTTCCTGTGTGTGTGTGTTGCTGTGTGTGTGTGGGTGTGTGTGCTGTGTGTGTGTGTTGCTGTGTGTTGCTGTGTGTGCTGTGTGTGTGTTGCTGTGTGTGTGTGGGTGTGTGTGCTGTGTGTGTGTGTTGCTGTGTGTGTGTGTGCTGTGTGTGTGTGTGTTGCTGTGTGTGTGTTGCTGTGTGTGTGTGCTGTGTGTGTGTGTGTTGCTGTGTGTGTGTGTGTGTGTGTGTGTGTGTGTGTGTGGGTGTGCAGGTTACACACACTCCTCCAGCCATGGATTAAACACTGTGTCTCTTTTCACACCCGGAGTCTCTCATGAACTCAAACTCCTGTCCTGTTGGTGTGTGATCTCCATGGAGATAGACAATAAGAACACACACACACTACATATGTGACCACACACACACACACACACTCCCTCGCAGGGTGGCTGGGCTATTTGGAGACGACCCTCTTCTGTCTAGATAGATTTGTAGAGAATCCCACATCCTTCACACTTTCCCTGGAGAGTTACAGAGAAAGAATATGTACCGGGTATGTGTGTTTGTATGAGTGTGTGTGTGTGTATGTAAGTGTATGAGTGTGTGTATATAAGTGTATGTGTGTGTTTCTCCACAGGTGTGTGTGCCCTTCCTCTCCTACCCTCAGGACAGAAGTCTTTTCTGGATGATTCTCCCACAGGAAAACTGTCATAGCACATCAGCAGGAGAAAGAGTGTGTGTGTGTGTGTGTGTCAGATGTGTGTATGGTAGATGTGTGTGTGTTAGATGTGGTCAGTTTGAGCTGGGGGGGCTTGGCATGTGTGTTGGGTAGGGGTGTTGTTCAACATGTGTGTGTGTGTGTGTGTGTGACCCCTAAGGACAGTTACTGAGCCACAGACCAAAAGCAGGTTTGATTAAGAATGGCAGGTGTGTCGTTAGTCCAACGGTATTCTGACACTAGCTGTTTATCGGTGTGTGTCTGAATACATGTATGTACGTGTGTGTGTATGTGTGCGTGTGTACATGTGTGTGTGTGCTGACTTTATAGGATCAGCAGTTGGGGACTGACCGGTCTGTCTGTCTGTCAGGCTGTCTGTCAGGCTGTCTGTCAGGCTGTCTGTCAGGCTGTCTTCCTCCACATCAGTCTTCCTCTTCCATCTTTCTTGACGTCTTCTCTCTCCGGCCGTCATCTCTCGCTTCGTAATCACTCGCCGTCCGTCATCCTTTTCATTCATCAACTTCCTCCTCAATGTCACCTTCTTTCCCTCCCTCCCTCCCTCCCTCCCTCCCTCCCTCCCTCCCTCCCTCCCTCCCTCCCTCCCTCCCTCCCTCCCTCCCTCCCTCCCTCCCTCCCTCCCTCCCTCCCTCCCTCCCTCCCTCCCTCCCCAGTCAGCAGATACTGTAGGTGAGTTCCAGATCAGTTTCTATGAGCTTGTAAAAGAGTGTCATACTGCAGACTTCCTCCATCCAGCTGTCCTTTCTGCTGCTCTTTCGCTCTTTCCCTCCCTCTTTGCTCTGTCTTCCTCATTCTGTTTCATCTTCCTTGTCTCTTTCCTTCTTCTTCATCAGTCATCACTTTCCACGCTTGCTTTTCCCACCCCCCTATCTCCTCTCTCTCTCCCCCCTCTCCTCTCAGTTCCCTCGCTTTCCCCTTTCTTCTCTTTCTTGCTCCCACCTCTCTCTCTTTTGCTTCCCTCCCTTCTTCCCTTCCCCTCTCTCTCTCGCTCTCTCTCTATCTCTCTCTGTCTCTGTCTCTCTCCCTCTCTCTCTCTCCCTCTATCTCTCTCTTTCTCTCTTTCTTTCTCTCTCTCTCTCTTTCTCTCTCTCTCTCTCTCTCTCTCTCTCTCTCTCTCTCTCTCTCTCTCTCTCTATCTCTCTCTCTCTCTCTCTCTCTCTCTCTCTCTCTCTCTCTCTCTCTCTCTCTCTCTCTCATTCCCTTGTGACAGGGCCAGAGTTCTGCCAGCAGCACTAGATTGCATTAGTATGGAAGGCTGAACACACCACGACACACACACAGACACACAAACACACACACACATACTTTGGCTTGCATTAGTGCGGATGGCTGGATGGATGTGCTCCAGTTTTAACATGGAGAAAAAAAAGATTGCAACAGCCCCTCCTGTTCATGAATCAACGGAATCCAGCCAGTCATCAAGGATTATGGGAAGCTCATCAGATTGACAAGCAGCTGTCAGCAAAGCAACTTAGACTGAAGACCAGAGCAGGTCCACCATCATGCCAACTAGATGACACATCGTAGAGACACACACACACACACACACACACACACTCATGCAAGTCCACTTGGATTTGACATGCACATACGAACGCACGGTCACACACTCACACCCGTGGGCCCATGTGCAGTATGGGATCCATTTTGGCTGTTGGTATGTTTACAATTCATTCAGTTCGCGAGACAAGGGCCATCTTTTTCAGGCGGCAGGAAGGAACTGTTGATTGGTCGAGTTCGAATGTAAACAAGGAGAATAACAACAAATCCAAACCGCCATACTGATTCAGTAGATCCCCGATTTAGGAAGTATTAAGGCTGACCCCTGGATTCTGCCCCGCCCCCTTCCCTCTCTTTTAAAGGGGCCTAATTTAAGGAGGGAGACCAGAGAACATCATTTGAAGCACCTGGTGAAGCGTGTCCTGTCTCTCACAGCCTCTCTCTCTCTCTTCCGCAGCACACGTCCCCCCCCCCCCCCCACTCCTTCCCTCTCTGGCGCGCACACGTTCACTTGAACATTCACTCTTTCTCTCCAACGCACTAAATATAAACCAGGGAGGCTCCAGCAGAAGCTTTTACCGCGTCTCCGGAGAGGGCGATGATGGCTGTTTTATCAGGCCTCATAAACAGCCGGCCTGGGCTAAGAAGCTCCGCTGGAGCCGTCCAGCCGCGGAGGAGAGAAAGGACTGGGATTACACCTGGAGCGCTAAATGGAAGGATCCGGATGACCTTCTGCAGTCCTGTGTGTATGTGTGAGTGAGAGATAAGGTATAGTGGTGCTAACACACACAGGAGAGATGAAAATAAGACGTAAAATGACAGTTCAGATGAGTGTGTGTGTGTGTGTGTGAGATCCACGTAGATGAGGGCCTAGAGATGCTCAGCTTTGCATGTGTGGAGAGTGTGTGTGTGTGTGTGTCATTTACATGTAGTCATTTAGCAGACGCTCTCATCCAGAGCGACTTCCAGCACAGTACAGGGACGTTCCCCCCGAGGCGAGTAGGGTGAAGTGCCTTGCCCAAGGACACAATATCATGTTGGCACAGTGAACTGGCAACCTTCTGATCAAGAGCCCGATTCCTCACTACTACTCAGCCACCTGACTCCCTCATGTTGGTGCTTTCAGGGTGAGTCTCCCATCAAGGACTGAACGAGAACACAAGTCTCCTCTCTCTCTGATCCAGGACAGAATACAGGTGACACCCCTAGACTGCCTGTGAGGATGTGTGTGTGTGTGATGCACAGGTCTAAAGTGAGGGGCCACAGCTGGTGGGATCATTGTCTATGTAACAAAGTGTGGGTTTACCTCTACCGTGTGATAGGCCATCAGAATCCACTTAGTGTGTGTGTGTGTGAGAAAGGGCATTTGATTGTTGATGCGTGTGAGTGTAATAGGAGGTTGTTACATCTCCAAATGGGTGTGCGAGAGCAGGGCAGAGGTAAGAAAGCAAGCAGGGGAGAGGTGGGGGAAGAGTGGAGGAGAGCAGGAGAGAGGGGCAGAGGTGAGAGAGAGCAGGGGAGAGAGGCAGAGAGGAGAGGTGAGACAGTGAGAGAGAGAGCAGGGGAGAGGGGCAGAGAGGAGAGGTGAGACAGGGAGAGAGAGAGCAGTGGAGAGGGGCAGAGAGGAGAGGTGAGACAGGGAGAGAGAGAGCAGGGAGAGGGGCAGAGAGGAGAGGTGAGACAGGGAGAGAGAGCAGTGGAGAGGGGCAGAGAGGAGAGGTGAGACAGGGAGAGAGAGAGCAGGGGAGAGGGGCAGAGAGGAGAGGTGAGACAGGGAGAGAGAGCAGGGGAGAGGGGCAGAGAGGTGAGACAGGGAGAGAGAGAGCAGGGGAGAGGGGCAGAGAGGAGAGGTGAGACAGGGAGAGAGAGCAGGGGAGAGGGGCAGAGAGGAGAGGTGAGACAGGGAGAGAGAGCAGGGGAGAGGGGCAGGCAGGTTGCTGTGTTAAAACCTCTACTGTCTTCCCCACACCAAGCCCTTAATGGTCGGTTAAATGCCTCAGACTAAAATAGACACTCAGCCAGATGGAGGGAGGGATGGAGGGAGGGAGAGACAAGAGAGGGAGAGGCAAGAAAATGGTGAAGAGATAAACTGCAGAAGATCATCCAGGTCACAGGAGAGAGGTGAGTGCAGACACTCACTTTAACACTGCCCCTGATACTAACAAGTGATAAAGCAGTCAAAGGGGAAAAGCGTAAGGGACATACAGTACATGGACCAGAGGGGAAGGAGGGAGGAGACGAGGGGGAGGAGGGAGGAGACAAGGGGAAGGAGAGGAGACGAGGGAAGAGATGAGGGGACGCAAACACATGCGACACAAACAGGGTAAAAACGCACCTTGAGTCATTCAAATTCTGTGTCATGGTTTTAATCTAATTTCAATTGGTTAGAAACTGTCTGCAGAGGATGACTGAATAAACACAGATCACAGTCCACACACACACACTCACTCTCACACACACACACAGACTTAGTCTGTCTCTCTGGAAACACCTACACACCGTGTCTCTCTGGAAGGATTTACACACCGTGTCTCTCTGGAAGGACCTACACACCGTGTCTCTCTGGAAACACCTACACACCGTGTCTCTCTGGAAGGATTTACACACCGTGTCTCTCTGGAAGGACCTGCACACCGTGTCTCTCTGGAAGGATTTACACACCGTGTCTCTCTGGAAGGACCTGCACACCGTGTCTCTCTGGAAGGACCTGCACACCGTGTCTCTCTGGAAGGACCTGCACACCGTGTCTCTCTGGAAGGACCTGCACACCGTGTCTCTCTGGAAGGACCTGCACACCGTGTCTCTCTGGAAGGACCTGCACACCGTGTCTCTCTGGAAGGACCTGCACACCGTGTCTCTCTGGAAGGACCTGCACACCGTGTCTCTCTGGAAGGACCTACACACCGTGTCTCTCTGGAAGGACCTACACACCGTGATACAGGTGTGTGTCACTCTGGTGTGTGTGTGTATCACAGGTGTGTGTCTCTCTGGTGTGTGTGTGTCACAGGTGTGTGTCTCTCTGGTGTGTGTGTGTCACAGGTGTGTGTCACTCTGGTGTGTGTGTGTATCACAGGTGTGTGTCTCTCTGGTGTGTGTGTGTCACAGGTGTGTGTCTCTCTGGTGTGTGTGTGTCACAGGTGTGTGTCTCTCTGGTGTGTGTGTGTCACAGGTGTGTGTCACTCTGGTGTGTGTGTGTATCACAGGTGTGTGTCTCTCTGGTGTGTGTGTGTCACAGGTGTGTGTCTCTCTGGTGTGTGTGTGTCACAGGTGTGTGTCACTCTGGTGTGTGTGTGTGTCACAGGTGTGTGTCTCTCTGGTGTGTGTGTGTGTGTCACAGGTGTGTGTCTCTCTGGTGTGTGTGTGTCACAGGTGTGTGTCTCTCTGGTGTGTGTGTGTCACAGGTGTGTGTCACTCTGGTGTGTGTGTGTGTCACAGGTGTGTGTCTCTCTGGTGTGTGTGTGTGTGTCACAGGTGTGTGTCTCTCTGGTGTGTGTGTATCACAGGTGTGTGTCTCTCTGGTGTGTGTGTGTCACAGGTGTGTGTCACTCTGGTGTGTGTGTGTATCACAGGTGTGTGTCTCTCTGGTGTGTGTGTGTCACAGGTGTGTGTCACTCTGGTGTGTGTGTGTATCACAGGTGTGTGTCTCTCTGGTGTGTGTGTGTGTGTCACAGGTGTGTGTCTCTCTGGTGTGTGTGTGTGTGTCACAGGTGTGTGTCTCTCTGGTGTGTGTGTGTGTGTGTGTCACAGGTGTGTGTCTCTCTGTCACTCCGGAGACTCCCTCTTCCTCTGAAAGTTGTCCCAGTAATCCGTATCCTCCTTGGAGAGGGGCGTGGCCAGACTGATGAGGTCACTGAAGGTCAGGAGCTTGAAGGAGGGGGGAGGAGAGGTGGGTGGAGCCACCCTGTCTGTGTGGGGGGGGCCCAGGGCCACAGCAACGTGGTGATCCTGGTCCAGAAGAGTCTCCTGTAGAGAAGAACAGATGAAGATCTGGCTCTAATGTGACTTTGTCAGCGCGCACACACACACACACAAAAAAAAACACACACACACACACACACTGTGAGGGAGGACGGAGTGAATGGAAGGCTGATGACAACACACTGACAGAGAAAACTAGAAGGTGACCAGAATTAGTGAAAAGATTGTGTGTGTGTGTGTGTGTGTGTGCGTATGTACGCATGAGGTACTCGCACTATAACTGTGAGCTCTTTTTACACTATGCTGTGTGAGACAGACACAGTGTGTGTGAGTCTTAGAAAGTGTGTGTGTGTGTGTGTGTGTATGGTAGTTGGTGATGACTGTGCCTATTGTGTGACCATAATCAATAATCAAGGTATTGATCCCCTTGCACGCTGGCTCTTTATGATCAGCTTATTAAATATCACACAATGAGTGTGTGTGTGTTGGACCTCACATCAAGAGGTCACATAGGGTCATTGGCCAATGAAAGAACAGAAAACAGATCAAAAGCTATCTATCTATATATATATGTGTGTGTGAGTGTGTGTGTGTGTGTGTCTGTGTAAAAGAGGCTCGATAATGTAGGCGTTTCTGTAAAATTGGGTCACTTGAACTCTTACAACTCGGGAATTGATTCGGGAAAGTAGATTGATATAAATCACTGAGGGGCAACACAGCTGAGATTTGTGTGTGAGAGCTGGTGTGGGTGTGTGCGTGAGTGAGGGCATGTTGGCGTGACAGTTCATCCCTACTCTCCCGCCTGCATTCTTTCATCCCTCCTTCTCCCTCCCAGCAGCCCTCCATCATAACAGATCCATACAGCCATTCTCCCTCGCCTCTTCAGGGAGCAATCGATGGGAGGCGAAATGCTTCACTCGTGTCAAAACCACGACAGCAGAAGAGCATTATGGGGGAGCTACGGGAGGGGCAGCCACTCCAGCTCCACCTGTCCGCCTGTCCTCTCAGGGGCTGTTCGAGTGCATGTGTGCGTTTGTGAGAGTGTGTGACTGCGTGTGTGTGTGTGTGGGGGGGTTCCGGATGAGACCTGCTGTTCTTCCTCCTCTCACCCGGTGAAGTGTCCATCTACGCCCGCCTCCTTCAGGAACGCTGCACAGCTGCTCGCCGCCCCCCCCCCCCCCCCCCCCACACTGCCAGAGCGTGACGTGTGCAGAGAAGAAGAGGCGCTTGGGAGGACGCTAACAGCTCCCCACCACAGAGGAAGAGCTCCTCTCCTCTCTCAGGCTGTGTTGTTGACCGGGTCTTTCTACCCAGAAGGCTAAGCTGCACCCGCTAATAATGATAGAAATATCTCAATTAGCAGACGCTTTTATCCAAAGCGACTTCGATTTTAAGTACAGGGACATTCCCCCTGAGGCAAGTAGGGTGAAAAGTCTTGCCCAAGGACACAACATCACATAGCCACAGCCGGGGATCAAACTCATAACCTTCCAATCACAAGGCCAACGCCTTAACCCGCTGAGCCATCTGACTCCCCGCTATGAGTGGCACGTGACAAAAATGTTAGCGTTAGCAGCTAAGGATTTATTGGTGGGTTGGTGTTAGCATGGCTAAGCTGTTGCTGGAGGCTGGGATTGACAGGCTGGTAATAGAGGCCGAGCGATGGCCGGGGGGGGGGATTAGTGCAGTCCAGATGCTCTGGGAAGATGTTAGAGTTCAGAAAAACACTCTGATAAACCGCTTCCTGCTGTCCTGCATGGGCCTGTTCTTGCTTCTTTCCCATGAGGTGATTATGCCAAATGGGCAACTGACATGATAAGATGGTTTAGAAATGGATGCTTTCCTCTCACCTCGAAAACCCACCCCTCCTCTTCTTCCTCGTCCAGGTGCATTCTGGTCCCGCGATGGACCTGGCCCGCCGTGATTGGCTCGGAAGAGAGGCGAAACTCCACCCTCTGCAGGTTGAAGCCCAGCCCTGTGCCAATCGCCTTGATGAAGCTCTCCTTAAGCGCCTTGATAGACAGAGAAAACATCCAATCGGATTCAGCCAGAACGGAAGAGAGCGGGCAGAAAATAATACGTGGTTCACACACACAAGAACACCTTTCGCGCGTATTCTGTATCCATATCCAATCTGACTACTGATTTCAGTTACCATAACGGGTATGCATGTGCGTGTAATGAGAGAGTCAGGCCGAGAACAGAGAGGTCGAAAAAGAGAGGGAAAAGAATGGTTAGGAAAGGAGGGGGGGAAAAAGGACACTGATTGTGTAGACATCTTCCGAAAAGCCTGGTAAACCTCGTTACGTGAAGGCGAGCCACAATAACATTATTGCAAGGCTAATCGCTATAGCAACCGCGAATCCCTTGCATTAGTCAGCCGTGATGATATCAGTACTTGACGTCCTTGCGCTGCGCTCTCAATCTCAGAACATCTTGACTTGGGAGACGCACCATCTCTGAACACGGATATATGTGTGTGTGTGTGTGTGTGTGTGTGTGTGTGCGCGCTCGCGTTCCGCGGACCATTTGGGGTGTTATTTTTCTTCCTCCTTCTATTCGCACACCAACTGGCGTGACGACAGGGTTGTATCGCCATGGTTACCCAGTGCCTGTAGAACATGGCGAGCTGCGAGCGTTCCGGGCCGGGTCCTCGGATGACGGTCCACTCAAACTCAGTGAACTGACGCTTCATGATCCGGAAAAACTCCTGGACGGAACTGCTGCCTGGGGAGAGAGAAGCAGGGGGGGGGGGGGGGGGACGTTACGTTTCAAACTACCACAAACAAACACAGGAATAAGAAATAAAATACAATAATAATAATAATAATCGCCTGCCATTATCTTTTATTTGACTGGGGAGTCAGGTGGCTCAGAGGTTAAGGCGTTGGGCGGAAGCTTGTGAGTTTGATTCCTGGCTGTGGCTATGTGACGTTGTGTCCTTGGGCAAGGCACTTCACCCTATTTGCCTCAGGGAGATTGTCCCTGTACTTGCTGTAAGTCGCTCTGGATAAAATCGTCTGCTAAATTAATATTTATTTCTTAATTTTATTTATCTTTGATAGCGTGCCGAATGTTTGACATTGGCAGAATGTCCTTAGTTTCCAGAACCGAATGGAAACTAGACAATGACACCTGATGTAGCATGTCCGCCATCTGCTTATCACTTTGATCTCTCTTCTTGTTCTCTGCTGACAAGCTTTCAACACCCCAGATTGACTCAGATAAGAATAACACTGATGGGAACCCGAGGTGCCCGAACCTCGTTCTAAGACAACGCTGACACCGTGTGGCCGCAAGCGGAACTGCTGCAGGACGGCAAATCTATTCACGCACACTTACCTGGCATAGCGGTCTTCATCACGTCCACCCCGACCTGCCTCCCCTGCTCTGCTGCCAGCACGGCGTAGTCTCCCTGGTGGGATACGTTAAAACTCCAGCCCCAGGCTTCAGGGCCGGAACAGGCCGGAGCAGCCAGGTATGGTTTGCCTTTGGGAGAGCGTTCCAGGCGGATCTCCGACCATGGAACGCCCATCCTCTCACACACCAGCCTCCTGAGTAGCAGTCTCCCTGCCTGGGGAGAGGGGGGAGAGACGGAGAGGGCTGTGGGAAAAGCATGCTAAAAGCTAATTGCATTACCATGTTTATTTCTTATGATATATTGCATTACTAGATACAGTAATTAGAACTTGGCAAAGTAGAACGGTTTGGCAGGTGTACTGTTCTCTCCCTATTTTGTGTGAAACAGGAAGATGGCTAATGAGCTGCTGAAGTGAAGAACAGAGGAGTCTGTCTGGAGTTCTCCGCTTATCTCACGAAAGCTATCTTCAAAGACCTCCCTAATATGAAACTGTGTGTAATAAATATGCCGGGTCAGGGAGAGACAGCCAGTTGGACTTCGTGAACCAACCTCAACTCTGTTGCGGTTAGGGACACTATTTTCGACCCAGAGCTCTGTAAACCTTTTTCAACTATTTTCATTAAACCATATTAGACTTGAAGTACGGAGTCATGGTTTAATGAAAATAGGTGTGATGAGAGAAGGAGGTGAGAACAGATGAAACGAAGCAAAAAATGGGAGAGGGGAAAAAAGAGAGAGGAAGAGGTGAAGGTGTGAGATCTCCACCTCCGTCCCGTATGTGGAGATTTGGACTTCAGCCTAGCTAGAAGCACCTGCCTCGAATTAGACGTAGTCATTCAGCAGACGCTCTTATCCAGAGCGACTTACAGCAAGTACAGGGACATTCCCCCCCCCCCCCCTGAGGCAAGTAGGGTGAAGTGCCTTGCCCAAGGACACAACGTCATGTTGGCAAAGCTGGAGTTCGAACCAGAGACCTCATGATTACTAGCCCGACACCCTCACCGCTCAGCCACCTGACTGTCAAGTGAATCCCTACTGCTGGATAGGGGGTGGAAGTCCGCTTTAATTTGCTCTAAAATACACAATTCCGAATGAAAAGTTTGTATTTCATACAGGAGTCTGGTCCAGATGTAATGGTTGTCTGTATCTGTAAACAGCTGGTGTTTGTGAGTGATTTCCGTGGAAGGCTGTAACTGGTTGGTTGAAAAGCGTCTCCTGTGCGACACATTCAACTCACCATAGCCGATTTGGCATCTTTGGCAAACACGAACTGTCCGATTCGCTCCTTCTCCTCCAGCTGAACGCATCGGGCTGCGTAAAGCCACTCACCCCGGGTCGGTGTCCAGGAACCACAGCGAAACGCCCACCGCACCCCTCCCATCATATCAGTGCTGGTGCTCAGATCAACCTCATCACTCATGTTGAGCCAGCCTGCAATGCTCCATCCACGACTGTATAACTGACATGGTACGAATAGCAAGGCTGTAATGTTTAGGGATACATTAAAGTTGTTTGATCATATTAATATCCCATCCTGTTACTGTGATCAGTTGGACCATATGTCTATGAGTTGGACTGCTGAAGAACCACGTGGGAGGACCCGGAAGAGCCGTGACAGAACGTAACGCGTCACAAGGTGGGCGTGGAGGGGTGTGGACCAATAGGAAACATGTTGATAGTACGTCGTCAAAAACGGTGTCCTTCCGATCCAGTTTGGGTATCGATGAGCGTCGGGGATTTATGCTTTACGGTTATTTAGGTAAGTAGATTTACAACGAAATGATCCAACAAAAAATTATATATATATATTTTTACCTAAGCTGTTGTTGGTTTAATTCTGCAAAGGCAAATGCGCTGAACGTGCGCGTGTAACGTGATCTACGGTACGTTTGTATCGTGCATCCCATGCAAGTACCCTGCAGGCTTTTTACTGAGAGCGAGGGGGGGGGGGGGGGGGGGGAGAGATGCAAAAAGGTTGCAACGGTCTAAAACACGCCTCTTCAGCTATAGTATACCGGAGGATCTTGATCGTTAGGATACGTTAGACGTGCATGTTTACGCTGATGTGATGTCTTTGACCACCTATGTTTATCACACTTTCATCTCTCCAGGATGAAGATGTTCGCTCCTCCCATGTTGCTGAGGTGAACCCTGCATGACCCCTTGGTGACCTTGACGCACCTCTGGTTTGGCCCTGGACTGACCTCTCCCCACCACACCTCTATCTGTCCCTCTCTCCATCCTTCTCTCAGTCCCTCTCTCCAGCCCTGATCTGAGCCTGCTCCCTCTGACCCCCCTCCCCCCCATACACAGGGAGCATTTCCTTTCCAAATAATTCCCAAAGACCCACATCTCCACGTCTCCCTTCATCACCTCTCCTCCTCTCTTCCTCCTCCTCCTTCTTTCCTCTCTTCCTTCTCCTAGCCTCCTTCTTCACTCCTCTCTTCCTCCTCCTTCCCTCCTCTCTTCTTCCTCCTTCTCCTCCTCCTTCACTCCTCTCTTCCTCCTCCTCTTCCTTCCCTCCTCTCTTCCTCCTCCTTCCTCCTCCTTCTCTCCTCTCTTCCTCCTCCTTCTCCTCCTCCTTCCCTCCTCTCTTCCTCCTCCTTCCTCCTCCTTCTCTCCTCTCTTCCTCCTCCTCCTCCTTCCCTCCTCTCTTCCTCCTCCTCCTCCTTCTCCTCCTTCCCTCCTCCATATCCTCACCTCCTTCTTCACTCCTCCTCTCCTTTCCTCCTCCTCATTCTCTCCTCCCCCTCTTCCCTCCATCACTGGGCTCGTCCCCCCCAGCTGACCGGCAGGCTGGACTTCCTGCAGATGAAGCATCTAAAGAGGAAGCGGAAGAGCAACTACAGCGTGAGAGAGACGCAGACTCTGATCAGGGAGATCCACAAGCGGAGGGACGTGCTGTTCTCCCGACAGCAGAACACGGCCATCAACGAGCTGAAGAGGCGGGCGTGGGAGGAGGTGGCGGGCGGAGTCAACGCGCTGGGCGAGGGAGAGCTACGCACCGCGGCTGAGGTGTGTGTGTGTGTTTCTGCTACACACAATACTCCTGTATTTTTTGGTGTGCATTATTACATGGTTGTGGGTTTGGGCGACTGGGGTTGTGTTTTTGTGACTGGACCTGTGTGTGTGTGTGTGTGTGTGTGTGTGTGTGTACAGGTGAAGCGCAGGTACCTGGACTGGCGTGCCCTGATGAAGAGGAAGCAGTTGAGAGCAGAGCTGTTGCTGTCGTCCGGCCTGAAGGGGGAGTACGAGCCCTCGTCCCCAGAGCAGGACGCCTCGCTGGGCTCCGGGGACCAGGCCCTCGACCTGTGTGGCTTCCCCAAGGAGGGGCCCTGTGACTGGCAGGACCTGGCTGACCTCGGGGAGCCCTCAGGCTCCATGACCTCCACAGGGGTGAAGATGGAGGACGAAGCAAACGGGTACAACGTGAGTTTGCCTGTGTGTCGCTGTGTGAGAGACGTGCGTGAGAGAGACAATGTCAAAAGACAGACGTGTGAGAGACATGAGCGTGTAAGGGATAGAAAGAGATATCAGTTTTGGCCGTGGTTCAAGCGGTGGAGTCCTGCGGTGCAAATGCGGTTCAAGTGCGTACCTCTAAAGCAGTGTTCCCCAACCCTGGTCCTCGAGAGCCACAGTCCTGAACGTTTTAGACGTTTCCCTGCTCCAGCACACCTTACTCAAATGACGGGGTCGTTATCAAGCTCTGCTGAAGCCTCATAATTAGAATCAGGTGTGCTGGAGCAGGGAAACGTCTAAAACGTTCAGGACTGTGGCTCTCGAGGACCAGGGTTGGGGACCACTGCTCTAAAGACTCACTGTGTCTTAAGTGTGTACGTCCGAATCATTCCTCCATCTTTCTGCCCTGTCGTCTGTGATGTAGCTGGACGGGGATGGAGGAGATGGCGAGGTGGACGATGACGACTGTTTCCCCGCCCTCCTCAACGACATAGACCGCGGCGAGGGGCGCGTCCCCGAGGTCTACGCCCACATCGACGAGTTCGGAATGCTCAGCGCCTCAAAAGGGGCGGCGGCCTCCATGAACCGGGACCTCTCGTTGGGGGGTCTGACCGGAATGGGTGTGACCGGGATAGCCAATCACGAGACCACGGGAGTCCTGGTTGCCATGGAGAAGCAACGCGTGGAGCTGGAGAAGCAGCGCCTCGTCGTGGAAACGGAGCGCCTGGCCGTGGAGAGAGAGAGGCTGTCGCTGGAGAAAGAGAGACTGCGTCAGGGGGAGGTGGAGAAGGAGCGACTGCAGCTGGAGAGAGAGAGGCTGCAGCTGGAGAGAGAGAGGCTGAGGGTTCTCCTGACCAACCAATCGGAACGCGCCGACTCCTCTCTGGCCCCTCCGCCCCAACAAGGGCCGCCCTCTTCCTCCACCTCCACCATTGACGGACAGATGGAGAGGGAGAGGCCCTGGCTGTCTGCCGTGGACCTGGAGACGGAGAGACTGCGGTTGGAGAAGGAGAGACTGCAGCTGGAGAAAGAGAGACTCCAGTTCTTCAAGTTCGAGTCGGGAAGACTGCAGATAGAGAGAGAGCGCCTTCAAGTGGAGAAGGAGAGAATGCATTTACACAGCGACCAGGAAGCTTAGCCAAAGACCTTCTACCTTTTATAGGTGTGTTTGCACCAAACGAGGGGGTGCTTGAGGATGCCAAGTAACAAAAAAAGAAAAAAAGAATCACGACTGAACCTTTTGTGAGTGAAGAAGTGTTTTAAAGTGTTCCCATGTTTTCGAACGTGTTACATTATACCGTGTGTATTTAGATGACATTATAGAGAAAAGTAGAGCGTAAGATAGGTTCAGTGTTTGTTTCCTCTCATTGGTAATTGGAAGGGTGTCCTGATTGATTCAGAAGGGCCCCTCTACCTTATCTCCAGTGCCCCAGGCAAGGCTCTCTCTCTCCTGGGGACAAATCTCCCCTTTGCAGATTCAATCTCCACCCTCAGCAGTTTCTTCCATAAGAAAGAAGGAAAAATGTATCTACAACCTGCCGTTTTTTTACTTCTACTTATCTAATAGTAATTTTTGGGTTAATTACCAGTGTCTTTCTCCTAAATGTGTTTTTTATCATATTTATTTCTTGTGGATATGTACCTGTGGCGTCTACCTCGATCATTTGATGTTCATGGTGCCCTGTGCTGTAAATAACTCTAACTTCCTTTGAGACAAAGCACAAAACCTATATATATATATATATATATATATATAAATATCTATCGTGTGTATGTAACTTGTGTGTTTATATTTGTCCAACTACGCCTTACCGAGATTTTCCTTTGTATTTCTTTTGTAATTTTTATATGAAGTGTGTATGGGTTTTCTGTTTAAAAGCCCTTCCTCCAGTGTTCTGGTGAAGTAGCACATTCTTTCTTAAAATTAATAATAAATAAAATAACAGATAGATGGGAAGAGAGAGAATTGCTGCCTTGATGCTTTCAGCATTGCCTTTTTAAGACCAACAATAAAATCGGATGGATCTAAAATCCAGAGCGTCTCCTTCCTCTCCTGCTTCCTCCGCTGGTCTCTCTCGTCCCCTAAGTCCTCCCCCAGTGCTCGTTCCCTCAGAGCCAGGTGCTGGACGGTAGAGGGTGTGGTGTGAGCGCACACACACACACACACACACACACACACACACACACACACACACACAGAGGCTCTCACAGTAGGCGCAGCCAGTCACAAAAGCCTGTTTTTTTTCCCCCTCTGGGTATTTGTTGTCTGTCTGAGATGAAAGCATACGACAGGCCTTTTGCACTCCCTTGTGGTTAAAGGAAACCCATGAAATTCCATCCTTATAAAATGGCCGTGTTGCTGTGGTGCGATCAAGCCTGACGCGATCACACCTTGAACTGTCATGTGGGACGCTGTTCAGATGATTTCATTTGAATTAGGATTAACATTGTAAACACTGTACATGTGCAATGCGTGTATGCATACATGGCTTTGGGCGAGTCAGGTGGCTAAGTGGTTAAGGCGTCGGCTTAGAGATCAGAAGGCCGTGTGTTCGATTCCCAACGTTGCGTCCTTGGGCAAGACGCTTCACTCACTATCTTATCTTATAAGATAAGAGCGTCTGCTAAATGACTAATTGTAATGCAAATGTATATATACAGTCCAAATCTATGGACTATCAATGGGAATACACTGTGATGCGTGAATGTGTTTCACTGTAGCCAAGCGGAGTCTCCTGTCAGTTCCTGTGGAACGTGCTGAGATCGGTTCCACGGTGGTTCCCTGTAGGAGGTGTTCTGCTGTGTGAATCAAGCCTGAAGGTAGACATGAGAACGTTCGGTGTGAGGGAATATTGAGGAACCCAGAGACTTCAACACCCCTGCTATGATGGAGAGATGTGAGGGCTGAGGGAGAGGAGGGAGGATGAGACGGAAACCAAGGTGGAGGAAGGCTGGGCGTGCAGGAGCTCGTGCACGCCGGCGTGAGAGCGATGGTTTAACCGATTGAAGAACTGCTCAAATGGCCTCATTTCGCGCCATCTCAGTAAATGGGAATTGCTTGTCAGTAACGACCTGGGTTAGTGTGTGTGTGTGTGTGTGTGTGTGATGGAAGGAAATGGGAAATGCGTGTACATGATGGCCCTCCATTAGTGTGTGAGGTCTGTGGGGAGCCATAGAGGCCTAATGACTAAATCCCAGGAGTTTTTAACCATATCACTGCTGAAACCAAACTTCCAACATCTCCTGCTCCTCACAATGCTGCTGTGCCAACATGACGTTGTGTCCTTGGGCAAGGCACTTCACCCTACAGTGGGGGAATGTCCCTGTACTTGCTGTAAGTCGCTCAGTCCTCTGACTAAATGTGAAAAATGAAAATAAATATGTCAGATGTCATGTAACCTTGATAGCTAGGCACAATCCTTGAATCATGGGTAGTGTCTGCAACACCTGGGACCTTTTCAGATTCTTATTCAGCATTTTTAACATTTTGTCATCGGTCTCTCTGTCTCAGCATAACAGAGAGCTCATTTGTTTGAATTTTAAAACATGCAGAAGTAAATCCCAGATAAAGAACCACACGGAGACAGTAGGGTTGGCGCTGATGTTTTTACTAGAAAAAGAAACCAAACCTAAACCAAAGAAAGAGCGTTAAGCGAAGGAGAAGTGGAGGAGGTTAGTATAGTAGACAGATCCATCTGCCCCTGTCGTTCCAGAGCCTGGTCTATGTTCTGGAAGAACGTGGGACCAGATCAGGACCTCTCTGGCCTCAGTCTATGTTCTAGAGGGGGAGAACTATGCAGAGTCTGGGTGTCTGGGTTTAGGTTGCGTGGTTACAGGATTGTGACAGAAATAGGTGAGGATAGGGAGAGAGAAACCAACATGAGGACATATTGACTGCCTGCCTGCGCGTTGAGAGTTGAGGTTTGTTAACAGATGGCGAGGGGGACGGGGGGGGGGGGGGGGTTGGTGGAGCACCCAGTGCAGGAATGCGTCCATGGCGCTCTTCAGAAGCAAAGTGATAACCGAGTGACATACTGTTAGAAAGACAGTAGGGAGACAGCGACTAGTAAAAGTAGACATGGGAACGTCTTCTGTGGTGTCAAAGTTCATCATCGCTGAGTGGAACCTGTGTGATTAGGTGGGACAAGTGTGTGGTGTGAGCGTAGAAGTGTGTGTGTGTGTGTGTCAGATTGACATTCAGTGGATTAGGACACAAAGACAGTGACACATTAATACTGGCGATATCAAAAACAGCCTTTTAACAGAACATATGCCATGGCCTGCCTCGTGAACACTGGCCTTTTCTATATCTCTCTATAGATGTACAGATATATATATATATATTCATTTGTTATTATATATAATATGTAGTTTTACATATAAAAAAGGTTTTCTTCTTAATTACAAGTGTAATTTTCTTATCCATTATTGCAATGAATCATCTAAGATGGTTAAAAAAGAGAGGTGAGTTCAGTTTTGCTACTACGCAGTTATTTACAACACTTTTAAAAAGCAAGCTTCCGATACGACATATTTTCCCTCCTTCTCGCTTGGAAAGAGAACAGCTTCGTTTCAAATGACCATCTCTTTCTCCGTGGTCAGAAGCCCCAACGGCGTCCTCCGTTAGTCCTCCTCGGCCTAACTGCAGGCAGAAGAGGCTGGCGCCATGGCGAATTAAGTCGGTCATTTGAGATTCACGCCGTTCCGATTTTTCTACAGTTATCGCCGAATGTACAACTTCGCCCTTCGCTCCTCGCGCTGAAAGGCGATCGTTCGTCCGTTCCTCAGTGTTACCGCAATGGCATTTATGGACTTTTTTTTTTTTTAACGACTGTTGATTTATACAAACCCATGTGAGTTCCACGGGGACGCCATTTTCTACGGACACACCGACTGCGCTCTGAACTGAAGTCGCATGGGTGCGTGAAGTCAACCTACTCTGGCGTTAAGAAAGCGTGTGGTTTTTGTCACAAACAGTTCATGGCAAAAGTAGCAAGTTTTGCACAGTCCGAGTTTCAAGTTTACAGTTTTCTGGTCTTCTATGTGATTTTCCTGGTGCATTTTTTAAAAATTTTCTTTCGCAGCTTGAAGATGATGATGACGAAGACGGTTACGATGATGATGACGATGCGAATGATGACGTTTGAGTTCGTCCTCAAGCGACAGCGACTGATAAGGCGTCAGAAGCGGGTTGTTTCATCGTTCTACTGACTACGGTGTCGGAAATCATCATCATCATCATCTTCATGTTCAAATCAGGTCTGGTGTCTGTGCTGCTTTAACATACGTTTCCTAGTGTCAGTACAGCTCTGTTCCTGTCTACAGAGCTGGTAGCTGAAGATCAAATGGACTAGATGCATGATGTCATCGTGATGTCATCGTGATGTCAAGATGTTCATTTTTCGTCCCTCCTTCTTCCCCGCTCAGGGTGTTTTTCAAATTGAGCTCAGTGGCATCGGGTGGGGGGGAGGCGAAAGGTGAGGGGGGAGTGGGGGAAGGTGGGGGAGGGGTGTGGTCATGAAGCTGTGTGTGTGTGTGTGTGATAAGGCACAGCGTGTGTTTTTGGTTTTCAGGGGAGGCCCGAGGAGATCATGGCGAGCCCCGGATGGCGGAGGGCGTGGCCAGCGTGGACGGCCTTGGGGCAGTCCGGGGTCAGCACGCGCCCGTTCTCCCCCATGCTCCCTGTGATCGACAGACGGGCCTTGTTCCGCATGGCTTCTGAGAAGGACAGCTGGAGGGGAGGGAGAGGAGAGGAAAGACGCCGGCGTTAGTCTTTTTTTGGGGGGGGGGGGGCAACGCGCAGCCTGGACATGAGGAAAGCACATGCACGTCAAGGAAACCCCCCCCCCCCCCGACCCCGAGCGCTAGGAGGAGCAAAAGAACGCTTGAGCGCCCGTTCTTCCTCGCATGCTAGAGGCGGTGTCCGTCACATCGTCTACGGAACAGGACAGGCAACAGCAATCAACCAAGCGGTCAAGTCAGGATACCAGTTCTACTAAGTCTGGGTTAAGACATCTGAGTTACAGTGGGTGACCATGCATTTCTAGGGGGGTGGGGGGGGTCTTGGTTTGGGGAGGTGGGGGATTGGTCAGGTGAGGATTTGGGGAGAGGTTGTGAGGATAAGCAGAGGGGTTTTGTGTCCTGAGTGACTCTTACGGAGAGCCAACACTTTAGGAGAATGACTCCAGACGCCACGCGTCATCGATTACGAAGTTTGGATCTGTATCCGGGACGCGTTTGGTTTTATAAAAGGAAGCATGGTTGGATGCCATAATCATCCAGGACACACGCACACACACACACACACACACACACACACACACACACACACACACACACACACACACACACACACACACACACACACACACACACACACACACTGCTTGACAACCCTTGAAGCCATAATCCTGAGTTTCCGTGCTTTGGGCTGTCCGACTGTCGTAGCAAAACAGCTACCTATTCCTCATCTTGACAACAACGCAGTGTACTGCAGGACTCGATGTTGTCAATGATCTAGCCTGTCAAAACTGTTCAGTTCATTAACTCTGGATTATGGCTTTCAAACACCTCACACAAATCGGAACTTTTGACAGGCTACTTCCAAAAGTTAAATCGACAGCGCACCTGCGATTATGTGTGATTGTATTCATGAACCGTTACTATGTCGAAAAAACAATCCATGTTTCCTTTCATTTCAAACCTGTGTCCTTAGTGTCAGTCTCTCTAAAGTGTTGAAATCAGCTGGTTTAGAACTTTTATCTCTAACAGGTCTGGGAGTTAAGTGTCGTTCTCCAGGGCTTTCAAGAGTAAATGACAGTGCTTGGAAACAAGTGGAGGAGGGAAGCAGTAACTGCAGACTTTGGTTCCGTCCCAGCGTAAGGGGCGGGGAACGGTTCCTGTATGAGGGAGGGGCGCTACGGAGGGGCAGAATGCAGGTGCCTGTACTGTTCGCAAGCCAAGAACAACAGCATCATCATCATCATCTGCAGCCAAACATGAAGGAACGAAATCGGCCATGACACCACCTAACCCCACAGAATGATTCCCGGATGAAGCGCTTACACAGCAGAACAAGACAAATCATCTCCAAACAGAAGAAAAATTCAAATATAATCAAATCCCCCCAAAATGAAAAGAAAACCGAAGAAAAACAAACAAACATGAAACTGAACACAGGAGAAAAACAAAACGAAATAGTCCCCATGATGAGTAAAACCACACCACCACAATGGCTGCCGCCTCCGCCGGGCCATGAAGACTAATGAACAGTCGCCAAGGTTGGGCAACAGCAACGACAACAACAAGAACAACAACATCAAAGTGCACTTCGACGCACCAATACTGCCTGAAGGAGACCCTAAGTCCTACCCCTAAATCTTGACCCCTTCGGAGCCGTAAACGTTGTACCCCTCCCTATATGTGGCTAGATTCTGGGTGCTGGGGGAGGGGCTGGGGCAGTGGGGGGGGCTAAGGTCCACCTTCATGCGCTTGGCTTCAGCCCGCGACTTGTAGCAGAACTCCACCAGGGCCACCAGCATGGCCAGGCCCAGACCCCCCACCAAGATGTAGAAGACCCCGGCCACGTTGCTCAGGCTCAGGGCCTGGGAAGACTTGTCCTGGGGAGGGGAGGAGAGGGGAGGGGGGGGGAGGGGGAGAGAAGAGGGTTAAAGAGAGACACAGAGAGATAAAAGGTTAAAGAGCGAGAGAGACAGAGAGAGAGAAGGTTAGAGAGAGAGACACAGAGAGAGAGGGTTAGAGAGAGACAGAGAGAGAGAAAGAGAGAGAGAGAGAGAGCGAGAGAGAGAGAGAGAGAGAGAAGAGGGTTCAAAAGTGAGAGAGAGGAGAGAGACAGATAAGACAGTGAGAAAATACAATTCTGGTCACTTTCACTTCAAGGCTAGTATCTAACAGTTTACTGTTAATTGGTAAAAAATATCTACTAGTCTACAGTATTAGTATTATTATTACAACAGAAATAATAATGAATGTAGGTGTCGAACAACTAAAATACTACTACTACTACTAGTACCACTGATACTACGAACATGACTACTACTGACACACTACAGTTATCTACATGTTGTGATTAATATTAGTCAGGTTACAACTGGTAAATTTTCAAGACTGATTTCCTTCTTTTAAGGATTTCATTAATTGACAAGAAGTTTCTCAGCAGGCTTAACGATTGAGTTCTGATCCCACAGGCAAAGAATGAAAAACAAATGTAAGATAATAAACTTGACCAAAGTTCTAAAACATCTGATCTGACATCAAAAGGTAGTTCTTAGAACCGAGGTCTATGATCAGGTTCTACGAGCTTGTGAAGGGCCTCAGAACGTGGAGGCTTCCCTGCAGTATCTCTGCTCTCAGTCCAGGTGCAGATGCCTTCTACAGTCCAGGTGTGGCTACAGTCCTGTATCTTACAGCCAGTCCACACCTGCTCATTACGGAGGTCTTTCAAATGAAGACCTTTCAAGTTGTTTCAAAGAGCTACAGTGACTGAGGCTACTGTTCATGTACTGTTTTCAAGCCTGGTCTGTCTGTCTATCTATCTCCCTGTCTATCTCCCTGTCTGTCTATCTGTCTCCCTTCCTGTCTATCTGTCTCCCTCCCTGCCTGCCTGTCTGTTTCCCTATCTCCCTCCCTGTCTGTCTCCCTGCCTGCTTGTCTGTCTCCTTGCCTGCCTGCCTGTCTGTCTCCCTGCCTGTCTACCTGTCTCCCTGTCTCCCTGCCTGTCTGCCTGTCTGTCTGTCTCCCTGCCTGTCTGTCTGTCACACAGTGAGGGTGATGGTCTCCCCACTCTCCCCATCAGACTGACCTTACTTCCAGAGTCCTTGGGTCCACATTCCCCTTTATCGTACCACCATTTGTTTTTCAGTTTGTCTAAGACGCCTGCTTCACTCAGTTTCAAAACCGCAAGGTTTACCGGGGTTCTTCGCGTGTAAAAATAACATAAATAACATCATAGGACATGTTATTTTATGTTATTAAGAGTCACATACATTTACAGCTCAGTCACATGAAAGAAAGTACTGTTGCATCCAAGTGACCCAGTATGAGTCCCACTGAGTACATGTGTGTAAGCTCGTTTGGGGGCGGGGCTAGGTCGGGGGGGGCGGGGCTAAGCGAGCTACAGACATATGAGTGGGACCCCCCTGTGTCACTTAAGGTAACACACCCATGCTGCCCCAGCTGTCATCTAGCAAGCAAGAGGCAATTACTGTCAACGCAGGACTATTGGCATGGCCTCAGGCTCCTACAGGGAGACGCAAGGACACCTGGGAAGTGTAGTTTCCCAAAGAAAACCCTGCAGGTCATAGCGTACTAATGATTTTTTAACATGTTTTTTTTTGGGTCCTACTGTCAGATTAAGATCAGCCTCGCCCGAGCTCCTGCTCGCCTGCCCTTCTCCAGAGCGGCCACTAGAGGGCGAATATTCCGGCTTTGACAGTAATTGCTCCCCTCTGTCTCTCTCGTCTTCTCCCCCCTTCCTTGCTCGTCTCTCCACCCTCCTTGTGTGGGGGGGGGGGGGGGAGGGGGGGAAGGGGGCGGTGGGCTCTGGCGGGGCGCCGGGGCAGATGCGGGTGTTACTCCCCCCCGAACGCGGTTCGGAACCGCGGTCGGGACGACATTCGTGGGCTAACCTTGGAGTCTCCGCCCCCACTTCCACACTCTCCTTTGTCGTACCACCATTTATTTTTCAATTTGTCCAACAGGCCCTGTTCGTTGAGTTTTAACACGGCCAGGTTGACCGCGTTTCTTTAGGAGGGATAAAACATAGCAGGTCAGAGGGATGGTAGCCGGGCAGCCAATGACAGCAGAAGATGAGGGGGAAAGGGAAAACAAATCACGTTAGTCGATCGGGGAGGCGAGGGATTGGTTAGAGGAGATGGACCCCTGGTGGCGACCTCTCTCTCTCCCCCCTGCCGGTCCAGTTCACGCCCCGGAAGTGGAATGACCTCTGAACATGAACCGTGAAACTGAGAGTGTTAAAATAACACACCCATGGCTGGCTTTGCGAGTGTGTGTGCAGCGGAGAGTGCTTCGTTAACTAAGATTCGCCTTGTAAATGTATAGCAGTCGAAGTAATGTTGCAGTTTCATTCTTACAGCAGCGGTCATCGACAGGACTCTATTTTTCTCTCCCTGTAAAAAATCCCCCCCCCCTGACCCTTTTCACAGCTCTCTCACTTTCTCCCCCCCCCCCCACCCCCCCGCTCTCTCTCTTCCTGCTGCTCTCTCTTCGCCGTGCCTACCTTTCTCCCCCTGTCCTTCCTCTGAAACATCCTATAATCAACTGGGTTCTTTACTTTGTTTACTTTTTCCTCTCGCTGTGTGTTTGTATGTGTGTGAGAGTGTGTGTGAGAGTGTGTGAGCGCGCGTGTGTGAGCGTTTAGCCAAGTGTCATGTCTCGGAGCGTGCTATGGTTAAGCCAGCACCGCTCCACTCCGGAAAGATCCGCCCCCCCATGTTCCCGCCCTGTTCCGCTCAGGATCTGCACCGTCTCCTGTCTGGCTCTGAAGGGGGGAAAGGTCGAGTTCCCCCCCCCAACAACCCCCCCCACCCACCCACCACCACCCACTCCCCTGCTACAGACACAGGAGGAAAAACACCTGGTGTCCATCCCCTAAACCACTCCCACACCTGGAGAGAGAGAGAGAGAGGTGCAAGCCGTGAAGTCTCGCATACAAAACAGCGCGTGAGCGACCTGGTTTAGAGAAAGACTTGGAATCTCCACCAGGATCTCAGCTTGATCAGCATCAAGGCTCATACAGTCACATTAGAATCAGCCATTT
Organism: Neosalanx taihuensis; assembly: GCA_030340665.1. Classification (NCBI taxonomy): domain Eukaryota; kingdom Metazoa; phylum Chordata; class Actinopteri; order Osmeriformes; family Salangidae; genus Neosalanx; species Neosalanx taihuensis. Next base: position 4,394,910 of record CM059297.1, on the reverse strand, counting down.
GTACGAATGCTATGTTCATCGTATTCATCTTTATCCTAATCATCATCATCATCATCATCATCATCATCATCATCATCATCATCATCATCAACAACAACAACCATTATCATCAATCATCAATCATCATGATCTCATATTGGCCATGGGCAGAGGCGGCCTCGTCTGACGTGCACACTCCCGGCCTCGTGCGCGCTCCCGGCAGGTCTTCCTGCGGGCGAGGAGAGGGCGGGGACAGTGGTCGATAGTCTCTGGAATGTGGGCGGAGCCTGAGGAGAGCTATCGCCCACCGTCTGACAATTCTCCTTTTGGATGAGGGAAAGCACTCGTCTGGGAGGAACCTCGGTAGGGAGGCCTCGTGGTGGTGGTGGGGGGGACGTGTTAGCGGGACGCACAGGGGGGAAGTTACAGAGCAGGATGTGCGCTCTGCTGAAGGCGGGAACAAGGCATGACGGAGAGACTGACGGAGAAAGAGAGAGACCATCTCTCTCTCGCTCTTTCACTCTTCGACACGCGCTCTCAGTCGGAAATGTAATAACTCTGGGCTTTAATTTGCTCAGACTCCAATCTCTCATTTGGGTGTCCTCTGGTCGATGTGATTAGCGGTTCGGCAAATTTTGTCCTGTGATAATTGGGTTTGTTCATTCCATATTTGAGTCAGATTGAAGAGTTTCTGGAATCAGTTGCTCTTTATTGATTTTGCATTTCCCCCCATTGGTAAGGCCCCTGTACTTCCTGTTGCCTACTTCCTGTTTCCTGTGTGTCTATAAATTCCCCCCCAAGGTTGTGGTCATGGGAACGCCTTGACGAGCCGCTCTTTGCCAGGGAACATTGATTCAATACAAAGTTGTGCAGAACAAGCTATCATGGCTATCATCATCATCAGAATGGGGGGATGAGGGGCAACACAGCAGACGGATGGACAGAGTTACCTGCTAGGTGGCCCTGAGGAGAGAGAGAGTGAGTGAAGCAACAAACGAGAGAACGTGGTCACCAAGACAACAGGAACACGCTGGGATGGAGCGGACAGCCTCGACATGGAGAGAGGGGGAGAGACAGGAGAGAGAGTGACAGAGAGAAGTAGGAGAGACAGTAGAGAGAGTGACTGAGAGATGTAGGAGAGACAGTAGAGAGAGTGACTGAGAGAGGTAGGAGAGACAGTAGAGAGAGTGACTGAGAGAGGTAGGAGAGACAGTAGAGAGAGTGACAGAGAGAGGTAGGAGAGACAGTAGAGAGAGTGACAGAGAGAGGTAGGAGAGACAGGAGAGAGAGCGCCAGAGAGAGGTAGGAGAGACAGGAGAGAGAGTGACAGAGAGAGGTAGGAGAGACAGGAGAGAGAGCGCCAGAGAGAGGTAGGAGAGACAGGAGAGAGTGACAGAGAGAGGTAGGAGAGACAGGAGAGAGAGTAACAGAGAAAGGTAGGGGAGACAGGAGAGAGAGTGACAGAGAGGTAGAGGAGATAGAAGAGAGAAGAGGGAGGGAGAAAGAGAGAGGTAGAGGAGATAGGAGGCAGAGGAGGAAGACAGAGAGAAAGGTAAAAGAGGACGGAGAGAATTCGAGGTCCGATGAGCGACAGAGAGAGGCAGAGGAGTGAGAGGGAGCGAGAAAGCGAGGTATAAGAGAGAGAGAGTGGGTGACTCAAGAGAGAGAGAGAGAGAGAGGAAAAAGACCGATGAAAAATGGCCGCCCAAACACACACAAGTACACCCACCTACACGCGCACTCGCTCTCTCGCACACGCACGCGCGCTCACACACACGCACGCACGCACTCCGCCTAGGCAGATCCTCATCAAGGCACACCAGGGTAGGTGGAATACTATAACAACAGTTGAGTACGGAGGTACCACGCCCATTGTTACATTACTCCACCCACCTTAGCTGTGAGCCCTTGGGCGTGGCGATGCCGTAGCCCTTAGAGTCCAGGTTCCCTCCCACTTTCATGGTGTCGCAGGGCTTCCTCTGCTCCGTGTACTCGTTCATGGTGGACTCCAGCAGGAAGGCGTACTTCCCCTTGGACTTGCGGACGCGGGCCACGCCCTCCGCCGTGGTCTTGGTGAAGACGGTGGGCTCGGCCGACTTCATGTAGGACCACATCTTCTCGTACACGGCGATCTTGGAGCGCTGTGTGGGGGTGAGGGGGGGGGGAGGGGGGAGCGGCGGGGAGTTAGACCGGGGGGAAGGAGGGAGATCTGTTCCACTATAAAAAAACTAAATAAAATAAAACGAAAAAAATCAGTCTGTGAACTGGTCTGCCGGACGGGTTTGACCTTGGTGTGCGTGTGTGTTGCAGTGTGTGTGCATGTAGAGTGTGTGTGTGTGTGTGTGTGTAGAGTGTGTGTGTGTGTGTGTACGTGAGGAGGAGGACGAGAGCGGATTGGGGTGTAGTGAAGAATAAAAATAACAAGCAGGGTAACAAACTGCCTTTTCCCCACCAGTGTTTAATTATGCCCGCTCTCTTTTTCTCCTCTCTGGGATAAAGACTTTCTCCGTTTCTGTGGAGGGGTACTACATCTTGGTCAATAAACCTTGTGAAAGAGAAGTGTGTGTGTGTGTGTGTAGCTGTGGTGTGCGACTGTGTATCTGGCTAGGAACCACTGGGTTGTGACGGACACCATCCCATAATAATGTCAGTCACGTCCATCCTGGCCAGAGGTCCACTCAGCTGCCCCCCCCTCCCTCCCTTACCTCCTTTCCCCCTCCCTCTCTACCGCTCTCTCTTCCTCTCCACCCCTCGCGCCCTCATCCCTCGCTTCCCCTCCCCTTCTTCTCTCCTGCCCTCTCCTCTCTCCTTCCATTTCTCCCTGCCCTCTCCTCTCTCCTTCCATTTCTCCCTGCCCTCTCCTCTCTCCTTCCATTTCTCCCTGCCCTCTCCTCTCTCCTTCCATTTCTCCCTGCCCTCTCCTCTCTCCTTCCATTTCTCCCTGCCCTCTCCTCTCTTTCGCCCCTCTGCTGCCCTTTCTCCTCCCCTTTCCCCCTCCCCTCTCTTCCCCTTCCCCTGCCCTCCCCTCTCTTCCCTGCCCTCTCCTCTCTTCCCCCCCCCTGCTGCCCGTTCTCCTCCCCTTTCCCCCTCCCCTCTCTTCCCCTTCCCCTGCCCACCCCTGCCCTCTCCTCTCTCCTCCCCCCCCCCCTCCTCTACCCCTCCTTCCATCTCGCCTCCCTCCAGGCTCCAGCACCCTGAGACAGCGCCTTGTCTTCTCACAGTGTTTGATATTGAGTCTAGAGAGTGAATCACCTTCAGGGTTTTAGAAGCTCCCGGAAGACAAAGCAAAACTAAGAGAGAGATTTGGCCAAGACATACAGTCACACACACACACACACACACGGTAACACACACGCACACACACACACACTCACAAAGCCAGCCAGCCCAGAAACACACAACAATGTAAGTCACCTTTAAGCTTTCAGAATCTCCCCACAAACAAATGATGAGAAAGCCAGAGATTTACATGACAAACACACACACGCACGCACGCACACACAAACGCATACGCACAGACGCACGCACACACTCAGATAATTAATGGAGGTAAACCCCCCTATCAGCTGTGGAAGAGTAAATTGCTTTTTCACCCTCCACAGCTTCCTGCTGCTCGTTATGTTGATGATGGGAGAGCCAGTCACAGATGCACTGACTGGCTGCTACACACACACGCACACACACACGCGCACACACACACACACACACACACAAAGAGGCATATGTACACACACACACAGACACACAGAGGCATGTACACACACATACAGAGGCATGCGTACACACACATACACATGAACACACAGGCGTGCACAAACACACACACACACACAGGCATACACACACACAAATCACTCCAAAACCCACACACATCAACTCCAAAACACACACATCCATGACACAGAGACACACATAAATCGCACAGAGCAGCACTCCTCTACCACACAGTGTGCAGGGGGGGGGGGGGGTGTCTGTACACATAAGCTCAGATGTGTGTGAGCATAACTCATGCTAGTGTCAGGGTCAGTTAATGTTGCCTGTGTACGGGATATATATATTTATGAGACGACTGGGGGAGGCGGATGCGGATGAGAGATGCGTGTGCGCGCGCTTGCGAAGCGTCTGTTTTCGTGTGTGTCGAGTGGGCGTGTGTGAAGCGTGTGTATGTCTCAGTGTGTGTGTGTGCGCGTAGAACAAGCGAGCGTTTGAGTGCGGTTCTCACCCTGAAGAACTCCTTGGTGGAGCCGGAGTCCAGCGTGCCGTAGGCGATCTCCGTCTGCTTGGCCAGGTCCTCGGCACTCTCGATGGGAGACACCATCCTCTCCACCGTCAGGAAGGCGGCCAGGTTGGCCGTGTAGGAGGAGATGATGATGAGGGTGAAGAACCACCACACGCCCCCGACGATACGCCCCGACAGCGAGCTGAGGGGGGGGGGGGGTATGCGGGCGTGGAGGGGAGGACGAGGGAGGGAAGAAGGGAAGAGGGGAGGAGGAGGAGAAGGGAGGGGGGTTTCAGGTGTGGAGGAGGGGAAGAGGGGAGGAGGAGAAGGGGGGGGAGTGTTGCGGGTGTGGAGGAGGTGGAGGAGGGCCGTGTGGTTGTGGGCAGGGAGGAGGGGAGGAGGGGAGAAGGAGGGTCGTGCGGTTGTTGGCCGGGGAGGAGGGGAGGTGATTGAGGGCAGAGGGGTGGAGGGACAGAAGAAAAAGAGAAAAAAGGTTAGCAAAACGGAGCAGGAACCAATCAGAGTGGCGAACGCCAGGCTTGAAACCGTCCAAGCTTTATTGGCACGTCGCGAGCACGACGGCACGGCCAAAGCAATTAACGCCCCCCTGCGCCAAAACCGATTCAGCCGCTTCCGACGATAAAGTAGGCAGGCGCTCTCCTCTCCCTCTGCCCTCATCCTCTGCCTCCCTTCCCTTCCTCCCCCTCTCCTCTCACACAGGAACATCTGATCACGGCGACGCTGCGCTTGGAATGAGAGAACGAGGAGGAGAGATGGAGAGACTCGGGAGAGAGTGTCAGGCAGGGAGGGAGCGAGAGGGAAGGAAGGAAGGAAGGGAAGAAAGGCCCTTTGATTTCTCCTCTGAGGGAAGAACTCAACCTTGTTGAAGCGGGCGGGGGGACGGGGGGGGAGGGGTTACCGAGAAACAAAGGGAGACAACATCTTTTCAAATCAGGCCCCGACGCGCTCACTGACAACCTGCTGCAGCTCGAGGACCTTGTTCAGAGTAATGAGATGACCCCGTCTGTTTTCTAACTCTCTCTCGCTCTCCCCCCGTCTCCTCTCTTTCTCTTTCTCTCTCTCCCCATAGCGCTCTCTCTCCCCATAGCGCTCTCTCTCCCCATAGCGCTCTCTCTCCCCATCGCGCTCTCTCTCTCTCTTTCTGGCAGAGAGGAAAAAGGAATGCAGGGCTGAAGAGAGAGTGACGCATTTACGGCGGGAAATCATCACCCTTTCGGGGTAGAACCTCTGGAATCATCTTCGGATTAACCTTTGACCTTTAGAAAGGCACGCACGCGACGAGAGAGTGTGGGGTGATCGTCGTGTGTAGTGCATGATGAGGAGCTAGGACTGCGTGATGGACGGACGGAGAGGAGGAGGGGAAGGAGGAGGGGAAGGAGGAGAGGGAGTAGAGGGAGGCAAGAAGGAGGAGAGGAAGGAGGAGAGGAGGCAGGAGAGGAAGGCGAGGAGGAGTAGAGGAGAGGAAGGAGAAGAGGAAGGCAAGGAGGAGAGGAGGGGGAGAGTAAAGCAAGGAGGAGGAGAGGAGGGAGAAGAGTAAGGCAAGGAGAGGAGAGGAAGGAGGAGAGGAAGGAGGAGGATAGGAGAAGCAGCCATGTGAGAGGGAAGGACAGAGCAGGCAGATGACAGACATAGAGGGGAAGAGGAGGAGGAGGAGGAGAATGAAGATATTGGGGACTGGGAGAGAATAGAGATTGAAGGAGGACAGGTGATAGAGTGTGAGATGACAAATCTACAGGCATGCGTGTGATGTGTGTGTGTGTGTGTGTGTGTGTGTGTGTGTGTCAGAGCACGATGGCGTGTCTAGCCTTGATATGAAAAGTTTCACGTTGGTGGTTGATGGAGCATGTTAGTATCAGAACAGACTGATGCCTGAGAGTGTGTGTGTGTGCGTGCACGTGTGTGTGTGTAGAGTTGGTATGCAACAGGAGAGTGGTAGTATTAAAGGTCGTGTATCATCTGTGATGGGCAACAGATTGCCTTGCTATCCGCTGGGTGAGAGATTAATGACACACTGTCTCTCTCTCTCGCCCTCTCTATCTCCTTTTCTCTCTCTGTCACTTTCTCTCTCTCTCACACACACACACACACACACACACACACGCACACGCACACGCACACACACACACACACACACACATGCACACAGCAGGTGGTCTTGGATCGGAAATCTTCTTGCCCTTAGAGAAAACCCTTTTGATCGGCATTAAAAAGCTTTCCACAGCTAAGTGCTACGTAGGTACGCGTGCGTGTACGTGTGTGTGCGTGCGTGCACGTGTGTGTGGGTCTGCGGGTGTGCATGCCAATAGAATATCAGATCGTTTCCATGGCTCTCGGGGTGTAATACACGCTTCCTCATTCCTCGCTATGTCATTGAAGATTAATCCAATGGAGCCAACAATGAATCTAATTGTGACCGCAATGAATGAGGGGCCGGTACCTGGAATTACCTGCGGAATCCATTTATCCCCTCCCACACACACACACACACACACGTTCGCACACGCACACAGCTCTGTCAGCCTACAGAGCTACACACAGGCTAATCGATCGGCAGCGATGGAACGCTGATCAGGACTTCGGGGGCGTGCAGCGTCTCTCTCGGCCCTGCTATCCAGTGACAGGCTTCGATTCGGGGGGGTGACGGAATATGATCGCTAACGACAGGCTTGTGAGGCTGGAGGATGGATGAGGCGGTGCTGGGGGGGGTTAATAACAGAGGGGGGGTCACTTTCTCACTGGACAGATGACTGTCTGGGAGGGAGGGGGGGAGGGAGGAGGGAGTGTGGATATGAAATAAAGACATACAGAGAGAGAATGAGGGTGACACAGAGAGAGACAGAGAGAGAGACAGAGAGACAGAGAGAGAGAGAGACAGGCATAGAGAGAGAGAGACAGAGAGAGAGACAGAGAGACAGAGAGACAGAGAGAGAGACAGGCAGAGAGAGAGAGAGAGAGAGAGAGAGAGAGAGACAGGCAGAGAGAGAGAGAGACAGAGAAAAAGAGAGAGAGACAGAGAGAGAGAGAGAGAGACAGGCAGAGAGAGAGAGAGAGACAGAGAGTGAGACAGAGAGACAGAGAGAGAGAGACAGGCAGAGAGAGAGAGAGAGACAGAGAAAGAAAGAGAGACTGTGGTATTGGAACTGTGGTAGTGGATTTATTCCTGACCTTGAGACCCCCCCCACCCCCCCCCCCCCCCCCTCCCCCCCAAAGTACCACCAGGAGAATGATCCTGTTCCCTATCATGTAGTCTCTCCCAGGTCTTTGTTTCTGTGGTTGGAGGAGAGAGACATGTATCTGACACAACACCCTGGTCTCACCTCATCGACTCTTTGATCCCGCCCATCAGAGCAGAACCTGGCCAATCACTGACATTTAAACAGCCCTTTGGGGGCGGGGCTGTGAAATGACAGGGTGTTGCAAAGCCACGTGAAGGTCATTTTGACGGAGCGCGCGTGTGTGTGTGTGTGTAGGGGTGCAGTACACACACGGAAACAAAGCCTGTAGGTAGATGAATGATCTGGTTAATATGTTGGATGGAGGACACTAATGAATATAGAGAGGATTTCATCGCAGGAGAAAGGGATGAAGGAAGAGAGGGATGGAGGGAGAGAGGGATGGAGGGAGAGAGGGATGGAGGGAGAGAAAGAGAGAGATGGACAGAGGGATGGAGGGAGAGAAAGAGAGAGAGGGACAGAGGGATGGAGGGAGAGAAAGAGAGAGAGGGACAGAGGGATGGAGGGAGAGAAAGAGAGAGAGGGACAGAGGGATGGAGGGAGAGAGGGATGAGGGAGTGAGAAAACAGAGGGAGAGAGGGATAAAGGGAGAGAGGGACGGAGGGGGAGAGGGATGGAGCGAGAGAAAGAGAGAGAGGGACAGAGGGATGGAGGGAGAGAAAGAGAGAGAGGGACAGAGGGATGGAGGGAGAGAAAGAGAGAGAGGGACAGAGGGATGGAGGGAGAGAAAGAGAGAGAGGGACAGAGGGATGGAGGGAGAGAGGGATGAGGGAGTGAGAAAACAGAGGGAGAGAGGGATAAAGGGAGAGAGGGACGGAGGGGGAGAGGGATGGAGCGAGAGAAAGAGACAGAACGAGAAAGAATGAAAGAGCCTACTGAGGAGACTAGGGGCTGAGACTGAATAGGAGTGTGTGTGTGTGTGTGTGTGTGTGTGTGTGTGTGTGCGTGTAAGTGAGTGTGTGTGTACAGGATGTTGCCTCCCAGACTGCAGTGATCACTGCAGCAAGGAAACTGAGACTGACACTGAATACCAATGACCCTTCAGCTGTGTGATACCACAAACACACACCCGCACAACACACACGCACACAACACACACAGAACACACACACACATACACACAACACACATAACACACACACACAACACACACACACACACACACACACACAACACACACACACAGAACACACACACAGAAAACACACACACACACACAGAACACACACAGACAACACACACACACAACACACACACACACAACACATACACACACAAAACCACACGCACAGAAAACACACACGCTATATATATTCAAATGAATATCTTCTGTCTAATCCTTGTGTTTGTTTTTCTAGTCATTGAAGTGGACAGCATGTAGCTACACCTGCATTATGTGGACAGCATGTAGCTACACCTGCATTATGTGGACAGCATGTAGCTACACCTGCATTATGTGGACAGTATGTAGCTACACCTGCATTATGTGGACAGTATGTAGCTACACCTGCATTATGTGGACAGCATGTAGCTACACCTGCATTATGTGGACAGTATGTAGCTACACCTGCATTATGTGGACAGCATGTAACTACACCTGCATTATGTGGACAGCATGTAACTACACCTGCATTATGTGGACAGTATGTAGCTACACCTGCATTATGTGGACAGCATGTAGCTACACCTGCATTATGTGGACAGTATGTAGCTACACCTGCATTATGTGGACAGTATGTAGCTACACCTGCATTATGTGGACAGTATGTAGCTACACCTGCATTATGTGGACAGCATGTAGCTACACCTGCATTATGTGGACAGTATGTAGCTACACCTGCATTATGTGGACAGTATGTAGCTACACCTGCATTATGTGGACAGTATGTAGCTACACCTGCATTATGTGGAGGAGGAAAGAGGGGAGGGGAGGGAGGAGGGGAGAGAGGAGGGGAGAGGAGGAGAGAGTACATCGTGGCGATAAGAAGAAAATCCATCAGAGTCAATCCATTTGGGAGTGGAGCAAGGCCCCCTTCATCAGCTGATGGGGCCCTGCGGCCCCTATGAGCAGGGCACCGAGGGGGGCCATGCCTGCGGAGTGGCAGCGACAGTTGATTTAAATAGCCAGGGTAGGTTTTCTGTTAAGCATCACATTATCACAGTACGAGCTGTCATCACTCATAGTCACACATGCGTGTGGAGTGAGTGTGTGTGTGTGTGTGTGTGTGTGTGTGTGAGAGAGAACGTGTGTGTCTGTGAAAGAGAGAGAGACTGAGAGGAGAGAGAGTGAGATAGTAGGTATGCATGTTGGAGAGGGAGCGAGTGGGTGTATGTGTGTTTGAGAGGACCAGTGTGTTTGTGTACAATAATGGTGTGTTTGTGTGTGTATGGGTTTGTGCGGGTGAGTGATTGCGTGTGTGTGTGTCTAATAACCAGGGTGGGTTCTGGAATTGGACTGTCACTCCCACTGCGAGAGCGAGGAGTGGGAGTGGACAGGTGTCTGAGATCGGAGGGAGGGAAAAGAAAAAGGGGCGCAGAAAGAGAGGAGTGGAGGGAAAGAAGAGCGACAAGGAAGGTCCAATTGGGTTTGGGGGCGGGGGGGGGGTACATGTCCCCCCCAATATTGGAAAATGCTGTATGTGTCCCCCCCCGCCCAAAATGAGCCTATACCACAGGGTAAAAAAGTGTGAATTTTGAACTTTTATTTTGAAAGCGCGACAGAAAAGACAGCGGGTTTTGCCAGCAAATCTGTCTGTCCGTCCCCCCCGTCCCCAACATCGCGTGTACAGTCTAAGTGGGTGTGTGAGAGCGTGTGTGCTTTTGCGTACAGTGTGTGTGTGTGTGTGTGTGTGTGTGATAATGCACACACACAAAGGCAGCTGACAAAGGCAGTCTCCTTAATTTCTCCATCAGCCTGTCAGAAAATCTCCACTCTGAAGAAGCAAATCAAATCCCCATGTGACAGTGTGTGTGTGTTTGTGTGTGTGTGTGTGTGTGTGCGTGTGTGTGTGTGAGGAAGGGAGTTACTGAGGTAGATGCCGGAGAGTTCTACAAGTACTCCTCCATTAATCTGTCAGAAAAGGTACCATTGTACTAAGGAGAAGCTACACACACACACACCTGAGGAAGAAGATGTGTGTGTGTTCCTGTGTGTGCACGCACATGCGTGTGTGTTTGAGCTCGTGTGGAACATAAAACTACTGTAGGAGATCAAATGATCCAGAAGTTGTAAAAGCTGTGAGAAATAGGAACTTAAAATACAAAATGAACACGGCAAAAACTCAACCTAACACAAAAAGACACGCACACACAATCTAAGACACGCACACACAATCTAAGACACGCACACACAATCTAAGACACGCACACACAATCTAAGACACGCACACACAATCTAAGACACGCACACACAATCTAAGACACGCACACACAATCTAAGACACGCACACACAATCTAAGACACGCACACACAATCTAAGACATGCACACACAATCTAAGACACGCACACACAATCTTGCACACACAATCTAAGACACGCACACACAATCTAAGACACGCACACACAATCTAAGACACGCACACACAATCTAAGACACGCACACACAATCTTGCACACACAATCTAAGACACGCACACACAATCGAAGACACGCACACACAATCTTGCACACACAATCCTAAACACCAAAAACAACTGACCACTTGTGTCTCTATTCCCAGAATGCCCTGGGACTCTCTCATGCTTGGCTGGCCAGGCTTTATTTTCTCTCTCTTCCCTTCGCTCTCTCTCTTCACCTCTCTCTTGTTCTCTCTTCCCTTCGCTCTCTCTCTTCATCTCTCTTGTTCTCTCTTCATCTCTCCCTCGATGTCTTTTCATCTCTCTTGTTCTCTCTTCACCTCTCCCTCGATGTCTTTTCATCTCTCTTGTTCTCTCTTCACCTCTCCCTCGATGTCTTTTCATCTCTCTTGTTCTCTCTTCACCTCTCCCTCGATCTCTCTTCATCTCTCTTGTTCTCTCTTCCCTTCGCTCTCTCTCTTCATCTCTCTCTTGTTCTCTCTTCATCTCTCTTGTTCTCTCTTCATCTCTCCCTCGATGTCTCTTCATCTCTCTTGTTCTCTCTTCACCTCTCCCTCGATGTCTCTTCATCTCTCTCTTGTTCTCTCTTCACCTCTCCCTCGATGTCTTTTCATCTCTCTTGTTCTCTCTTCACCTCTCCCTCGATGTCTCTTCATCTCTCTTGTTCTCTCTTCACCTCTCCCTCGATGTCTTTTCATCTCTCTTGTTCTCGTTCTCTCTCCTCTTTCTTCCTTTCCTTATTTTATGTGAAACAGCTCCCCCCCCCCCAATCACATTTGCTCCCTCAAGGTCTGCAGATAGCAGCCATGAATATTTCACTAAACAGCATTCTGAGGTTATCAATAATAAAATGCCATTTTCTTATAAATATTCTAAAAATAAAGCTGAACCCCTCCCTGTAGTGAAGCATGAAACATTCATACACACCCACCTACTGTCTCCCACTGACACACAGTGCATGGCTGACCAGGAGCCACTGTGTGTGTATTTATGTGAGTGTGTGTGTGTGTGTGTGTGTGTGTGAGAGAGAGAGAGCATCTGTGTGTGAGAGTGTGTCTGTTTGTATGAGAGAGAGTTTGGGTCTGTGTGTGTGTGAGAGAGAGAGAGTGTGTCTGTGTTTGAGAGTGTGTGTTTCACATTTTTCGCTAAGACACAGAAAAAGTGTCTGGAGACAACAACAAAACAACAACAACAAAAGGGTTATGACCAGCACACGGTGACCAACATACCGTTACGCACACACACACACACCCACACACCACACACACACACACACAAGTACTCACCGTGGAGAGATGTCACAGCCCTGCTGCATGAAGGCTCCTAGGGAGAACCAGAGGGAGTTGAAGATGCCGAACTCGTTGGGCGGCTGGTCTGTGGGGCTGGGCTCAGTGGCTCCCTCTTCTGGCTCCTCCGCGTGCCACTCGTATGGGCTGAAGCGACTCACCTGGGAGAAGGTGGGCACACACACACACCAGTATCACATCACGTACACCTGGGAACGCTTCCATGTGGTGTGTTCACTAGGTGGTCCACACACACACATTGGCACCAAGAATGATTGGGTGGTCAGATAGCTCGGTTAACGCGTTGGCCTCATGATCGGAAGGTTGTGAGATCGAGCCCCCCGCTGTGGCTATATGATGTTGTGTCCTTGGGCAAGGCACTTCACCCTACTTGCCTCAGGGAGAATGTCCCTGTACTTACTGTAAGTTGCCTTGGATAAAAGCGTCTGCTAAATGAATAAATGTAAATGTAAAATGTAAATGATTGTGTACCGGTACACACACACACGCACACACACACACACTCTCACCAGAAACAGCACCACGCTGACTCCAATGTAGGCGAACACGATGCACATCCAGATCTCGTAGGCCAGCGGGTCCAGGAAGGAGAACACCCCAGGTTTGGACTTCTGGGGCTTCTTGATCATGATGGAGATGCCCAGACTCATGAAGGGCTTGGAGAAGTCGATCACCTCCTCCCTCACCAGCGTGATGGTGAGGGGAGCCACCGCTATCTCAGCTTTCTGTGACGGGAGAGAGGGAGGGAGGTAGGGAAGGAGGAGAGGGTGGAGAGGGAGTGAGGGAGTGAGGGAGGGGGGGAGAGAGAACAAAGCTGAGCAAGACACTAATGTGCCTCGTTTATGATTCATTCGAAACCTTCCAGGTGTGTTTGTGCTCAACGCAACAATGCAAACAGTTTAGCACAACAAAACTCCAAATCAATCCCAGGCTCCTCTCAGGCAGGGAGGACAACATGACTACAAAGAGAGAAGAAGAAAGAGAGGAAGGAAAGAACAGGAAAGGTCAGGCAACGAAAGATGGACGAACAGAAACAGAACAGAAAATATGAAACCATTAGAATAAAATGTGTGTCAGGGAGAAAGAGAGAGAGAGAAAGAGAGAGAGAGAGAGAGAGAGAGAGAGAGCAAGAGAGAGAGAGAGAGAGAGAGAGAGAGAGAGAGAGAGAGGGAGAGAGGGAGAGAGAGAAAGAGAGAGAGAGAGAGAGAGAGAAGAGAGAGAGAGAGAGAGAGAGAGAGAGAGAGAGGGAGAGAGAGAGAGAAAGAGAGAGAGAGAGCAAGAGAGAGAGAGAGAGATAGAGCTCCACATACTGACAAGAGAATTGTTAGGCAAACAGCGAGGTTGCTATTGTGAGCCAGAACGAAATGCCGATCAGGCCGATCTGTCCATCTTACCGCGGCCTCATCTTTTCCCACCCACCATTCTGTCCTCCCTCCCTCCCTCCCTCCCTCCCTCCCTCCCTCCCTCCCTCCCTCCCTCCCTCCCTCCCTCCCTCCCTCCCTCCCTCCCTCCCTCCCTCCCTCCCTCCCTCCCTCCCTCCCTCCCTCCCTCCCTCCCCTCCTCTCCCCTCCCTCCATTCTTACCCCGTACACCAGCTCCCCCACCATGCCGTTCCAGATCTTGGTCTCGGGGTCCCGGGCGCCGTACTTGCCGTCAGGCACGATGGAGATCTTGTACTTGATGCCGATGTGCTTGGCGATCTCGGAGGCCAGGTCCACACAGTAGCCTTCGAACTGGTCGTTCCCCTCATACACCTCCCAGTTCTTCTTCAGCATCACGTAGGGCCCCTCCTGCACGGTGACACACACACACCTGGCTCAGTCTCTCCACAGCTATGTTATTTTAGGTGGGTGGGGGTGGGGGGGCCGTGTTTGATATGTCTCACAGCTCAGCCCTTGGATCAGATTTTCATGCCCGCTGGCTGAGTTGAATCAAGTTCCCCTCGAGTTATCTGACAGTATTTAGAGCATGTTTACGGTACAGGGAGGGGAGGGGGGTGGAGGGTGGGTAGTGTGGGGGGAAGCTGTGCAGTGAAAACCCCGCCCCTGTCGTGGCCTTTGAAGAGTGACAGAATGTAGTTATTGGGTTATTCTGTTTTATAGCAGGCAAAAGAAAATATTATGGGCTGTTTAAAAAAAACATTTGACTGGAGGCAGGGCTTCAGCTCTCCCTTTATTAGGATACAAACCTGACCCGGGTGAGTTATGAGAGGAACAAAGAGAGGGAGAGAGAGAGAGAGAGAGGAAGAGGACAGAGAGAGAGAGAGAGAGAGAGAGAGGAAGAGGACAGAGAGAGAGAGAGAGAGAGAGAGAGAGAGAGGAAGTGGACAGAGAGAGAGAGAGAGAGAGAGGAAGAGGACAGAGAGAGAGAGAGAGAGAGAGAGAGGAAGAGGACAGAGAGAGAGAGAGAGAGAGAGAGAGAGGAAGAGGACAGAGAGAGAGAGAGAGAGAGAGAGAGAGAGGAAGAGGACAAAGAGAGAGAGGAAGAGGACAGAGGGAGAGAGAGGAAGAGGACAGAGAGAAAAAGAAAGAGAGAGAGAGATGAAGAGATAGAGAGAGGAAGAGGACAGAGAGAGAGAGATAGAGGAAGAGGTAGAGAGAGAGGAAGAGATAGAGAGAGAGGAAGAGGAAAAAACCCTTTCGTACACAGGTGCTGATCCACACACACACGCACACATCTCTGAGGCACACACACACACATACTTGACAGTCACCCACATCCATCAGAAACAGTAGGTTCCTCAGCCCCACCAGATGCTGGACAGCCCAGGGCCTTGTTCTGTGTATTCTCTCTCACCCAGGAAATTAGTCTCCCAGATTAGCATGAATCAAAGCACACAGCGTGAGAGGAGAGGTTTATAATGTCACACTCTTGGAGAAGAAATCTACCGAAACAACAATTAATAACATCCATTTGCAGAGTGACAGAGTTTTTTCAGGAAAACACATCTCGTTACATTCCCATCATGCACAGCTGAGAGCCTGGCTTATCAAGGCCGGGGAATTCGGCAGATTTAAACAGAGCACATTTTCAACATGAAGCCTACACTGATACTGCATCACATTTTAACACAGAGCCCCAAAACATGAAAGGAGTAGTACAGAAAGGCAAGGACAAGGAGGACAACATTCATCATCATCATCATCATAAAAATAATAATAATCATCATCATCATCATCAACATCATCATCATCATCATCATAGCATCCCCCCCCCCCCAAAGGCCAGGCCTTCTCTCAGACTCATAAAACACAACACCCCCCCCCCCACACACACACACACACACACACACACACACACACACACACACACACACACACACACACACACACACACACAGACACACACACCTGTCTGAAGTTCTCCCTCACAGAGAACCGCTGCCAGGTCCGTGCAATTCATCCGCTAAGGCCGTTTTCCCAACAAGACCGGATTCTTTCCGGAAGCTTCTTTCCTCGGTGGTTAGGGAAGATTGAGCGCCGCCATATCGAATGGCAGCCGGTGCTTCCTGCGTCCGCGGGGACGAGGCTGGTCGGTCCAGGCAGATGGCCTAGGTGGAGAACCCTTGAGGGAAGTGCGGAGCAGCTGACAGTGTTTAGCGAGGAGCCCCTCCTACCCTGACTCTGCCTGGGTAATTGTACTTAACATATTAGAAGGTCGCACTTTCAATCGGGCACAAGTGACTTTGAAGCGTGTTTCATCAACTCAGGGACCCAGCAGGTGCTGGAGTGTGCCAGAAATGAGGAGCAGAGACGCACACTCGCACGTTTATGCACTCAAACACACACACTCAAACACACACACACACTCCAACACATAAACACACACTCAAACATATACACTCACACACACACTCCCACACACACACTCAAACATATACACTCACACACACACTCCCACACACACACTCAAACATATACACTCTCACACACACACACACCCAAACACATACACTCTAACAAACACATATACTGGACATGCGCCAACACACACACACACACACACACCAGTGGGAGTTCCGCCAGCAGCGCCCTAGCCTAGCGTCTAAACCTCTTTAAGGTTTGTTATCAGTGTGCGACAGACTCCTTTGTCGCAGTGTGTGCATGCGTGTGTTCTGTCGCAGTGCGTGCTCCTCCCTACAGAGACGGCGCATGTTCAGGTGCACTGAGGTGTGTGTGTGTGTGTGTGTGTGTGTGTGTGCAGGGGAGGGGGTGGGGAGGGTTAAGGAGTGGCATGTTCCTCTGATGTGGCCTCAGCTGGGAGCGAGGGAGGGTCTTTGAGGAGACGAATGGTTGGACTTGATAAGAGCCAGTGCAGGTGGAAGCAGCCTAGCATGGCTCCTGTACGAGGCAGGGAACTCACTCTGACTCAACACATTTCACTGAAACCAAAAGGGCCCCCGCAAACAGAGGTCAGACGAACAAGGCACCTTGATATCTAGCTTTCCAGGTGGGCAAACCAGCCTGTAACCTAACCAGCCAGCCAGCCAGCCAGAAAGTTAGCTCAGTCCAGCTTAACGCATTCATTGGTAGAAGATATTCCGCGTCAATATAAGATTCTATTTCTGGATGGCATGGGGAAGGGGGTGGAAATTGTGTCCAGTTGTACTGGCTATCAAACCCAAGCGATCAGTCTGTACGCTGGGTATTATGGGATGTGGCCAACGGTTACCATGTAGACCTGATTCAGCTGAGCTGGACAGAAAACCACTTTCAAACCCACACGCACGTGCACACACGCACGTGCACACACGCACGGCCCCCCAGCAGCATGTCCACACGGGTGAGGGATGATGGGATCAACGCCCCCATGATCAATCTCCATCAATACACGGAGCCCATAATGGTGTCTTCTCTGTGTGTGTGCAGACAGAAGCCGGCCGTTTCTTAGAACCGCAGCGTGTTTCTGCCCTTTATAGACCCTCCTGACTTCAGCCTGGCATGTGTGTGTGTCCCTGTGTGTGTGTTCCCTGTGTGTGTGTGTTCCTGTGTGTGTGTGTGTCTGCGTGTGTGTTCCTGTGTGTGTGTTCCTGTGTGTGTGTGTCCCTGCGTGTGTGTTCCTGTGTGTGTGTCCCTGTGTGTGTGTGTCTCTGTGTGTGTGTCCCTGTGTGTGTGTGTCCCTGCGTGTGTGTGTCTCTGTGTGTGTGTCCCTGTGTGTGTCTCCCTGCGTGTGTGTGTGTCCTTGTGTGTGTGTCCCTGCGTGTGTGTGTCCCTGTGTGTGTGTGTCTCTGTGTGTGTGTCCCTGCGTGTGTGTGTCCCTGCGTGTGTGTGTCCCTGCGTGTGTGTGTCCCTGCGTGTGTGTGTCCCTGTGTGTGTGTTCCTGAGTGTGTGTGTCTCTGTGTGTGTGTGTCCCTGAGTGTGTGTTTCCCTGTGCGTGTGTCTGTCAGTCTGTGTGCCCTGTGTGGGTGTGAATGTTTCTGCACGGCCACACTCTGTCTTATCTGCGTGTGCTGGTCTCCTCAGTCCAGAGGACACATCTCTCCATCCTCAGGAAATAAACAAAAGAACGAAAGGCAGAGAAAGAGCGAGAGAAAGAGCGAGAGAAAGAGGGAGGGAGAGAGAGACAGAGAGAGAGAGAGAGCGGGGGAGAAAGAGAGAGGGAGAGAGAGAGAGAGAGAGAGAGAGAGAGAGGGAGAGGGAGGAGAGGGAGGGAGGTAGGGTGAGAAAGAGAGAGGGAGATAGAGAGGGAGAGAGGGAGGGAGGGAGAGAGAGAGAGAGAAAGAAAGAGAGGGAGAGATAGAGAGGGAGAGAGAGCAGGAGAGACAGTGAGAGAGGGAGAGAGAGCGAGAGAGGGAGAGAGAGCGGGGGAGAAAGAGAGAGGGAGAGAGAGAGAGGAGAGAGAGAGAGAGAGAGAGGAGAGAGAGAGAGAGAGAGGGAGAGGGAGGGAGTAGGGAGAGAAGGAGAGAGGGAGATAGAGAGGGAGTAGGGAGAGAAGGAGAGAGGGAGATAGAGAGGGAGAGGGAGAGAGGGAGGGAGGGAGAGAGAGAGAGCGACAGAGAGGGAGAGAGAGAGAGGGAGAGAGAGAGAGAGTTCAAAGAGATCGGCTGTGCCGGGTTCAACTGAAGGCTTCAAGCACTTAAGTGACATCATCATTCAGTGACAGCCACTTTGCTTCTTGGAGATACTATTGACCACCTCCACAAAGGAACAGGCTCCATTTGTTTACGCCAACTAACCGGATCAATCCATCAGCCACACGGTTTCACATCAAGGACACAACGGAGCTGAGGCAGTTAGCATGGCCGCACACTGAACCCAAACCCTCTCTCCGCATCAGCGTTCCACTGTAACACAGC
Source organism: Neosalanx taihuensis (assembly GCA_030340665.1). Lineage (NCBI taxonomy): Eukaryota > Metazoa > Chordata > Actinopteri > Osmeriformes > Salangidae > Neosalanx > Neosalanx taihuensis. The sequence goes on along the minus strand of CM059297.1, from coordinate 4,376,279 downwards.
CACACAACACGTGTGGACAGAGAGCACAATGCCAGCCACAGGGACACTGAGATGGCGTGCTGGGTATCACACACACACACACAAACACATACATACACTACATTCCAGTGCCATTTTGACAGTTTTGTTTTTTCCAGTTTTGATTCTTGAGTCCAAACCAGTTCTCTTCATCCTGAAGCCGCTTGAACTGAATGTTCTCCAGGCTGGGGGATATTCCAGGGGGGGGGGAATCCAAAATTCAGGTTCTGTGGAAAACGTCGGCAAAAATGCGTGTTGTTGATGTTCCTCCTCCGGGGAGGAGAGCAGAGGTGAAGAGGTGACTGAGCAGATTTACAGAGGAGCGATGCAGACAGATGGAAGGATAGAGTCTCTATACAGGGGTCTGTCCATCCGGCTGTCAGTCTGTCTGTCTGTAGTGTGGCTGTCTGTAGTCTGGCTGTCTGTAGTCTGGCTGGCTGTCTGTCTATAGTCTGGCTAGCTGTCTGTAGTCTGGCTGGCTGTCTGTAGTCTGTCAGTCTGTCTGTCTGTCTGTAGTGTGGCTGTCTGTCTGTAGTCTGTCTGTCTGTAGTCTGGCTGTCTGTCTGTCTGTCTGTAGTGTGGCTGTCTGTCTGTAGTCTGGCTGTCTGTAGTCTGGCTGTCTGTCTGTCTGTCTGTAGTGTGGCTGTCTGTCTGTAGTCTGGCTGTCTGTCTGTCTGTCTGTAGTGTGGCTGTCTGTCTGTTGTCTGGCTGTCTGTAGTCTGGCTGTCTGTCTGTCTGTAGTGTGGCTGTCTGTCTGTTGTCTGGCTGTCTGTAGTCTGGCTGGCTGTCTGTAGTCTGTCAGTCTGTCTGTCTGTCTGTAGTGTGGCTGTCTGTCTGTAGTCTGTCTGTCTGTAGTGTGGCTGTCTGTCTGTCTGTAGTGTGGCTGTCTGTCTTTAGTCTGCATGTGTCTGTAGTCTTCCTGTAGTGTCTTGAAGTCTTTCTGTTGTCTGTTTGTCTTTAGTCTGTCTGTAGTCTTCCTGTAGTCTTCCTGTCTGTCTGTAGTCTGCCTGTCTGTCTGTAGTCTGCATGTCTGTTTATAGTATGTCTGCCTGTAGTCTTCCTGTCTGTAGTCTGCCTGTCTTCTGTCTGTCTGTAGTCTGTCTGTCTGTAGTCTTCCTGTCTGTCTGTAGTCTTCCTGTCTGTCCATGAGGGGCCGTGCCCTGCGTCTTGCCCGCATGTCTTCAGTGTCGCAGTAAAGGCTTCCTCACCAGTGGCTGCAAAGAGGAGGAGGTGGCTGAGGTAATATTAGCCATGTTCCACTGACATGGAGAGAGATGGGGGGAGAGGGGGAGGACGGTGGGGGGGGAGCGGAATAAGGAAGGGGGAGAGAAAGAGAGAGGGGAGAAACAGGGGAGCGGGGGGGTAGAGAGAGGGGGGAAGCAGGGAGGGGTCAGGGAGAAAGATAAGAGTGAGGAAAGAGGTGGCAGAGATGGAAGAATGGAGAGGGGATAGAAAAGAGGGGGGGGGGAGACAAGGAAAAAAAGAAAAGAAAAAAAGATGGTGGGAACGAACGGTAAAAAAGACGCACGAGCGAAAACACGTGCATGTTGACACGACACACAGTTCATCTCAGACAGATTCTTCCACCAAGAAACTAAACAGGGGCGGAAAAGAGAAATCGGAACCGAACAGGAAACCCAACATGACAGAGGCGGATTGCAGCAGGAGGACGAGCTCTTCGTCCCCTGTCTTCCTCGTCACACTCCCACGCTACGCCACTAGAGGCACCGCCGGCCTTGACCGGCGTCCTCGCAGCTGCGTTCCATTCAGCAGCCTGCCCCCCCTCTCCTCCTCCTCCTCCTCCTCCATCTCTCACAGTGATCAGAGACGGCTTCATCCCATTCCACCCTCATCCCTCCTCTGATCCTTTCTCCCGAAGCCACGGGTGAAAGGCGACACCTGGTCTCCACCAGGCAGATCAGGGACTTTCAGAGGAAGGGAGGAGGGAAGGAAAGGAAGGAAAGGAAAGGTTGCATTTCAGGAGAATTGGAATGGGGCCTTTATCTGATCACTGTGATGGGGTAAATGAACCAGGAGGGGGAAAAAGCAGGGAGGAGATTTCAGTCTAGCTAGCTGATCTCTGACCAGCACGCCCCTCATCATAACCTGACCTTCCCTCTTAAAGGGCCGGGGGACCCGCTGGTCTGAGAGCAGATATCAGGGATGGACTTTAGCTCAGGCCACGGCAGAGAAGGGAGGAGTCACTGGGTTAATTACCATGATGGTAGTCACGACAACTGTCCTGTTCTCCATCGGTGTGCTTTCATTGGACAGCAGCTGCTCGTTCTGGACCAAAACCAGCTTGTCGTTATCGTTCCAGTAGCCAATCTGAGCACAGAAGAGCGTCAGGAAGAGGGGTTAGTGGCGTGTCGTAAACAGGAAGTGTTTCCCAGCTGGGTTGGTGTGTGTGTGTAAACAGCAGGTGTGTGTGTGTGTGTGTGTGTTAGTACCTTGCGTGGTCCGTTGCTCTTCAGTTCAAACACATCCATGGTGTAGTTGACCCGGCGACCGTAGTGGTCAAACTGGATATTTCCGGTTAGTCCCTGGATTCGCACCTGGACACGACATGCATCCCGTGTTAGAGATGACAGACAGGTGTCTAATCTGATCATGCATTACAGCGGTTCATATCTCTTTAGCTCAGTGGTCCCCAACCCTGGTCCTCAGGGCCCACTGTCCTGCATGATTTAGCTCAGTGGTCCCCAACCCTGGTCCTCAGGAGCCACTTTCCTGACAGTTTTAGATGTTTCCCTGCTCCAGCACACCTGATTCTAATGAATGGGTTGTTATCAAGCTCTGTGGAAGCCTCATAATGATAATTTATTAGAATCAGATGTGTTGGAGCAGGGAAACATCTAAAACTGTCAGGACAGGGGCCATCGAGGACCAGGATTGAACACCCATGTTCTAGAGGTTTCCCTGCTCCAACACACACTGATTCAAATGAATAAGTCATTTTGAAGCTCAGCAGAAACCTGATAATGACTCTTTATTTTTAATCAGGTGCGTCACTGCTTTAGAGGACCAACCGCTGACACAGCCACCGCTGTAATCAAAAGAAGCGTAACCATGGACACGCACAGTGCCGCGTTGACCTCCGAACCTGTTTGAGCGTGCGCTCCATGTCGATGCCCTGGTTCCAGGGAGCCGCCGGATTGGCCAAACAGTCGCCGGCGTTTCCTCGCCGCGAAATGTCGATCTTCTGACGCCGAAGGTTCCGGAAGGCCTCCGCCATCACCAGCACGCCGTCGTACGTCAGCGAGGAGGTGTACTGAGGGACAGGAAACAGGAAATCAGCCCACTCTGGAAACCCCCAATCAGGGGTTGAGAGTGATTCTCAACAGAGGACAACATCCTGTCGTTAAAAACGAAACAAAAATGGCTCCTTAGCCCAAGACACAAATGAGTTAACCAGGCGAGCGAGACAACCAGCTATCAGAGGTCTACAGGAGGCTGATTTGGAGCGGTTAGATGAGGCAGAGCGTCTAGCGTGACGCTTTGATTATAGGTAAGACACTGGGGGCCGCGGAGCGACTCATCCGTACGGCAGGGAGTCTTCTCGTCAACACACACACACGTTCTGGGGAACGAACGCACACGGATGCTGTGCTCGCAAAATAACCGACACACGCTCACACACACACACACACAGAAACGCACGCGTAGACGTGGCCCTACAGAGGAAGACAGACACCCAGCAGGGCGCCTTCACATGGTGAAACTGATGAAGGGAAGAGAAGCTGAGAGAGAGAGAGAGAGAGAGAGAGAGAGAGAGAGACAAGTGGAGGAGGAATGGCACACACAAGGGGATCATCTCTACAGGTGTCTGTCTCTCTCTCTCTCTCTCTCTCTCTCTCTCTCTCTCTCTACATCGCTCGCTTTTTCTGACAAATCTCTCTCTCTTTTCTCACCGTAACATCTCTCTCTCTCTCTCTCTCTCTCTTTCTCTCCGTCTGTTATGTCTCACTCTCTGCCTTTGACATCTCTCTCTCTCTGACATCGCTCGCTTTCCTCAGTCACAGAGCGTGCTTGCCTTGTGAACAACCATGTCTTGTCTGATCTCTGCTTCATCTTCTGGAGAGCTTTTTGCAGGAGAGCAAAGCTGCGTCGGGGAAACACCGCAAGCCCGGCTTTGACTGTTAGGAGGATGAACAGCAGCCTCTCTGAGTCTCTCTTCTCTGAGTCTCTCCTCTCTGAGTCTCTCCTCTCTGAGTCTCTCCTCTCTGAGTCTCTCTTCTCTGAGTCTCTCCTCTCTGAGTCTCTCCACTCTGAGTCTCTCCTCTCTGAGTCTCTCCTCTCTCAGTCTCTCCTCCCTGAGTCTCTCCTCTCTCAGTCTCTCCTCTCTGAGTCTCTCCTCCCTGAGTCTCTCCTCCCTGAGTCTCTCCTCTCTGAGTCTCTCCTCTCTGAGTCTCTCCTCCCTGAGTCTCTCTTCCCTGAGTCTCTCTTCTCTGAGTCTCTCCTCTCTGAGTCTCTCCTCCCTGAGTCTCTCCTCTCTGAGTCTCTCTTCTCTGAGTCTCTCCTCCCTGAGTCTCTCTTCTCTGAGTCTCTCTTCTCTGAGTCTCTCCTCTCTGAGTCTCTCCTCTCTCAGTCTCTCCTCCCTGAGTCTCTCCTCCCTGAGTCTCTCCTCTCTGAGTCTCTCCTCTCTCAGTCTCTCCTCTCTGAGTCTCTCCTCTTTGACTCTCTCCTCCCTGAGTCTCTCCTCCCTGAGTCTCTCCTCTCTGAGTCTCTCCTCTCTCAGTCTCTCCTCCCTGAGTCTCTCCTCTCTGAGTCTCTCCTCTCTGAGTCTCTCCTCCCTGAGTCTCTCCTCTCTGAGTCTCTCCTCTCTGAGTCTCTCCTCCCTGAGTCTCTCCTCCCTGAGTCTCTCCTCCCTGAGTCTCTCCCTGATGTGAGAGCTTTTGTTTTAGACCCAGAGTGGGGGTGTTAGTCCGTGGGAAACTCAGGGTCTTTGTCGGCATCTTGTTCACGGAATCAAACGCCTTTTACCTCTTTAACCTCTGCCGAGGAAGCGTCCTGCGAACAGCCGACCTTCGCAAACACACAAGCGCGCACCTAGGTGCACGCACACGTTGTGGACACACACACAGGAGGTGTCCTCTGCCACGGACAGACATTGTCCTTGACAGGTCTGTCGTAATGAATTCGTTTTTTTACGCGGACGTGAAAACGATGATGACCAATTAACGTCAATATAACGGCGGAAAAATGCTCAGGGCTCTTTATCCGAGACAAGACTGAGAGACAGTGTGTGGGTGGGGGGTGGGGGTGAGGGGCGGTGGAGGGCGAGGATGGAGAGAGAGTGAAAACAAAATGAGAGGGAATGAAAGGAAAATGAGAGGGAATGAAAAGAGAAAAGGGGAAAGGAGAAAATTGCAGCTCTCGCTTTCCCTCGCAGAACACTGAGAACGGTCGAGCGAGCGGAGGAGAGAGAGAGAGAGAGAGAGAGAGAGAGAGAGAGAGAGAGCGAGAGAGAGAGCGAGAGAGAGAGAGAGAGAGAGAGAGAGAGCGAGAGCGAGAGAGAGTGAGTCATAGAGGGACTCGGCCTGCTGTCCAGGCCTGATGTATTTTTAATGCGGAATGGACATATTTACAGTTAATATATGCGCCAGGCACTACCTGCTGATAGACGCTCAATATCAAGCCAATTGAGAAAGACAGGAAGGGATGGGGAGGGTGACTGGCTGACTGATTAACTAACTGGCTGCCTGCCTGCCTGTTGAACTGACTAAAGGATTGACTGACTGGCTGGCTGACTGACCAGAGGGCCAAGCACAGTTGGGGGGAAATCTCCCTCGTCATCTGTGACCGCGTGGCCTGTCACACTGTGATTGGCTGGATTTCTCATGCTGCCTTGGAGAGTTCCACTCTGATTGGATGAACAGCTGTTCATGGTGTAACCTGCCACACTCCAATTGGCTAAATGAGTTTAACACGACTAGACACGCACTCGTGAATGTGTGTGTGGGGGGGGGGGGGATGAGTGTGTGTGTGTGTGAATGTGTGTGTGGGGGGGGGGGATGAGTGTGTGTGTGCATGCGTGTGTGTGTGTGTGTGGGGGGGTAGGGGGGGAGTGTGTGTGTTAGTGTGTGTGTGTTAGTGTGTGTGCGTACCTTGGGTGGGCTGTCAGAGCCGGGGTACTCTCTCTGGTCCAGCTTGTTCCAGCGTGTCATCAGCTTGATGACGATGGCCTTGCTGAAGTCCACCAGCTGGAAGCCTGTCACATTAGCCCCGCCATGCATGAACCTCTCCAGGGAGATGTCCTTAAAGCCCTGGATGGAGAGACACACAGAGAGAGGAGGGACAGAGAGAAACAGAGAGGAGACAGAAACCGACAGAGAGAAGGAGAGACAGAGAGACAGGGAGAGGGAGCCAGAGAGCCAGAGACGGAGAGAGACAGAGAGAGAGATAGATGGAGAGAGACAGAGAGAAAGAGAGACAGAGAAAGAAGGAGACAGAGAGGGAGAGAGACGGAGATGGAGAGAGAAAGAGAGAGACAGAGATGGAGACAGAGAGAAAGAGAGAGACATATAGAGAGAGACAGAGAGAAAGAGAGATGCAGAGACAGACAGAGAGAAAGAGAGAGACAGAGATGGAGAGAGACAGAGAGAAAGAGAGATGCAGAGACAGACAGAGAGAAAGAGAGAGACACATATGGAGAGAGACAGAGAGAAAGACAGACAGATGAGAGGCAGTGAGCTCTTCCTGGCTCCAGCTACTCTCCTGAGAGAGTAACTCAGTCCCAACACCTGCTAACACTCTGCCTTGTTAGGAGAGAACAGCACCTCCCTTAACTACTGTTACACCACAACTACAAATCCCATTCAGAACTCCCACTGAAGACTACGTCCTCTCATTAGGACTACAAATCCCATTCAGAACAACTCCCAGACAGGACTACAACCTCTCATTAGAACTACAAACCCCATTCAGAACCACTCCTAGTTAGGACTGCAACATCTCATCAGGACTACAAATCCCATTGAGAACTCCCAGTCTAAAGCCACTCAACAGGGCTAAAAATGGAATAAGGGAGGGTGATCAACACTAATGTGTAAAAGCTGTGGAGAGTGTGGTGTGCTGGTCTGTACAGTGTGGAAGAGATGGACTCAGAACTCACCAGGTTGGCTATGATGTAGTGGTAGCCTTTGACATGTTTACCCACACTGACTGCCTGGAAGCAGAGGGAGGAAGGGGGTAGAGAGGGAGGAAGGGGGTAGAGAGGGAGGGCAGAGGGTGACTCAGCATCAGATGATGACTTGCAACTAAGTTGTTAAACGTGCTTCAGTTTGATGTGGCATGTGTGTCTGGGCCCGGATGACATCAGCATGGACTGAGCAGAAAGCTGCTGTGGAACGTCAGTGATGATTTATTCTCATTTTCTCAAACACACAGACAGACAGACGTGCACACACACACCCACACACACGCACACACCACACACACACACACACACACACACACACACACACACACACACACACACACACACACACACACACACACACACACACACACACACACACACACACACACACACACACACACACACACACACACACTGACAGCAGCTGGCAGGAGGTGGGAGGGACTAGACATAGAGAGCAGCAGTCTTTATCTAGGTTAGGATGCCAACCTTACCTTGCCAGTCCTACTGAGCCCAATGAGTGTGTGTGCGTGTGTGTGTGGGCGTTTGGCCTCAGGGATAGATCTGCAGCAGGTTTGTGTGTGTCTAGGTGTGTGTCTAGGTGTGTGTGAGAGTGTGTGTGTGTTTGAGTTTGTGTGTGTGTCTGCAGGTGTCAGACCGGTGACAGAATTGGAAATGTGGGCAGAGGAAGTGATGACAGGTGGTTGACCAATGGGACGTTTACCTTGGATATGGGGTCAAAGGTGACTGGCTGAGAAGAGGCATGCACAAACACAAACAGCACACACACACAAACAGCACATACGCATAAACAGAACACACGTACAGGAACAGCACATACACACACACACAAACAAGACACACACAAACACAGACAGCACATACACACACACAGACACACACACACAGACACACACAAAAACACACAAACAGCACGCACACAAACAGCACACACACATACACACACACACACACACACCCGTGTTGCACCTCTCAGAGTTACAGTCTTGTCCTTTGCTGACAGGTTCAGCGTGGGGAAGTAATGTAAGGAGACAAGCGGACGTTTATGTGTGTGTGAGAGTGTGAGCGTGTGTGTGTGTCAGGGAGCGTGCGTGCGTCTCACCTGTTCTAGAATGCTCTGCAGTCTCTCAGGCTCCAGGTCGATGACATACTTCCTCTCCTGCCGGCGGTCCAGGTCCTCTAGCAGACGACGGTATGCTGCCTCGTTAAAACTCTCCACGCAGATGGCACTCACCTACACACACACACACACACACACACACACACAGAAGAGATGGAGTGTCAGCGTGTGTGTGTTTGTCAGCACCGCAGATGTGTTGGTTTTTTTCATTTATGACTTTGTGCATGTGATTCATTATCGCTGCGTGTGTGTGATTACCTATTGGTTTGTGTGTGAGTGTGTGATTACCTTTTGGTTTGTGTGTGAGTGTGTGATTACCTATTGGTTTGTGTGTGAGTGTGTGATTACCTATTGGTTTGTGTGTGAGTGTGTGATTACCAATTGGTTTGTGTGTGAGTGTGTGATTACCTATTGGTTTGTGTGTGAGTGTGTGATTACCTATTGGTTTGTGTGTGAGTGTGTGATTACGTACTGTGGTGTCTTTGCGTGCGAGTCAGTGTGTGTGATTCCGTTTTGTTGTGAGTGAGTGAGTGAGTGAGTGTGTGTGTGTGTGCGCGCGACAGTGAAACTCACCTGCCAGCCATTCTGCCCCGCTCGCTCCATGATGGCCTGCAGGATGGCGTAACCTAGGCAACAAGGTAGACAGACAGCCAGACAGACGCATGACGTGCTGATGTCATCACCCTGATGTCATGACCCCGATGACCTCCCACTGAGGTCAGCATCAGAGACACTGCAGACAAACATGTCTGATTCCATTTCAGTCTGACCCTTAGGAACATCATGGACCCCATCTTGAACCCAGCGCAATTGTCATTCCTATTTTGCACTCGACGCACAATGGATTTTTCCATCCGCAGACACGCGTTAGTAAATTAGGGAAGGAACTTGCGCTCCAGGGGGCGGTTCCATGGGCGGTTTGGCCCCAAAAAAGAAGGCGTGTTGCGGCCCAAACCCTCCCCAGTGCTATTTTGCTGTTTCAGAAAACAGTTCCGCCGCTGACCTGGTTAAAAGTCAGTAGCGTGTTATTTAAATGGTATTTTAAGGGTGCAGGCTTGGCCCTAAGGTAGCTTGTGCACAACACGCATGCACTTTGCTTCTCTCATCTACAGAAGCAGCAGTTCCCAATCTTGCAAACATGATTACAAGGACCTGTATTACCAAACGGGGGAAGTCATTGTGATACTTGAAATGTCATAATGGGAGTGAATCTCCGTTTATGACGGAGATTTGAAATTTTTTATGAATTTTTCACAACTTCACAAAGCATGAACCTAGCGTACAGATTTACCTACTTGTTATTCAGTCCAGTTGTAGTATAAATGGGGTTACCAACAGTCAAAATAATTGTGGCAATTTCCTCCCACGCCTGTTTAACCGAAGATAATTTGGGTACTTTCCTCCCATCCCTGTACAGTGTGACTTCTCTTTCTTTTACGGCTCTAAGAAGGACGTCAGTCTCCTCGGCTGTGACGCGTTCTTGACGTGCGTCCGGAAAATCCGCCATGATAATAGCAACCCGCCATTGAACAAGCTCTCCTGCTTTTAAAGGGAATGTGAGCTGATGCTCTGATTGGTTTATCACACGTTACGCCCCAAACCACACCCAAGACTAATGATCCCACTTCGGACCAACCCATTTTAGCTTACCGCCAGGCGCAACAGTCATATACCCCACCGGTATGATAGCAACAGCACCCGATCGTGTAAAAAGGGCCCCACCTCGGATTATCTCACACATATAACAGGATATATCTGTATACATCCAAAAATATAGCTTTGATGAAGATATTTGTTTTCATTGTTTGAATAAATGGTTAGGTATCTCTCAGAGGAAAACATAATTTTTTGAGATTCTATGATTTCCATCTGAATCTAAACAGTAGACTGGATATTTGAAGCTGTGTTGCTACAGCTGAGCCATGTTGTGTTGAACGGAGGCTGGCTTCTAATCTGCTCTAGCTTCAACACAAATACTTATTACCCTTGGCAACGACAGAGTGTGTGTGTGTGTGTGTCTCCACCCTGTCAGGCTCAAACAGATCACACTCCTGTCGCACATTTTCCACTACATTACCAACTGCAATGCCTGATGGGAGACAATAATAACCTGGCCTGGCCTCGGCCAATTGCGGGCGAGCAAAGCAGAAACTACGACGCCCTCCTCGGCCCAGACAGATAGGGAGAGCAGAGGGCGCACACACACACACACACACACACACACACACACACACACACACACACGCACACACACACACACACACACTTGCCCACATGCCCATACACACACACACACACACACACACACTTTCCCACATGCTCATACACCCACACACAATCCCACACACACACGCACACACACACCCTCTCCTCTCTGCTACAGGGGCCCAGATGAGACAGACTCAGATCCTGGCATGGGGACTTTGGGAGAGAGAGTTCCGTGCTGAGCGTTCCCATGACGATGGTCTGGAGCCCAGGGCATCAGCTGGGTCCGCTAGGCTGACACACAAAGCATCATGGGAATGGCAAAGGACAGAGCTGAACCTTAACCGAGGTCGGATTGTAACCTCTCTCTTTTTTATGTCTCTCTCTCTCTCTTTTTTATGTCTCTCTCTCTCTCTTTTATATCTCTCTGTCTCTCTCTCTCTGTCTCTTTTTCTCTCTCTCGTATGCACAATCACTCTCTCACACACACATAGACACACACACACACACACAAACACACACTCACCCCTGTCCGTGTCGTAGAGGAAGACGAAGCGGTTCCAGTCGTAGTGGTCGAGCAGGGAGAGCAGGGCCCCTCTGATGGAGGGGCGGAGCTGCAGGGTGAACTGGGCGTCGCCCTCGGTGGGGAAGCTGGGCGTGATCAGGGAGATGTGCAGCGCGCTGCAGAAGGACGTCAGCGTGTTGACCGAGCGCTTATCGTACAGGCCGAAGATGGCGAAGACGCCGCGGGAGTACTGGGAGCAGACTGGGAGAGGGGGAGGAGGGGGGAGGGAGGGGGAGGGAGGGAGGGGGACAGAATGGTTAGTGACATACTTTCCTGTATGAATATTGTATTAACACAACAGAGGGCACCGAGCGTGAACGAGGGAGGAGGGGAGAAGAGGAAGGGGAGGGGATTCTCATTATGTGTCCACGCGGTGGAACGTTCTGGAAGCGTGTCAGACATTTTAACGACTGGATGCTTCGGATTGTTCTACGGCCGTCCTTCGCGCTAGCAACGCCGCTAATTAGCACAACAAATTACGCATAGTGTGTGTGTCTTGAGTGTGTGTGTTAGAGAGAGACAGAGAGAGAGACAGAGAGAGAGGGAGAGAGAGAGAGAGAGAGACAGAGAGAGACAGAGAGAGAGGGAGAGAGAGAGAGAGAGAGAGAGAGAGAGAGAGAGAGAGAGAGAGAGAGGGAGAGGGAGAGAGAACAAACCTGATAGAAAGCAGACAATAAATATTGAAGAGGTTTTTCAATATTACATGAGCTCCTTGTAACTTTGAGGCTCTTTAGCAACGACAGTCTATAATTTTCCAAAACACCAGTAGACACTCAAATCACAACTCACCAACATTAACAATCTTTTAACTCTCTTTTGATGCTAACTGAATGTAATGCAGACTACCTCCAAAAAACAAGAGACAGAGAGAGGGACAGCTCTTCGTCTGAACATGTCTCTCCTCACGTCGTGTCTGTCAGTTATCCACAGCTGTGCTGAGAAAACACACACACACACACATACACACAGACACAAACACACTTACACCTCTCTAAGAATCTTGGAGAGGAGTTTTGTTTGTTGTCAGGTACAGAAGAGGCGGTCTCCCTGTTCCAGAACACTGTCCCAAGCTTCTGATGCTGTTAAAGCAGCACCACTGGGAGCTGCTATCCTGACAAGAGCCACATCACACACACTCTTCCTCCCTGTCCTCTCTCCCTCCCCCATCTCTCCCTCCCTCCCTTTCCATTCACTCTTTTCAGACAAGTGTCTTTTCGAAGCGGATCTCTGCGTCATTCCCCCAACCACTTTGCACTGTACCAAACAGAGGAGCAATCCAAAACTCTAAACAGCAATCTCTCTCTATCTCTCTCGCTCTCTTTCTCTCTACCACTCAGTGTCTCTCTCTCTCTCTCTCACACACACACACACTCCCTAGACACAGTCTCTCTCCCCTCTCAGTTTTTTCACTGTCTCTTTCTCTCTCTGTCAGGGGACTCACAGTAATTCCATTATCAGTGGTAAGCCTCAGCTCCGTAAACAGACAGAGAGGCAGCACTGGGGTGCTGCTTCGAGCAATTAAACAAAGACGCTGGCCCTCACCTCGTCACAGATAAGAGGGATTAGAGATAGCTTAGAGCACCAAAGAGGTCAGGATGGAAGTTACTCGTCAGAGAGTCAGAGTCAAGACTTCTGCTTCATTCATTCACTGGCTGTTTACATTGCCGACATCCTGCAGCGCAGGACGCGCTCACAAGGCAGCAGCCAATAAGGGCGAGGCAGCGATCGTTCAGGAAACGTCAACAAGCCGCCGGTTCTCCACAGCGAGCGGCAAACACCAGACGATAAGACAACGGACGGTTTCTGAGGGATCGTCCGCTCTCTTAGGGTCAGCTTGCGAGGGACAACGGTCTCTCTCCCTTTCTTTCTCCCCCTCTCTTTGTCTTTGTCTCTCTCTCTCTCTCTCTCTCTCTCTCTCTCTCTCTAACCCCTCCCTCCCTCCTCCTGCCCTGCTGCTGTCCTAGGGCAGCCTGCCAGCCACAGGCGTCATAATAAAATGTCTGCTAAGCTTCTTTCATAAAACATTAACGAGGAGAGGGAGGCGAGAGGTGTGGTGCCTCATCACCACAGTGAAACCACGGATCACCACGGCCCCACCAAGGGACTCTCTCACTCTGTCTCTCTGTCTGGTCTGTCTCACACACACTCATGTATTAACTTCCTTTTTGCTGTCTGGAAGAGATAAAAAGCAGCTGAACTCATCAAACCATCAGACCATCCATTCAATAATTCATCCATCCATCCATCCCTCCGTCCGTTCATTCATCAAACAGACCCAGACCGACCATCCATCCGTTCATTCGTCAAACCAAACCGCCCGTCCCCAGACTCAGGTGGTCCCTCCCTCCCTCCCTGTAACCCCCCCCCCTCTGGAGGTGTGGTGTCCGGGGGGAGTGTTAGCAGGGCTGCAGGTAGGGAGCTACCCCCGGGTCCCCCTGGCCTCACAGCAGTGGATTGTCTTTCATTAGCAGCCGTCTGGAGTGACTGTGTGCCGCACGATCGATGCCTCACGCCAGGAAGGCAGCAGCATGGATTGAACATCATGGGATTTAATAAGCATCAATACCTCGCAGTGCAAGCCTGTCCTCAGCAGACCCAGCTTTATAAACAAGGCTGTGATGACAATAAGGATTAGCGCTAATGTGATCATGATTGTGGGCCGTGACTTTGTGTGTGTGTGTGTGCGTGTGTTCCGGACTGCAGTGTGTGTGTGACTGTGTGTGTTTAACGTGTGTGACTGTGTGTGCGCGCACATTCTTGACTGCAGTGTGTGTGTGTGTGTGATAGTGTGTTTAATGTGCTGTGCACATTCTTGATTTCATTGTGTGTGTGCGGCACTGTGTTTAATGTGTGTGCGCACAAGCACATTCTTGACTTCAGTGTGTGACAGTGTGTTTAATGTGTGTGTGTGTGTTATAGATCGAGTCTTTGTGTAGACAGTGACAGGACTCAGGAAGCCTCAGTAAGGGCTGTGTCAGGGGCCTAGCAGTGAATGAATCCATCCATTCATCTCTCTTCCACCATCACACTCTTTCTCCACCCCCCCTCCCTCTCTCTTCCTCTCTCTCTCTCTCTCTCTCTCTCTCTCTCTGTCTGTGTCTCCTTCCGACACAGAACAGACTCAAGCTGAGCTAAAGAGGAAGGCACCCCCCCTGCTCTTCGAGCGAGGGGGGAGGGGGGGGGATGGGGGGAGGACAAACGAGGGAGGAGAGGGGAAGAGCAGGGGGGCAAACGAGGGAGGGCTTTCTGACAGTGATGAGACAACGAGCCACCCTGCCAGGGAGCCTCTTCCTCCCACTCCTTCCCCTCCTCCTCCCCTCTCCCCCTCCTCCTCCCTTCCTCCCTCCTCTTCCCTTCCCCCCTTCGTCCTCCCTCGCCCTCCTCCCTCTCTGTCTCTCTTCCTTCCCCTCCCCGTCTCTCTGTCGTCTCCTCCCCCCGGAGCCTACACCTGGCTCTGTGATTGGCAGGGCTGCCCGGCAGGGTAAAAGAGAGGGGAGGGGGCGAGGGAGAAGAGGAAACAGGTCCTTAAATGCCCCTGCAGCTGCGAGCGCGCGTGTGTGTGTATGAGCGTGTGTGTGTGTGCGCGTATGAGCATGCGTGTGTGTGCGTATGAGCCTGTGTGAGCGCATATGAGCGTGTGTGCGTGTGCGTATATGCATGTGTGTGTGCGCGTATGACTGTGTGTGTGCGTATGAGCCTGTGTGTATGAGTGTGTGTGTGTGTATGTGTGCGTCCTCCTTCTATTTGTGTGCCTTAAGATATTCTAAAAATGCAACTGCTACTCTGCATTAATCCAGAAGCTGCTATGTTGTGCTGATGAGATGCTACCTTATGACACACACACCACACACACACACACCACACACACAACTGCTACTACACATCAGTGCTGATTACCAGGGTCAAAGGTCATTGGCTGTGGAAGAGAGGCAGTGTGGGTAAACCTGCTCTCCTCTCCCACTCTTCTCCTTTCTGATCTCCCCTCTCCTCCCACCTGCATCTGTTTTTCTGCTCCTTTAACCTGTGGCAACCTGTTCTTCTCATTCTCCACCCCCATGACACACACACACATGCACGCACACACACACAAACTAACCCATCACGTTTCTAAAGCTTACACAACCCAAGGTCGCCATTTTGTCTTGCTGGAAACCACCGATTCTGAAGGAGTACCTTAGACACACCAACACACACACACGCACACACACACACACACACACACACACACACACACACACACACACACACACACACACACACACACACACACACCACACACTATATATTTCATGCCCAAACCAAACCTTCCACATGATAACAGCCATCAGCATCTCCCTGAGGACTCTCATTCACCTGCACAAATGCACACAAGCAGCAAACATCCCATAATGCCAGCGTTGCCAGGGAAGTCCTGCCACAGTATGCAGGGCCGGTCGTCCCTGCGGAGGAATCCTCTCCTCCGTCTCTCCTTAGCACTCCCCTCCACCTGCCCATTAGCCGGCGCATGATTATCTCTGATCGTGTGCTGGAAACTGGAATGCTGCTCACACAGGGCCCCAGAGGCACAGGCACAGCCTGAGGACTGTCCTGAGCTGTGTGTGTGTGTGAGAGAGAGGTGTGTGTGGGAGAGATGTGTGTGTGGGAGAGAGAGAGAGATGTGTGTGTGGGAGAGATGTGTGTGTGTGTGGGAGAGATGTGTGTGTGTGTGTGTGTGGGAGAGTTGTGTGTGTGTGTGTGTGGGAGAGATGTGTGTGTGTGTGGGAGAGATGTGTGTGTGTGTGTGTGAGAGAGAGAGAGAGAGATGTGTGTGTGTGTGTGTGTGTGTGTGTGTGTGTGTGTGTGTGTGTGGGAGAGAGGTGTGCGGTTGTGAGATGGGTGTGTGTGTTTGTATGAGAGGTGTATGTATGTATGTGTATATGAGAGAAGGGTGTGTGTGTGTGAGATGGGTGTGTGTGTGTATATGAGAGAAGGGTGTGTATATGAGAGAAGGGTGTGTGTGTGTGTGTGACAGTGGTCGTCTGTTTCCTCTAGTCATCTTTAAACACTGCTAACTGCCTCAGAAACCCCTGCGGGTCTGTCCAGAATACACGCACACACACACACACACACACACAGGCAGGCAGACAACAAGTCATTCATCACAGACAGGGGGACCGAGGGGGAGGAGAGTAGGAGGGGGGTGGGGGGGTGGGGCGGGTTGGCACTCAGAATGTGTATCCCTTCCTTCTTCCCCACACCCCTCCCCTCCGTATCCTCCAAAATGAACACATTCTCTTGATCTCTCCTTGGAATCTCTCTTCCCATGTTTCCTTCCTCCACAGTGTTTGTCCTCCTCCCTGGGTGGTGTGGACAGAGAGGAGCAGAGGAGAGTTATAATGAGAGGAACACCTGAAGAAAGAGTGACGGGAAGAAAACCAGGGAGAACTAGAGAGAAAGACAGAGCGACAGGCAGACAGACAGACAGATAGAGAGATAGATAGACAGACAGAGAGACCGGCAGAGAGGCAGGGAGAGAGACATGCAGACAGACAGACAGATAGATAGACAGACAGAGAGACCGGCAGAGAGGCAGGGAGAGAGACATGCAGACAGACAGATAGATAGATAGACAGACAGAGAGACCGGCAGAGAGGCAGGGAGACAGGCAGGGAGAGTATGGATGAGAGAGAACTGGGAAGACTACAGGATGAAGCAGCCTCAGAACACATGTTCCAGCCAACAGCAGCACCAGGGGAACGTGTGTGTCTGTGCCTGCGTCCCTGCTGAGTGTGTGTGTGTGTGTGTCCTTCCGGCTGACTACATCTACAGTGATTGACTGTAACTCCAGATCGTCTGGCACAGTAGGGCTTGACCTGCGCCCCTCCCCCCCTCCCTCCCTGCCTCCCATCTCCCCCCAGGCCTGCCCCTGGGTTTTTCCATGCATGCTGAGGTCACACAGGGCTGCCTCCTGTCTTCCACACACCTGACCCCCCCCCATCTCCTCCACCCCTCCTCCCTCCGTCTTTCAGGTCCTCCCACTGTTCCCTCTCCCCCTCCCCCCCCCCTCTCCCTCTCTGCCCCTGTCTCTATTGCTTTCTCCCGATTGCCTTCTTTGTCACTCTCGCTGTCGCTCTCTTCCTTGTTTTCATGTCCACCCCCCCCCCCACCACCTCTCTCCCCCCTCTCCCTCCCCCCCCCTCCCTGCTAGCTGACTGCAGTGTGATGAATGAGGCCTCCAGCCTGGCTCTGCTGATCCCAGTATCCTGGTTCTACTGTAGACTCCACCCACACCTGCATACACAACAACACATTCTGTCATACACGATTACACTATACGACCTAACAACGATAATAATCCTGACGGCCACATGACTGAGAGGCTCTATGTCTCTCTCCCTCGCTTTCTCTCTCTGTGTCTCTCTGTCTTTCTCTCTCTCCCTCTGTCTCTCTCCCTCTCTTTCGCTGTCCCTCTGCCTCCCTCTCTTTTTCCGTCCCTCTGTCTCTCTCCCTCTCTCTGTGTGTCTCTCTCTCCTTCTCTCTGTGTCTCTCTCCCTCTGTCTCTCTCTGTGTCTCTCTCTCTGTGTCTCTCTCTCTCCCTCCTCCTTTCTCGTTCTCCCTCTCTGTATATCCCTCTGGAGGGTTGACCTCAGAAGGGGCTCCCAGCTGTAAATGAGCTCCCCAGACCTCAAGAGAGAACAGAGCAGTCGCATATGAACCCCCCACGCTCCCTGGAGTAAACACGGTCACCACGGGCTCCGTTAAACAAGTTTGAACCTCTCCTCAGACACGACCGGGAATGAAATACCTGCGGTTAGCACCTCTGTGCGGTTCAGGGACCACACACACACACACACACTTCTGGTATGAAGTCGGGCGTTTAGCACGACTGAGGTTAGCCTGTGTGTGAGTGTGTGTGTGTGTATGTGGTCGCGAGGGCTGACACTAACGGGGTTCTCACAAGGAGGCGTTCTGAGGCAGACGCTCTAGAAAGCTTTCCTTTAACGACCCAGCGCGTCGCACATCTGTGGAGGGATATTACCGCAAGACCGCAGATCACAACTCCTCTGGGATCCTATTACCACGGTAAATATGCTGCTAATATTACCCCGAGACCATGCTAGTGTGGTGAATGTGCCGTTTGCTGTCTGAACCAGGAAGAGGCCTCCTCAGTCACTGTGCGCAGCGCTCTCTGCTATCGTTGATGACATCATCTAGCATTCGGCTGGCACAATGTTATGCTGGGAGAATCGACTGCGAATAAAGGGACATCTGTAAAACAACAAATGGGATGCTGTTTTTAATGCGCGCACAGACACACACGCACACACGTATGAAATGGCCTTGGCTTTCATCTCTCCCTCCCCCTCTCCCTCTCCCCTTGTAGGTGTGATGGCAGGTTGGTGTTTTTCAAGCCCTGCCTCCATCACACTCTCCCTCCCCTCCCCTCCCCTCCCCAAATCTATCCCCTCCTCTCTCACCCACTGCCTTTAAAATGATTACCGCTGACTACCCCCCACCTCTCTCTCTCTCTGTCTCTCTCCCTCTGACTCCCTCCCTGTCTCTCTATTTATCCGCCGATCTTCTCTCTTTCACACATCAGTATAGCAAGATCTACACATGATACGCTATCGCAGATCGGCATTAAATTTCAAGCACAGTCACACACAGCACAGTCACACAGCACAGTCACACAGCACAGTCACACAGCACAGTCACACAGCCCACAGTCACACACAGCACAGTCACACAGCACAGTCACACAGCCCACAGTCACACAGCACAGTCACACAGCACAGTCACACAGCCCACAGTCACACACAGCACAGTCACACACAGCACAGTCACACACAGCACAGTCACACACAGCACAGTCACACACAGCACAGTCACACAGCACAGTCACACAGCACAGTCACACAGCACAGTCACACAGCCCACAGTCACACACAGCACAGTCACACAGCACAGTCACACAGCCCACAGTCACACAGCACAGTCACACACAGCACAGTCACACAGCACAGTCACACAGCACAGTCACACAGCCCACAGTCACACACAGCGCAGTCACACACAGCACAGTCACACACAGCACAGTCACACAGCACAGTCACACACAGCACAGTCACACAGCACAGTCACACAGCACAGTCACACAGCACAGTCACACACAGCGCAGTCACACACAGCACAGTCACACACAGCCCACAGTCACACACAGCACAGTCACACAGCACAGTCACACACAGCACAGTCACACAGCACAGTCACACAGCCCAGTCACACACAGCCCAGTCACACAGCACAGTCACACAGCACAGTCACACAGCCCACAGTCACACAGCACAGTCACACAGCACAGTCACACAGCACAGTCACACAGCACAGTCACACAGCCCACAGTCACACAGCACAGTCACACAGCACAGTCACACAGCCCACAGTCACACACAGCACAGTCACACACAGCACAGTCACACACAGCACAGTCACACACAGCACAGTCACACACAGCACAGTCACACAGCACAGTCACACACAGCACAGTCACACACAGCACAGTCACACACAGCACAGTCACACAGCCCACAGTCACACAGCACAGTCACACACAGCACAGTCACACACAGCACAGTCACACAGCACAGTCACACACAGCACAGTCACACAGCACAGTCACACACAGCACAGTCACACATTATTAACCCAAGCAAAGTGTGCATGTGCAGTGTTGGCTGCGAGAGGTGGAGCAGGAAAGAAACAGATAGAAGAGATGGAAAGAGAGAGAGGAGGAAGTCAACAAGTGCTAGGGGAGTACAGTAACAAGGCAGGGATACTTCATACCAACAATATCCAGAGCACAACACAGTCATGATGTTTCAATCGCTCCAGTCCTATCCCCAAACACACTACACACACACCCACACACAACCGCACACTCAACCGCACACACACCCGCACTCAACCACACACACACATGCACACACACACACAAAAACACACACACTTGAGAGGTTGATATAAATAGAACTGGTGGTGTATAACCATCCATCATGATGACTGTAGAGGAAAAGATCAATAGTTGGTGTGTGTGTGAGAGAGTGTGTGTGTGTATGTGTGAGTGTGTGTGAGGGGGGGTGGGGGGGAGGGGGAGACAAATCGTGACAAAACTGCTTACTAACCCTAAAGATTCCAGTCCGCACACGTCCTGCACACTGTGACTGAGCGCACCCTGTCACTATGACGCAGCAACACACACACGCTGGTCTCTGCTTTTGGGTCCGGTCCAATTCTCTCTCCACACACACACGTACGGTTCCGCCCCCGTGAGCGATCGACCGTAATAGCATAATTAATTATTCCTTTTCTTTTCAGCTGGTCTAAAACGTCCAAGTGAGGCTGTGTGTTCCGCTGGCCTGGGTTCTCTAGTTCTATTCTAGGTTCTATTTCTGGCGTTGGTAGACAGACTGCTGGTTTCCTTGCAGTCTGGTACAAAGGAAGAACATGCCTGGGTGAACACCGAAGAATCATTTGAAGCGTTTTTTTTGTGAACCTGACTGAAGCAAACGGTATTGTTCAACGTCTTCACAAGAACGCAAACGCAAATCACATCCACGCAAACACACGATAAATCACATCCACACACACACACTAAATCACATCCACACAAACACACTCTAAATCACATCCACACACACCTACACACACACACACACACAAATCACATGGATGCAATTCCACATTAGAGTTACAGCAATAATATCAGACTCTCATTAAAAATCCAGGATTTAGTGGTGTGTGTTTGTGAATATGGATGTGTTTGCAGCTGTATGTGTGTGTGTGTGTGTGTGTGTGTGTGTGTGTGTGTGTGTGTGAGTGTGCATGTGAGTGTGTGTGCATGTGTAAAGGTCATCGCTCTCATCTCTGTAGGGGTTCTGAGTGGCAGCTCTCATCAATATTAACCACTGGCCTTCCTTTCATGCACACACATGGTCAGGATCATTAATCACACACACACACACACACACACACACACACACAAACACACACATGTATCTTCATTATTTATTTACTGTAAATATGTACAATACACATCCATACAAATGCACAACCACACAAAACACACACCGTAAAGCAGATGTGTGAAGATGTGTGTACTCTGGAGAGAGTGTGTGTACTCTGCAGTGTGTGTGTGAGTGTCCTCTGCACTGAGTGTGTGTATCTTCAGATGTGATGTGATGATGCAGGTACAGTGACTTCAGCACCAGCTCAGCCAATCAGAGAACAACCAGCTCAGCCAATTAGAGAATAGATAAATACAGAGGTCACAGGTCACAGAGATCATCCAACACTGATCCAACCAGACATCCAACACTGATCCAACCAGACATCCAACACAGTGATCCAACCAGACATCCAACACAGTGATCCAACCAGACATCCAACACTGATCCAACCAGACATCCAACACTGATCCAACCAGACATCCAACACTGATCCAACCAGACATCCAACACTGATCCAACCAGACATCCAACATTCATCCAACACTGTGATCCAACCAGACATCCAACACTGATCCAACCAGACATCCAACACAGTGATCCAACCAGACATCCAACACTGTGATACAACCAGACATCCAACACTGTGATCCAACCAGACATCCAACACTGTGATCCAACCAGACATCCAACACTGATTCAACATGCACTGTGAAGGTACAGCCAGCGAGAGAGAGTGTGCTGCGAGTGGACATGAGAGAGAAATAAAGAGAAGAATGTGGAGAGAGAAAAATCAGAAATAATGAACGAGAGTGTGAGAGAGAGAAAAAAAAAACAGATAACGAATGTGAATGAATGTGTTTGTGTGTCAGAGTAAGAGGGAGAGACAGAGAGAGAGAGACAGAGAGAGAGAGAGAGAGACAGAGAGGGAGAGAGAGAGGGAGAGAGAGACAGAGAGGGAGAGAGTCAGAGTGGGAGACAGAGAGAGAGAGAGAACCCATCAGGACTGTGTTTGTGTGTGTGGCCCCACACTGAGCACCGTGGCAGGTAAGCAGAGGAAGCGCTCCCTTTGTCAGTCGGGTTAAACACAAACACGTCCACGTTCTCTTCATCTTTCATCTCTCGTTCTTGAACGAAGGCGTGTGACAGACGAACACAAGCTCAAAAAGACGAGAGAGAGAGAGAGAGAGAGAGAGAGAGAGAGAGAGAGAGAGAGAGAGAGAGAGAGGGGAAGACGGGCTGTGTTTACGTCCTGGCCAGCTCTCTCTCTCGCTCTGACACAACAGAAGTGATTACAGCTCCAACCTACCAACTGCAGCTGCGCTCTGATCTCTTTGAACGGCTAGCATTAGGAGAGAGGCAGATTAGGGAAGGGAAGATCTGCTGCGTTCGGTTAGCTTCGGGCCAACCGCAAGGTTTCCATTCATTGCCGGTGATTGTTGTCAGTCAGTGACAGATAAAAGGCGAAATGACGACGACGACTGCCTCATTGTGTTCAGACACACGGTGTTTTGTTTTTTTGTGTGTGTGTGTTTTTTTAAACCTCAGTTTGAAGTTAAGGGGGTAAAACAGGGAAGAAAACGTCCAGGCTTAGGCAGAGAGAGAGAGGGAGAGAGAGAGAGGGAGAGTGAGAGAGAGAGATGAACAAATAATAAAAAGTACTCTCCCTCTCCTTTTCTCTCTCCCCTTCCCTCTCCAACAGTCACAGTAAAAGCCAGTGAGGAACGGCCGGGCCCGGCCGAGAGACACAGACTCAGTGTGCCGTTCTCTAACCGGCTCTCTCCTCATTACATCCACTCTCTCTCTCCCTCTCTCTCTCTCTCTCTCTCTCTCTCCCTCTCTCTCTCTCTCCCTCTCCCTCTCCCTCTCTCTCTCTCTCTCTCTCCTCTCTCCCTCTCCCTCTCTCTCTCTCTCTTCCTCTCTCTCTCCCTCTCTCTCCCTCTCTCTCTCTCCCTCCCTCTCTCTCTCTCGCTCCCTCCCTCCCTCTCTCTCCCTCTCTCCCTCCCTCCCTCTCTCTCTCTCTCTCTCTCTCTCTCTCTCTCCCACTCTGCTGTGTGCCTGTTAGAAAGCAGGTGTTTCACCATCATGATTAGCTGAGTGCAGGTGATGGATCCATCTCTGAGCTGTCTGCCAGAACACAGGAGCGAGGGAGCAGGGATGTGTGTGTGTGTGTGTGTGTGTGAGCTGTCCCATCGTGGCACAGCCCTAACATGACAAAAAGGTATGGGGGGGGGATGTGTGTCGAACAGGCCAACAGCCTCGATGTAACTGTAGCTGTGCTGTAGAACATGCTGTGTTTGCATGTGTGTGGGTGCGTTAGGGAGTGTGTATTGATAGTGATTGATCACACACAACACAACAACTACAAATAGACACAGATGCAGAAACACCTTAAGTCACTGGTGTCGGATCCTGGTCCTGGAGAGCCGCTGTCCTGAAGGTTCTAGATGGTTCCCTGCTCACAACTGATTCTAATGAATGGTCATTATCAGGCTTCCATAGAGCTTGATAACCCGTTCATTAGAATCAGTTGGGCTGGACCAGGGAAACATCTAAAACCTTCAGGACAGCGGCCCTCGACGACCGGAACTGCCCAGCCCCTGGTATTGATAAAACTACAAACAGACAGATGCAGAAACACCATTGATACAGACCAGGGTGTTAACATGGCGTAGATGGCTGTGTTTCCAGGCTGATGGAATGACACCCTGTTATTTCCAGGCCTCTTGTGCTGATTAACTCCAGCAATCCTCCACAGTAGCTGTAGCTAGCTTGCTAGCTCAGTAGGATAAGTTACTTACCAGTTCGTGGGTCAGGTCTGTAGCCTGGAGCAAAGCAGACCCCAGCTGGTTTCTCTTCTGCCCAGGTGAGCAGATGATGAGGGGCTAGCAGGTGCTGAACATCCAGCTCTCCAAAGCACACTGTAGTACAGTAGGCCAGTGGTCCCCAACCATGGTCTTGCATGTTTTAGATGTTTAAATAATGATAGTAAATAATTATATTCTATATATTATAATAATAATAATAATAATAAAGGCTTCTGCTGAGCTTCGTAATGACCTATTCATTTGAATCAGTGTGTGTTGGAGCAGGGAAACATCTAGATTGTAGAACATGCAGGACTGTGGCTCTTGAGGACCAGGGTTGGGGACCACTGCTGTAGGCCAGTAGCTCGCTACCAACCAGTTAGCTCAAACTTTGCTTAGCTTTCCCTGTATCTGCGCAGTAGAGCTAGTATTGTAGTGGGACTGATAGATTTATGAAGCAATAAACCACAAGAGTGGCATCAAAAGGATGAGTTCTGTCGAGAAATCAATGACGTTCAATATCCGAAAGGATACTACAAGCGCTTTCCAGTTTCCCCTTCCTGCAGTGCGGACATCCGGTGGTGACATTCTCCCCCCCCCCACCACTCCCCTCCAGTCCCCCCCCCAAGCAACCGATGAAAGCCCGCCTCACAAATTTCCTGCACCGTAAATATGTACCGTGGGTATAGATTTTGAGAACGGTTTGCTAATTGTAGTTAAGGAGACAGCATGTGCTTTCTATCGTACGCATCCCTGTTCTTGATCCACGAACTATTAGCTGAACTACCCATTTTTTTCTTTTCTCCTTCTTCTCTGCGATTGCCTTGTGTGACAAATGACCGGCGGACTCCGACCCGATGGCCCGGCGGAGAGGGCGAAACCAAGGAACCAATCACGTGTGACCCCACCTGAGCCGATCAAACTGTCACAGCGAGCGGCCACGGTGAAACGAAGAAATCGTTATCCGAGAGAGTACCCCACACACACACACCCCACACACACACACCCCACACACACACACCCCACACACACACACACACACACACACACACACCACACACACCACACACAGCCCACCCTTCCCACCCCCACCCCCCCACCCCACCCTCGAACAACACGAGGGAGGGAGTACTCGTACCCCCCCAACCCCACACACAGCCCACCCTTCCCACCCCTACCCCCCTTCCACCCCCCCCCCAACCCCACACACAGCCCACCCTTCCCACCCCTACCCCCCTTCCACCCCCCCCACCCCCCCCACCCTCAAATCATTATAATGATCTGCTCGAAACAAAGAATCACTCATGGACAGCGCGGAGCAGAGATGACAAGGAACGGCCCGGTAAACTGCTCCGAGCTCCTAACAGAAGGATTTAGATGACGATCTCGTTGAGCTTGCTCCTTTCAGCTCAACGTTTCTTTGATTGACGACTTGGTGGAGCGTCTGATTCAGAGACCCGATGACGAAAGTCAACTGTTCGCTAATGTTTGGAGTATAAGTATGCATATGAAAGCCAAAAATTGAATTTTCTAATGGCTTTTTACGAAGCCTAATTGTCGTTTGCTATCTTCTGAACGGCTAGTGAAGAGGTATCGCCTCTTGAATGCGTCCAGTAAGGCTAACAACACGTTCATAAACCTGTACCAGAATTTTCCTTTAAACCCTCCTGTAGAGCTGTCATCATTTCCTGTGGATGATTAAGAGTGTGGAAGTGCAGTTTTGAATAATAGCCTGTAAGGATCACGTTTTTTAAATTTCACAACACGACTAAAATAAACGACGTTTATATCTGTTACATGTTTTGGTGTCTGACAAATTTGACAGTTCACACAACTGCGCCTCTCACAATCCCTGTTCACTCAGTTGCGTTAATTGTGTCGTGTGCTGAGCGCACTCTGCGCATGCGTGTGCGTGCGTGTGTGTATAGTCCATGGAATTAAATATTTCTTGAGCAGCTGATGCCTGCTAGAAGCAATCTTCGAGCAAACAGACCATAATACGCAGGTCCTGGTTGCCAGGGAATCGAGACTTGCGTGTTTCTGGGCGCATGGAGATATACAGATGCAGTATAATAACTGATATTAGAAGGTCTAGGCGTCGGGACAATCACTGAGCTTGTTATGATCAAGACACACACACATTCACACACAAACACACACATGTATGTGTAATGTGTATGTGTAGTACTGAGCAAACCAGCTGCGCTGCACCAGGATCTCCTTCTCCACGTCATTAGATAAACATGTCAGCTCTATTCTGCTCTGCTATGCTCAGCTAATGCAGATGCATGGACCCTTCACCCTCTCCCCCCTCTCTCCCCCCTCTCTCTCTCCCTCTCTCTCTCCCCCCTCTCTCTCTCTCTCTCTCTCTCTCTCTCTCTCTCACACACACTCTCACTCTCTCTCAATATATCTTATCTGTCTCCCTCTCCTTCTCCCCAGCTGTCTGTCTCCCTCTCCTTCTCTTAGTCTATCTGTCTCTCGGTCTACCTGTCTGTCTCCCTCTCCTTCAGTCTATCTGTTTCTCTCTCTCGGTCTATCTGTCTGTCTCCCTCTCTTCTCTGTCTATCTGTCTCTCTCTCTCTCTCTCTGTCTATCTGTCTGTTGCCCTCTCCTTCTCTCTGTCTATCTGTCTCTCTCTCTTGGTCTATCTGCCTGTCTCCCTCTCCTCTCTGCCTAGCTGTCTCTCTCTCTCTTGGTCCATCTGTCTCCCTCTCCTCTATGTCTAGCTGTGTGTGGTTCTCATCTGTCTGTTTGTCTGTCTGTCTTTCATCCATCTGTGACTCATCATCTCTTTCTCTCCCTCTAACTTCATCACGCGTTCTGAACTCATTTATTTTTATTCTTGCTGTCCCTCTCTCCCGCATTCACCCACACACACCAACATACACACATTACCGACACACGCATACACACAAACACATCCAAGACACACACGTACACACATCCCAGACGCACACGTACACACATCCCAGACGCACACGTACACACATCCCAGACGCACACGTACACACATCCCACACACACCTACACACACACATCCCAGACACACACGTACACACACAGGTCAGTGCAGCGTTTGCTCATGCTAATTCATCACATTATTCTGTACCAGAAGTACCAAAGCCTGACGAATAATAAAAGCTACTGATGGAGAGATACCACACACACACACACACAAGTGCAAACCGACACAGTATCTTCCTCTGACACATGCTCCCTATCTCCAATACACACATGCCAACACTATATCTTATTCATACACACACACACGATGTCTCTCGCACACATCTGCCCATATGAATCAAGTTTGAAAGCGAAAGCGAGACCCAGACAGTGAGAAATGATGAGGTCCAGAGCGAGCAGGACCCGGAGGAGATGTGAGGAAGCCCTGATGCCTTCCAGAACCTTCCAAGGTCAGGAGAGCTCACATCCCCCATTCAGAACATCGCGCAGACAGGAAGGAGACCCACAGCTCCTTAGACAAGGATTCAACACGGAAAGCGAGAGAAAGGGGGAAAAGAGAGAGAGATGGAGAGGGGGAAAAGAGAGAGCGGAATTGTTCTGCTTGTTATCGAGGAAGGGCTGACTGAGAGCTTCACCGAGCTGTGCTTCAATTTTCTGATGCTCCTCCTCTGATGAGCCCCGTGCGTGTGTGTAGATGGGTGTGTGTGTGTGTGTGTGTGTGTGTGTGTGCAAGTGCGTGTGTGGAAGATAAAACAAAAGAGAGAGACTGGGAGGGAGATGGGGAGATGGGGGGGGGGGGGGGGGGGGGGGGCGCACATAGAGTGGTCATAAGTCCCAGATGGACCTTTCTGTACGTCCTCTTATAATAACACCTCGTAACCTCTGAGTGTTTATGGTGAGTATGTGCGTATGTCACGGGTGTATTGTAAACATGCGGTGTGTGTATGAGGTGTGTGTGGTGTGGGTCTGTGGCGCGTACATGTATGGATGCGTGTCTGTGGTCTGTGAAGCGTTGTGAGTGCGTGAGTGTGTGTGGGGTGGGGGGGGGAGGGGGGTGAAGAGAGAGAGAGAGAGAGAGAGAGAGAGAGAGAGAGAGAGAGAGAGAGAGAGAGAGAGAGAAAGAGAAAGAGAGAAAGAGAGAGACAGAGAATGACAGGCGGCGTTGGCAATAATGGATTAAGACAGTTGGATCTCCTGTAGAGTCTTTCTTCAGCTCTGACAATTACACAATAAGACTAATCCAAAACCGCTGGCTGAACCTCAGAGACCAACACACACACACATCCAAACACATACACACGTGTGTGACTCAGCACCATGCGCAAGTGACAATGGTCCTCCATCATTAAGCACGTTCCCTATTTCCTGGCTCTTGGCCTTGGTAGTTTCAGTTCATCCACTGTCCCAGCTTCTGACTTGAGGAGAGACCAGGTGGGGTCTCTCTCAGCTAGCAGGACTGGAGAGCAGAGACAGGAAACAGTCTTTACACAGACGGTTCAGGAGAAGCCAAGGTTTAAGCCTGGCTCATCCCCCTCCCCAAAGCAAATCACATTTCTATCCTTCTCTCTCTCGTTGTCTTTCTCTCTGTCTCTCTCCTCTCTGTCTCTCATTCTCCTCCTCTTTCCCTCTCGCCCTCTCTGTCGCTCTCTTTCTCTCTCTCCCTTGCCAACCCACTGATCCACTGCAGGACGCATGCCTCTGGGAGGAGATAGCGAGGGATTAGACTACTTCCTGGGAGGGGACCAGGAAGTAGACAGAGCCAACTCTTCCATGTCCTTTAGATCCTCTCTCATCTGTTTTGCCCCCTCTCTCTTTCCCTCTTTCCTTCTCTCTCGTTCTTCCTGTCCTCTCTCACTCATTCTCTGTCTTACCCTCTCTCTCCCCTCTCTCTCTCGCTCTCCTCTCTCAATTCAGTTCAGCTTCGACAGTGACAGTTTGCCTTTGCCACGTATTGCCAAAGCTAAAGGGTTAACAACAGATAACCATGCATGTAAAATAGCAGTCAGAAAGAACATTAAAAAAACAGCTGCTTGCATTGTTTGAAAACATCCCTCTCTCATTCTCTCTCTGTCTCTCCCTTTCTCTCTTCTCTCTCGCTCTCCTTCTCTCCTCTATCCCTCTTGCTCCCTCTTCTTTCTCGCCCCCTCTCCTCTCTCTCTTCTCTCTCTCTCCTCTATCCCTCTTGCTCCCTCTTCTTTCTTGCCCCCTCTCCTCTCTCTCTTCTCTCTCTCCCTCATTCAGAGTTCCTCTTGTCTGCCATCTTGAGGGTCAGGGTCTTTGGAGACCTCCAATCTCTGTCCCCCACACACACCCCACGTCAGAGCCCACCCAGTCAGCCACCCCCGACCCCCACCCCCACCCTTTCACAGCTTATCACGGTCCCACACGCACCTTGACCACTCCTCAGCCCGCAGCTGTCAATCAAAAGCGATGCCATCTGCAGCTTTCTTTCAGGTGTCAATCTTACTGTGTGTGAGGTTAACACACCCAACACACAGACACAGCCGCAACCACCTCCTCGCACACACAACCACACGCACACACACACACACACACACACACAGGACTTACAAGCATTAGTGACAGCAAAGCTGTTGGCTGTCTCGATGTTGTCGACATGTGGTACCAGGTTGAAAGGAGCCTCAGTCGCGTTGGGGCTGGTATTGTGAAGGAAGATAGCCAATCGGAAGGCAGTGTACTCCTGATCCGTATTCCTAATGAACAGACCACCTGGAGAGAAGAGGAGGACAAGAACCAGGGAGGGAGGGAGGGAGGGAGGGAGGGAGAGAAGAGACGGAGAGAAAGAATTAGAAATCTTCCCCCCTGAGCAGCCATTTATAACTGGACTGTGGAAAACATCACTGACTAGATGAAGGAGGAGGGGAGGAGGAAGAGAGGAGGAGGAGGAGGAGGAAGGTAGGGAGGAGAAGGAGGAAGAGATGGAGGGAATAAACACAGGCCGGCAGAGAGGGATGAGGTGACGGATGAAAAGAAGGGTTGAAAGGACGGCGGGGAGAAGAGAGAGAGACAGCATGTTGAAGAGGGCGATCACCTCTAAATGACATGATGTTCCTGCTCCCTCCTCTCCCACCCTGCCCCCCCGGCCTCGTTCCTCAC
This sequence comes from Neosalanx taihuensis, assembly GCA_030340665.1. NCBI lineage: Eukaryota > Metazoa > Chordata > Actinopteri > Osmeriformes > Salangidae > Neosalanx > Neosalanx taihuensis. The sequence goes on along the minus strand of CM059297.1, from coordinate 4,346,335 downwards.
CCTGCCTCTATCTCTCATTGCCTCTCTTTTCTCACCCTGCCTCCCTCCCTCATTGCCTCTGTCTCACCCTACCTCTCTCACTCATTGCCTCTCTTTCTCTAACACACACCCTACCTCTCTCAGTCATTGCCTCTCTTTCTCTAACACACACCCTACCTCTCTCTCTCATTGCCTCTCTCTAACATACACCCTACCTCTCTCTCTCACATCGTGTCTCTCTCACACACAACCTACCTCACTCTCTCGTGGCCTCTCTCCCTTTCCCACACACCCTACCTCTCTCTCTCATCGCCTCTCTCCCTCTCACATGCAACTTTCTCTCTTTGCCTGCCTGTCATCTTGACTCTTGCTCTCTGATTTCCATTGTGCAGTAAGACATGGACCCTTCCTCCAGCAGACCCCTGTGGCTTCTGTGGCCAGAAGCCAGCATGCGTAGTGACCCTGTTATCCCCTGTTATCACCTGTTATCCCCTGTTATCACCTGTATTAACCAGGTCTAGATGTGTGTGTCTTTCCCTGACATGGGAGCTCTGCATTTTCCTGGAACCGACATTCATTGACATTGATGCTCCACTTGTGTGCCGTGCAGCCATATGCAAATGACTTGTCGTCTGAACTGACGTGAAGGGGCTGTACGGGGAGGAGGGGGGGGGTGTTTGCCTAGACAGTATGTTTATGTATGTGCGTGTGTATGTGCGTGTGTATGTGCGTGTGTATGTGCGTGTGTACATCTGGATGTGTCCGTCTACATGTCAGTGTGTGTGTGTATGCAGGTGTCTGTCTTTCTATTTGTGTGTGTATCTGTGTGTTGCGTGTGTGTGTGTGTGTGTTGCGTGTGTGTGTGTGTGTGTGTGTGTGTGTGTGTGTGTGTGTGTGCGTGCATGTGCGTCTGCCCAGCCAACCATATTTAGCGAATTAACTTTATCAGCCGCCGAGTGAGAGGAAGAGAGAGACAGAGGAAGAGAGTGGTATCTCATTACACTGCCTCTCCAGCACCCCACAAGGGGTGATGCAATGCATACATTAGCGCACACCCCTAACACTGAACTGAGGGATGTGTGAGTGCGCGCGTGCGCGGACGCGCGTTCATGCGCTCGTGACAGCTTTCCATAGACGGCTGCGCTGACTGTCGCAGGGTAGCAGATCACGCTTAATAACTTCGAGCCTGGGCCGTGGTGGTGATGGTGGTGGTGGGGCACAGAATGGCACGGGTAGGATAACGGGTAAGGAACCCGGGTGAATACTGCAGTGGCTATCTGAGCGGGAATCGAACCGTACAAAGCGCGCTGAAACATTGGTGAACGTTAGAAACAACCGTTTAAAAACACCCGTTCAGAATTTCAAATAACAAGGGGGGTGAAGATGGGAGGGAGACGGCGGGAAAATGAGACGATTTCCATCAGAATCCAGCCAACGGATTTCTCCCAAATCATCTTGTCAACCCTTCTAAAACTACAAGAAGAACCTTTAAGCGACTTAAACTTAGAACTTCAGAAATGCACGGTTCTCCTCTAGCTTAATTGTTCAATATTGCAGTTGCTCGTTTGAACGGGTCGGATCCACTCACCTATCTGGACCGAGCTCGGGAAAGCCCCGGTCGCGAGCCCCCAAAGGGCGGAAAACACCCCGAGAAAGTGCGAACCAATAATCCTCATTTTCCTTCCCCTTAGAAACTGTGGAGTGACATGGAGGAAGAGAGGCGACCAAGTAGGAGGGAAAGAGAAAAAAGAAGGACCGAATTTCAGTATTCCATGATGGGTTGGTTCCCTCCGCAGTGTCCGCTGGAGAGGAGCTCTGTCCGGGTCGGTAGACGGTTAACGGAGCACATGCAAGATGGGGGGGAAGAGAGAGAAGAGAGGGAGAGGGAGAGAGGCTGAAACTCGCCAGTGGTGAGAAGCATCTAGGGTCTGCATGGGAGAGATTGGACATGCGCGCCCTCTCTCTCTCTCTCTCTCTCTTTCTCTCTCTCTCTGTCTCTCTCTATCTCCCTCTCTCTCTTTCTCTCTCTTTCTCTCTCCCTCTCTCTCTCTTTCTCTCTCTCCCTCTCTCTCTCTCTCGCCCTCACTCGCTCTATCCCCCCCTCTCTGTTTCACTCGCTCTCTCTACTCTCTCTTTCTATATCTCTCTCTTTCTCTCTTAGTCTGTTCTCTCTCTTTCTTTCTCTCTCTGTCTCTCTCCCCTCCCCCCCCCTCTCTCTCTCTCTCTCTCTATTTCACTCGCTCTCTCCTACTCTCTCTTTCTGTTTCTCTATTCTTTTTGCCGTTACCCTTCCTTATATCTCTCTATTCCAATCCTCTCTGCTTTAACTGGCTATGACGGTGAATCACAAAGCTCCATTGATAAGGATTCGTCTGCTTCAGGGAGCGGAGAAGAGATGATCCTCGCGTCTCTTTCATTAAGGGCTTCTGCTGTGTCGCGTGCACGTGTGTGTGTTTCAGGTACTTATTTGGGAATTAAACATCTGATGTTCAAACGACGTTTTCAGGGGGATTCAAGTAAACGCGCGCAGTTTAATGTCCACATGGGATTTAGATACCTCTTTTATTGCCGTTTATCCTTAGAATAAATATGTGTGGCGAGTTTGTGTGTTTTAACTGCGCGCACACCACTGGGTTACAACACCGCGCGCTGCAAGGTTTCTCCCGCGTCCCAGACCCATCTATCTCCGCGCGCGCCCAATAGAGCGCAGCGCGGGCTAAACAAGCCGGCTGTTTTCCCGCGGAGCACCGAGGGGCGGACTGATGAAGGAGCGCGCGGAGGCGAAGGACACTTAAAACACCATAAGCGTTTAAACGGTTGTAGTCGTCACAGCCTCGAGAGTGGGGAACGTCTGGACTGATAAGCGACCGAGGAGGGGAGTTATGGCAACCTTCATCTCGCTCTCGTTCTCTCTCTCGCTCTCCCTCTCGCAGAGGAAGAGCGTGCGCTGTTTGTTCTTGGTAAATGCAGAGGCCTCAACATCAAGCTACGTCTTATGATGTATCGTTCAAATCCGTTAGATCTGCCAGTAAACTGATTGACGACCCGGGATCCACAGGAACAAATTCAATGTTTTATATATTTTACAAATTGTATCTCCAGTCTTAACCGCCATACTCCCTGACAGTGATAAAGCTTAAACTGGTGCGCTGTTTCCAGCGCTGTCCATGGTCCTGAATCCTGATATTTCTAATAACCGTTACCATACACACACTGCTCTCAGTGTCTCATTTCAAACCGACAGTTAATGAGGATGTCGATATGGACTTGGAACCCGATACCTTCCTGGCTCCTTCCTGGCTCGGGACGTTGATATTTTGCGGAGGTGACGTCTCTAGGCGGTCTCACGTCTCAGGGGGGGCTCAGTAGATGGAGACCATTTCCGTTATAAAAGGGACCAACACACAATGAGCGCCCAGGGACCATCCTATCCGTCTCCATATCCACAACGTGACAGGGAGCACGGGCCAATCATTCACGTGGATGTGACGTCGTTATAGTCCGGGCTGGGGACAACCGTCTAATCATTTTCTTCAAAGTGACATGCGTGTTTTACAGACGCACACTTTCTCTCCCGCGTCCGTTTCTTCAGCCCTAGCACGCGCCACACGCGAGGAAACGCTCGCGCGCCTTATAGATCTCCACGCAGGATCGGTGCCGTGACGGATGATGGCCTCTGTCTCAAGGCACTGATCGCGAGAGTCCATATGGGTAAAAAGCACATGCAGTCTCACTGCCGTCCCAGGTGACACATCCATCTTCCCAAGGGCCTGTCAGACCGAGGACCTCTAGACCAAACCGTTTGCCATGATAACTTATCCTCTCCCTCACCTCCTGTCTTCCTGGAGAGACACTGCCGCCTGTTATCCGTATACTGACGTCACGCGCATAGCCGACCGTGGAATAAGATGTAAAACGGACTGGTAGAACATTTGAAAAACAAAAAACATATTTAAATACTTCAATAATACGTGCTGTTGCTAAGGGATTGCTGTTGCTACCCTCAGTGTGCGTGTGTGTGTTTATATTCTTTCAATTACCAAAAAGTACAAGTTATACATTTGAGGATAAATAATAAAAAGGATATATCATTAAACAGGACTTTAACTCGATAGCGTCGAACCATAACTCCAAATGAACCGCGTGCTTGCTCCTGCAGCAGTAGGAGGCAGCTACAGCGCTGGGTCTGTCAAATTAGTGTCGTGTTGGTTTACCGGTGATGTGTAAATAAACTGGACGCTGTTATGCACGAAGACCTCCAGCGCCAAGTAATTTGACTCGTGGTATAAATGAACGGTTAGTTCAATTATGTCGCGGTCTTCGCACCCTACTCCGTAATTAATCGGTTCTGAAGATGTCAGTCTGTCTAAATTAGGCATTCAGAACCTTCTAGATCTTTTTAAATGATTCAGAAGAATAGGTTGGCTAGGTCCTATTATGTGTCCTTATGTCCTGCTTCCTTGTCTGGCATACATCCCAGCCTGCACATCAATGTTGGGCGCCAAGGCAACCTGTTTGAATAATTATCAACATTGTCTTACAGGCTAGATAAATAGCCGCATGCAGACAGATCCCCTCTCTCTCTCTTTCTCTCTCAATGGGGGCATGAATCAATATTAGTCCATTTCTCAACCTCTGTCTTCTGTAAGCCCTTCATTTCCCCCCCTCCCCTCTCTTTCTCCCCTCCCTCCCTCCCTCCCTCCCTCCCTCCCTCCCTCCCTCCCTCCCTCCCTCCCTCCCTCCCTCCCTCCCTCCCTCCCTCCCTCCCTCCCTCCCTCCCTCCCTCCCTCCCTCCCTCCCTCCCTCCCTCCCTCCCTCCCTCCCTCCCTGCCTGCCTGCCTGCCTGCCTGCCTCCCTCCCTCCCTCCCTCCCTCTGTCAGTCTCTTGACTGTGGGCTCATGATCATGCCACAGGCCAGTGGGAAACATCTGTGAGTTCAGATCAGTGAGCACGTGCTTTGTCTGCTTGTTTGAAATGGCTGCGTTTCATAAATACCGTGTGTGTCAGAGTGTGTGCCTGCTTGTGTGTGGCGTGTGGGGGTTTTATGTGTGTGTGTTCCAGCGCGCTCTGCGGCCCTGCCACGCTAGCGTCAAACATCTGTGAGTTCAGATGTTTCCTAATGATATGCTAATCCTGCTGGGAGGGGGAGAGCCAAGAGGCCACCACAGCGGTCGCAACCCTCGGTCCATCCTCTCCTCCGCCCATCACTCTCCCTCCCTCCCTCCCTCCCTCTTTTTCTGTCAATCAGTCTCTTAGTCGCTCTCCTTCTCTGTGTGTCTGTTTCTCTCGTGTCTACACCCCCCCCTCTCTGTCGCTCTTCCTCTGTGTATATTAAATGTATATGACACTGGCTCTAACCCTTCCATCACCCGATCCCACTCTCAGTAATAACCAAGCCCCTAACCTCCGGCCTGACAGGCTCGGGTTGTGCGGGTGTGTGTGGCCATATATTCCCCATAACGTCGACATCTGATAATTAACATGTGCGTAATATGCAATTCTCTCTGTCTCTCCCTCTCTCTCTCTCTCTGTCTCTCTCTGTCTCTCTCCCTCACCAAGATTGTAGGCCAGGATGACCTGAGGGTGCGTTCATTCATTTCCACAAACCGTTATTCAATCCAATCAATCTTTATGGTCCCTGGAGGCCCCCCCACTGTGGCTCCTGAATCAGTCTAATGAAGGCTTCGTTAGGGCTCCACCAAGTTGAGAGTGTCACCCCTGGAGACACGGTGAACACCCAGGGAGACCTTAAAGACTCCAACAGAGGAGAGAGACTGGAACCCAGCAGGGCAGAGGAACACGGAGCGGAGCAGTGTAGAGCTGAGCGGAGCAGAGCAGCATAGAGCTGAGTGGAGTCGAGTAGAGCAGCATAGAGCTAAGTGGTATAGAGCAGCATAGAGCTGTGTAGAGTAGAGCAGCATAGAGCTAAGTGGTATAGAGCAGCATAGAGCTGTGTAGAGTAGAGAAGAGCACAGCTGAGGAAAGGCTTCCCTTTTACTCGTCTTATCATTTACTGCACCCATCTAATTCATACGCACACACCACCACAAATACACCAACACAAATACACACACAACCACATACCACACACACGTACCCAGCCACACACCTCGCACACGACCACAAATACACACATACACACAGCCAGACACCACACACACAGCCACACAGACAGCCCCATATACGGACATAAGTGTAGTGCAGAAAGCAGGTGCTCATGAATATTCAGCTGGATGGAAATGGCCCAATTGTTGGCTTCTGAGTCCAACAAACATCAGTGTGCGTTTTTTTGTGCATGGATGTGCATGTGTTTCATGAGAGTGGTGTGTGCGTGTGTCAGGTACTGAGGTGTGTGAATGAGTGATGATGTATACTGAGGTGTGTGAATGAGTGATGATGTATACTGAGGTGTGTGAATGAGTGATGACACGTGCAGCCTGAGTGTCATTCCAGAACTAGCTTCGCCCATTCATGATCCGGGGAAGATATTCCAGAGCAGTCAGTAAGGACTTCTGAACACAGCTGCTCCCCTTAGGAGGGGACTGTTACAGGCCTCGCTGGGACAGGAAGTTAGGGCAGGACAGCGCTCACAGCACCCTGCAGAGGGGCAGGACAGCGCTCACAGCACCCTGCAGAGGGGCAGGACAGCGCTCACAGCACCCTGCAGAGGGGCAGGACAGCGCTCACAGCACCCTGCAGAGGGGCAGGACAGCGCTCACAGCACCCTGCAGAGGGGCAGGACAGCGCTCACAGCACCCTGCAGAGGGGAGGACAGCGCTCAGAGCACTCTGCAGAGGGGCAGGACAGCGCTCACAGCACCCTGCAGAAGGGCAGGACAGCACTCACAGCACCCTGCAGAGGGGCAGGACAGCGCTCACAGCACCCTGCAGAGGGGCGTGTGTGCGTCTGTGTGTGTGTGCGTGTGTTTGTGTGCGTGCGTGTGTAATAAAGACAATTGGCATCCTGTCAAGGTCCCGTCCCTGAGCTGGGCTAGTTAGTGTTGGAGAAACAGGGCTGGTTTATTAACAAGCTGCATTATGTAAACAGACTTTGTTTTTCTCTGCCAAACACAGATCTGTGTCTGCGTGTTCTTTTGCTTTTTTCACTCCCCATTCCCCTCATTTCCCTCTCTTTCTCCCCCCCTCTACCCCCTATCTCTCCCCCTCTACCCCCTCTCCCTCCCCCTCTACCCCCTCTCTCTCTCCCCCTCTCCCCCTCCCCCCTCTCTCTGTGTGTTCTTGTATTTCTAGTCTCTCTCCACAGCATCCCATTACCCCTCTCTCTCTCTCTCCCTCCCTGCCTCCATCTCTGTATGTCTGTCTGTCTCTCCCTCCCTGCCTCCATCTCTGTATGTCTGTCTGTCTCTCCCTCCCTCCCTCCATCTCTGTCTGTCTGTCTGTCTCTCTCTCTCCTTCCTCTCTCATGGCATATTTTATGCATGACAAACATGACACAAATAAAGAGTAGATAAATGATTCAGTGTAGCTTGGCTGTGTGTTTGTGCGTCTACAGCGAGCACGTTTACAAAACGACAACAGTGTTTGCGTGCGTGTGTGTTTGCAGTGTAACTACAGGTACATGTTCTGCAGGGTTTCCTCCCTTCCTTCCTCCCTCCCACCCCTCCCCCCCCCACCCACACACACACACACACACTCACACACACACAGCCCTCGCTACTTCGCCCACCGCCTCATCTGTCTCATTATGGTTGTTTAGATGTCCATAGAGTGAGCTTTGTGTAGACAAGTGTGTTTTGGTCTCTTCACTTTCCTGTTCCAGATGCCTCTCTCTCTCTCTCTCTCTCTCTCTCTCTCTCTCTCTCTCTGCCAACATCACTGCGGCCATTTATAACAAATAAAGAAGCATTAAGATAATTAGCTGTCATAATGAAAAGCCTTCGGAGGAATGCGCACACACACACACAAACCAGATTATACAGTGGAAAAACAAGAATCGTCTCTCCTTCTACGTCATTTGTTCTCGCTAATGGTCACATCCGTACACACATGCACCCCCCCCCCCCCACACACACACACACACACACCATGCCTTTCTTAATGAGTTATTTTCCGGCGGATGTGGTGATCTAAATGTCAAGCTTCAGTCAGCGGTACGCTTTGTGGCATCATCCTGAGGGCGAGGAGAAAGTCAACCATCTCTCCTTCTCTTTCTGCCCCAGCTTTCTCTTTCTCCTCTCTGGCTTCTCTCTCTCTCTCCCTTTCAGCCTCCCCCTCTCTCTCTCCCTCCCTGCGACCACTCCTCCCCCTCTTTCTGTCTCTTCTCTCCCTCCTTCCCCTCAGTCTCCAACCCGTCGCGCTCCCTCTCTCTCCTCCGCTTCTTCTCTCCATCTCCCCTGCACCCACTCTTTCTGTCTCTCCTCCCCTCCCCTCTTCCTCCCCCTTGGCATGAACAGAAGGGGAGCTTACTGACCTTTCGTGACCTTTTCCCCCACCACAGAGGGGGTAACGCAGGTGTGTGTGTATGTGTGTGTGTGTGTGTGTGTGTGTGTGTAAATAAACACTCTTTGTGTGTGTGTGTGTGTGTGTGTCCAGGCTTACTTTAGGAGAAGCTTAGAATGGCAAGGTGTTTGTGTCAGCAGAGTGTGCGAGCGTGTGTGTGCGTGAGAACATGCGTGTGCGTGTTGATGACACGGGAACCATCAGAGCCCTTGTGAAACATGTGTTGGTAGGTATTCGGTATCACATTGCTCTACACATCCCTCTCTCTTCCCTCCAAACACTGTTAGAGTTGAACTATGTGTGTGTGTGTGTGTGTGTGTGTGTGTGTGTGTGATTTCCAGAAACAGGCAGAGCCAATCCAGTGAGGGAGAGCGTTAGAGCGAGGGAGCACAGTGAATGAGATGAATGGCTTCTTTTTTTTTCTCTTTTTTTCTTTCCTTCAAAGGAGCACAGGCCTTTGGCGCTGATCTCCTCTCATTTAATTAAGAAAGCAATCCCTCTATTCCTAGAGCTTCTGCACTGTCGCGTTCCGGCTCGAGACTCGTTTAATAAATGATCACCGCGATAAGAGGGGCTGATACAGACGCGTGCGTGTTTTTTGGGGGAAGATTACTCAGCGTCGGGATCTGAACGGATCCAGCGAGCGTGCCAGTCAGATAGAGCGTCCCAGTTTTGCGTTCGGCTCCAGTTCGCTAACGAGCGCGTTTTCCTCGCTGCGCCCAAGCTTCAAACAAGCCGGTATTTTCTTTTGACGTGAACATGTTTACCACGAGGCTAACCCTTAAGCCAGAGCTTCGCTGTTAAACCTCTTACCAGTTGAGAAAAGCCTTATTTCCATCTCAGGTACCTGGAAGTCCTCTTAAACAAACTTAAAAGGTTCCTTCTGTTTATTGTTAGCCGCGAGGAGGTTCGCCCGGGAGATTAAGCCCCCTTTTCTCCCCCCTTAAACCGCTCTCGGTTGTGTACGTTGAATGCTATACAAAAGTGAAGGGGATCTGTTGTAGGGGAGAAAGGGGTCATTTGAGCCAGTGGGTAAGTTGAGCCACCCCTGGTTTCTAGAGAACGATAAACACATTGTTCTGTTCAGCTACGCTGTGAAGAAGAGACTCTTAGGTGTGAAGTGGAAAGCTAATTTAGGTGGAAAAAAAAGAGAATCATGCAGCTCCAAGTGTTTTTTTCCTGTTCAAGGAGTCGTCATTTTTAGGCCCGACCCATTAAGGAGATGTTCGAAAGCAATCCAACCAGGTGTTTTACCCAGTTTTGGAGCGCGGGGGGGGAGGGTGGGGGGTGGGGGAGTCCTTGTTGTGGAAACGCATCTCAAGCACGCTCTGTTGAGCTAACAGGCTAGTTAACCTGGGCGGAAACGTATTCACTGCCTGGAGAGGCTTCACAACATTAGCAGCGGCGTGCGAGTGAATGATGTGCGGTTTATATCCTTTACTGTTAGCATAACCACGTTAGGGTGAAGGTGCGGGGCTAATCTTGGATGACATTTATTAGGGAGGAAACAGGGGCAGTTGTAGAAGACCCAGGTAAAGGAGGGGAAGATAGAGGGGAGAAGGGGAAGAGGGCAGAAGGATGGAAAGAAGAGAAGTGTAGAATGGTCTCCCTCGGATCTTAGTGGCCCACATTGCAGGCATATTGTTTCTTTGGCAAAAGCATCTTTAATTCATCCCCTTTTACACACTTTATCTCTCTTCTCTCCCTTCCTGTCTCTCCTCCCCCCCATCCTTCTCCACAGGGTTCTGTCTCTCCTCCTGTTCTCCTCACCCCCCCCCCCCCTCTCGCTCTCACACTCTCAGAAGCAGATGGTAGCTTGTTTCATCTGTTCTCAAAACACTGCTAAACGTACGTGTCGGTTATGGTTTTTTTCTTTTTTCTTCAACCCCCTCTATTTAACTCCCCCCCCCTCGTCCTCCCTCTCTCTCCCTCTCTCTCTCTCCCCATCCTCCCCCCTCCTCCCGTCCGTCGTTCCTTGGAAACTCTGCTCTGTTGAATCCTTCGACCATTCGTCTTCATCTCAGTGCCTTCGAGTTCTTCCCGGGATCGAGGTCATTTGTAGGTCAAGCACATCAAACAGGCTGGTTGACTCATGTGTACACACACACACACACACATGCACAGAGAGACGCAAGACCGGGACGGAAATAATGTTGTTACATCTGCTCGGAAAACACACACACACACACACACTCACCATTCTTTCTCTCTTTTTTTCTCTCCACTACATAGTGAAGTGGGTCTACCGGTGTGTCTGTGGGCCCAGTTGGAGTCTTATACTGATCTGAGGTCAGTTATGAGCTTCTACTAGACACTGCTGACCAGGGGGGCGTTGGGGCAGGAGGCTGACGCTGGATCTGTTGCCCAACAAGCAGCTGTCCCTCTCCAGAGGCACAACGGTGGTCTCTTTCTCCCCGCCCCCCCCTCTCTCCTGCTCTCTCTCTCGGTGGGGACAGGGGGGGGGGACAGGGGGGGGGGGGGGCTGGGAGCTGCTACAATGTCTCCCTGTGGGCTCTTCCTGCATTGACAGGAAACAGCAGCTTTTCACAGCCGGCCAAGAGACACAGCTGAGCGGAACACAAGAGCCCCCTTCTCATCCTCCCTCCCTCTCCTCCCTTCTCATCCTCCCTCCCTCTCCTCCCTTCTCATCCTCCCTCCCTCTCCTCCCTTCTCATCCTCCCCCTCTCATCCTCCCTCTCCTCCCCCTCTCATCCTCCCTCCCTCTCCTCCCTTCTCATCCTCCCTCCCTCTCCTCCCTTCTCATCCTCCCTCCCTCTCATCCTCCCTCCCTCTCCTCCCTTCTCATCCTCCCTCCCTCTCCTCCCCTCTCATCCTCGCTCTCTCCTCCCTTCTCCCCTCCCCCTCTCGTCCTCCCTCTCTCCTCCCTTCTCCCCTCCCCCTCTCGTCCTCCCTCTCCTCCCTTCTCTCCTTCTCTTTTCTCATCCTCCCTCCTCCCCCCTCTCGCCTCCCTTCCCTCCCCCCTCACACCCTCCCTCCCTCCCGTCCTTCTGTCTGACCCTCTAAATCTTGTTGTCTGTCTAACTTCTCCATTCTTCTTGATGCGTTAACCCCGCCTGAACATTTCACCTTCCATCAGTCCGCTACCTCCTCTTCTCTAAAGCCTCTGTCCGGCCCATTGTGACCTTGCTGTCTGTTTACCTCCCTCCTTCCCTCCTTCCTTCAGGATTCACCCTTCCCTTCCTGTTATTATTCTCATTCCCACCGTTTCTCCCTCTCCTGTAATTTGCTCTTTAAAGACTCGAACATTCATTCTGCGTCGGCCATCATATCTGGACCACGGAACGACTGTACCGACCCTCACACCATCCATCACTCCCTCACCCTATCACTCCCACCCTCACCGCAGTCCCGTACCCCCCCTCTCCCTCTCTCCCCCCCCTCTCTCCATCCCTTCCTCTCCCTCCCTTGTTCCCGACGCACACCTCTCTTCCTATTTCCCTCCCTCCCTCCCGCTTGCTGAACATGCTGTATGGGGAGTACACAGTGTAGGCGGTGAAAGATACAATGCAATTTCTCATTGATCCCCTGGTCTGGTCCTCCACTCCACAGATAGGGTTCTACAGGCCTCCCAGAGAGAGACCGTCCACATTCAATCTGAGAATCCCTCTCGAAAAGCACCTCTGGACTGAGCTCACTCACAGCACGCACGCACACACACACACACGCACGCACACACACACACACACACACACACCTACCGAACAGCTCCGGCAGACATTTTAAAATGAGCATGTCCGCGTACAATGTTTGTATTCATGTTTATATTTCTATGAAAATGGACATTTCTAGGATGTCTTCCTACATGAGTGTCCCTGGTGTGCTACGCCCAAACAGAAACACACACAAACAGGCTGCTTGAAAAGATAGGTGCGCGGAACCAATTCGAATTCCACTTTCTTTGGCGTTGAACATTCATGCACAGGTTTCCATCATAGGAGTAGCAAGCCCCCTCCCCTGCAGCCCCGCACATCCAGACCAGGGGGCTAGGAGACTGGAGGGATGAGAGGAGGGCAGGGGGGTGGGGGTGGAGGGGTGCCTTCCTGACTGGTTGTGTGTGTGTTTGTGTGTGTCTGTTTTGTGTGGGTGTGTGTGTGTGTGTGTGTGTGTGTGTCTGTTTTGGGGGTGTGTGTGTGTGTCTGTTTTGTGTGTGTGTGTCTGTTTTGTGTGTGTGCGTGACTGTTTTGGGTGTGTGATTTTGTTTTGGATGTGTGTGTGTGTCTGTTTTGGGTGTGTGTGTCTGTTTTAGGTGTGTGTGTGTTTGTCTGTTTTAGGTTGTGTGTGTGTCTGGTAAACAGCCAAATAGTCTCCCTGTGTCCTTTTATCTTCCACTCTCCCTTTTATTCAGAAAAACATGTATCATGTTTTGATTATTGAAATTGTTGTGTGTGTGTTGGAATAAAAGGATTGGTGAGTGTCTGTAGTAGGCGGTAGGAGAGGTAGGAGAGAGAAGAGGGGAGTGGAGAGGTGGATGAGAGAGGAAGACAGACAAGCACACACACGCTAACTCACACACATACTCACACACTTGGGTGGGCAAACACACACACACACACACACACACACACACTCCAAGATACACTGAATGTTTCATGTCTTCCATTTGCAAGATTACATCTTTCAATTAAGACTGAGATGGTTGTCTCAGCCTGTGTGTGTATGTGTGTGTTTGAGAGAGAGAGAGAGAGAGGAGAGAGAGAGAGAGACAGAGACAGAGACAGAGAAGGATAAGGAGAGAGAGAGAGAGAAAGGGAGAGAGAGAAAAAGAGGGCGAGAAAGAGAGAGAGAAGCACGGAACAGAGAATGTTCTAGATCTGCTTCATGACCCAACCCATGAGCCACAAGAGCATTCAGTTAAAGAGGTTACAATTAAATAACAGGAATCTCAAACGTCCAATAGTGTACCTGTAGGAAAGCAAGCAACAATAAAATACCTCACAGCGAATACAACCATTTCAAATCGGTTTAGAACTGGGTAACAATAGCAACTACAGGCCCCTCAATGAGTCGCTGTGCTCCTGAGGGAAACGAACAGCATGTTCAGCAGTCATTCCTATAGTACTATCGGTGTTCTATTCTCAGTTTTTGTTCTACCCCCCCCCCCCACCGCCCCTCTCTCTCAACAACAAAAGGAGTGAGGAAGAGAGATACACGCGTACGCCTGTGGTGAGGGGTGGAGCCGCCAATCAAACGGCGTGACAGCGGACGCGCTCACACACACGGGGTACGACGAGCGTTCATTAACGCGTCACCGGGCGAGGGAGGGCGTCGCTTGCGGCGTGTGGGAGGATAATTGGCCGGCAGCGTGTTAATATTGACTTCTGCGCACGTGCGTGTCAGAACGGAGATCTAAGAGCTGTCCTATTGTGTTGGTCCTGCCGACTGGAACATTAAACGCTAGGTGGTTTTATATGGGCGGTTATACAGAACTGACTATAGAACTCTGTTAACTCTGACTAGGAATGTAAGGTAAGACAATCCTTTATTTGCCCCCCAGAGCATGTGTGGGATGGCATGGATGAGCCACAGACATTAAACCGACTGTGGTTACTCATGCCCAGTCCTCTCTGTGGACAGTATGGATCTTCTGATGCTGGGATGTACAGAACTGACAGTAGAAGGGGGTGTCTGTCATGGCAGGATTGTTGAACTCCTTCTTGCCATGAAAGGCACCCTTCGCTATTGTACTATTGTCAGTCCCCCTCCCTCCCTCCTGCCCCGCTCTCCCTCCCTCCCTCCTGCCCGCTCCTCCTCCCTTCTCGGCCTCCTCCCCCCCTCCCCTCTCTGCCCCGCCCTCCCTCCTTCTGCCCGCCCTCCCTCCCTTCTGCCCGCCTCCTCCCCCTCCCCCTTCTGCCCGCCCTCCCCTCCCTCCCTCCTCCTCTCTCCCCTCACATCAGTCCCAGTCACCGTAGGTGTCCCTGGCCATGTAATCTATTATAGATGAGACAGGTGTCTCCCTCTCAACCAATCCAGCGTCTCCTCTGTGGACCTCCTGGCCAATCAACACGCAGTCACACGCACGAACGCCGTTCTTTTCCTTCTGGGTTAGTCTGAGGTGAAACTGCCCTCATGAACGTTACTTCACCTCAGGAGGCGTTAAACCGCTGCAGCTCTCTGAGAGTTTACTCACTCACAGGTCACACACGCCTAGCGAACGATAATTAACGGCTTTGAAATCATAGATTCAATGAACATAAAGACAAACATGAGAGCATAATTAAGGTTTGGCCCGACCCAGAACAGAGAGGCTGCTTTTTTAGCATAATTTTGAAGAAAGAAGAAGAAAAAACAACGTCATTGAACCCATTTGACCCGTTCACTTGAATCAGGTGTGCTGGAGGAGGGAAACATCTCAACCTTCAGGACTATGGGCTCTTGAGGACCAGGGTTGTTTTTACCTTTTCATGAGGAAGAAAAACCCCTCCAAGAACATCATCCCAGTCTTAGCATATCTTCAATCAACAGCGTCTCACTTATCGAGACAGATCGCGCAGCTCGAGTGATCTCCCAGTGTTTGTCTCCAAACAGAAGCAGCCGTGGCTGTTGTCGTTAGCCGTGTAATTAGAAGCGTTAGCCTTGAGAGCCGCGCAGCCTCTAGCTGCACCGCAATCACTGGAGACATTCAGCTAAGCTGCCATCATTTCTGCCTTTTCTCTCATTTCACAAACACACGGGCATCTTCAGATATTTTTTGAGAAAAGAGGGAGAAACAGGAGATGGAAGAAAGAGAGAGAGGTTAGGAGAGACGTTGAGCAATGATGAGAGGGAGAGAGAGGGGGGAGAGAGAGAGAGCAAGAGAGAGGTTAGAAGAGAGGTTGAGCAAGGATGAGAGGGAGAGAGAGGAAAAAGAGAGAGAGGGGGAGAGAGGGATAGAGAGTTGGAGAGAGAGAAGGATAGAGAGGGATAGAGAGAGAGAAAGAGAGACAGAGAGAGAGGGATAGAGAGAGAGAGAGAGAGAGAGAGAGAGAGAGAGAGAGGGATAGAGAGAGAGGGAGAGAGAGATGGATAGAGAGAGAGAGAGAGAGAGAGAGAGAGAGAGAGAGAGAGAGAGAGAGAGAGAGAGAGAGCCGGCTGAAGGGTCTCGAGCTGCAGCATGAGCAGACGGCTGGGTGCTTCAGAACAGAGATGAGATCACTCATTATCATTCATCCTACCTGACACGGCTTAACTGGGCCTGATGTACTCTGGAAGGTTCTAGAAAGAGCCAGAAGACGTAGTGTGCGTGTTAACAACAGTAATTTGGGCAGATTATCTCTGATGAAGCGTCCGTACAGCCAGGTGACACGAGAGCTTCGCGTACTTGGTTCTCTGATGAACAACCTCATCGCTCCAAGCACAGAGGCCATTTTTCCCCCCGACAAATCCTAATTTGGAAATAGCGAGCTGTGTCTTAATGGCTCAAGCGTCGCCAGGCAGGCGTTAGCAGGCGTGCCTGTGCTGCGCTGTGCGGAGGTGTGGGTGTGCGGAGCGCAGCCTAACGAGGTGTCTGTCGAGCGGTTAGGCCTCCTGTTCGTGCGGATTTGAGGCGTGTTGGGCGGGTGTGGTGTACGCAGCCCCTGGACGTCGCTAACGCGTTCATAGAAGAAATGAGCACAAAGTTAGCTGGTGCTATGATAGTTAAGATTGTGGGCCGTGCGTGTGACGTGCGTGTGGCGTGCGTGTGGCGTGCGTGAGGCGTGCGTGTGACGTGCGTGTGGCGTGCGTGTGACGTGCGTGTGACGTGCGTGTGGCATGCGTGTGCCGTGCGTGTGCCGTGCGTGTGGCGTGCGTGTGACGTGCGTGTGACGTGCGTGTGGCGTGCGTGTGACGTGCGTGTGACGTGCGTGTGAGAGCCTGCGTCCACTGTTAGGTCAAAGTTCTCGTGTGCGTTCAGGGGTTGGCTATCATCGTACAGGTGTTACCGAGCGCTCTGCATATCAACCGCTGACGCTAAAAACACCCCATAGTGCAAGAGCATGCACGTGTGTGTGTGTCTGTATGGGTGCATGCACGTGTGTGTGTCTGTATGGGTGCATGCACGTGTGTGTGTCTGTATGGGTGCATGCACGTGTGTGTGTCTGCATCTGTGTGTGTGTGTGTGTGGCTTCCCCCCTGCAGATCACTGATATAAATATCTGTGTTAATGAATAACAGAGTGGCTGTCAGTCTGCAGGGAGACTCCTGCTGCAGGGAGGGAGGGAGGGAGGGAGGGAGGGAGGGAGGGAGGGAGGGAGGGAGGGAGGGAGGGAGGGAGGGAGGGAGGGAGGGAGGGAGGAGAGACAGAGGGAGGATAGAAGGGAGGAGGAAATGAAGGGAGGAGGGAGGAGAGAAGGGGGGAGACTGAGGGAAGGAGAATTGGAGGAGGGGAGGGATGGAGAGAAGGAGAGGGTGTGGAGGAGAAATGGAGGGAAGGAGAGAGGGAGTGGAGGGGATGGTGGGGAAACAAGTAAGAGCTGGAAGAGAGAGAGAGAGAGCAGCAGAGAGAGAGAGACCCCACCACCATTGTTCCATTATCCTTAATCATCTCACACTCTCCACAAGCAGAAAGAGAGGGAGGGACGCAGAAGTGTGGTTAGAGTAACAGACTTGAGGAGAAAATTGAAAGAGAGGAGAGAGCGAAAGAGAGACCCAGAGAAAAGAGAGCCGAGGTGGAGTGAGAGGAGAAAAAGGAGAGACGGCTTCACATGAAAGCTGGTCCTCCTCATCTTGAGGTCTCTTATCAAAAAGGGATTTCTCACTTCAGACCAACGAGAGTATTTCTCAGTTAAGATTCTCCTCAGAGGGTTAATTACCGTGTGTGTGTGGAAGTGTGTGTGTGTGTGTATGTGTGTGTTTGTATCCTAAACAGGACTGTACAGAGGCTGTATAGTGTAGTCAGTGAAGCGCATAGCCTGTGATGTCAGGACGGAACACAGAACATCTACTGATCCTGGCAAATCTGGCCAGCGTTCCGGTTCCTGCTGTTCCTGCACAATATGTTATCACTGTAGCACACGCACACGCTGGCCCGGCCTTTGAAACAGTCACGTGAAAACCTGTGTGTGTTGGGAAGCTTCCGGAAACGGCAGAGATAATTGCAGATTTTCTTCCAAGCTTACCACCCAGTTTCAGATAGCAGATATTCTTTCGGCTTATAGTGGAACAATCCAATCAGTGTATTGGCATTATCTGAAGACAGAGGCTATCGTGGTCACCGTGTGTGTGTGTTATGGTGTGTGTGTGTTATGATGTGTGTGTGTCAGGGTGTGTGTGTGTGTTGGGGTGTGTTTCTTTTCTCTGAAACTGCAGTTATCTCACCACCCAGCCTCAACTACTGAGAAACTGCTGTGATTACCCCAACAAACCCTTCTTATCCACAACAATCGCTCCAGTCCTACTATCATGCTCTGGCTCTATAAATCTCTTTCTATAGATCCAACATCTCCTTATTTCTTTGCTCTCCAGGAAAAAATCATGCAGGATTTATCTTACTCCTCACTCACCCTTCCTTGCTCCATAGAATAGCATCGTCCCTCCCTGTGCCTCTTCCCCCGCCCCCCCCCCCCCCCCCCCCCGTCCCTGTCTCTCCTTTCAGTGTCTCTCCTTAGCTCTCGCCTCTCTTTCTTTCAGCTCTCTCTCTCTTTGTCCAGCCTCTCCTCCGCTCCTCTGGTGATGCCGGAGAGGGCCTGAAGGGACGAGAGCATTCAGCGATGGCAGCGTAGCAGCCACACTGCCCCCCCTGCGCACACACGCACACACACACACACGCGCCACACACACACACACGCCACACAAACACACGTCACCCTCCCGCCTCTCCGCTCTCTCACATCGCTGACACTCAAGTACACACACTCGCTCCCGGCCGCTGCTCTGTCATGTACGTCAAGAGACATCCCCCCACCCCCCCACCCCCGTCCACCCTTCTCTCCTCCGTCCTCCCCCCCCCCCCCCCCCCCCCCCCAGGCCTTGTTCACCCAGGAGGAGGTGCAGCGATGCAGCAACACACCGCATCAATAGTGCAAGATGGTCCCTTTCCTCACAAGAAAAAAAAGAAAGAAAGAAAGAAATAAGAAGTAGAAGGTACGCGGGCAAGATGGCCGCTCCGCGTCGCCCAGCACATCCCGGTCTCTCCTCTGGGAAGGGAGATGCGGCGCAGCTAAGCAGAGCGTCAGTCTGCGACACATGCAGTATTCTCTGTGATGTGGCTGACGGGGAGAGAGGGAAGGAGAGGTTTAGAGTTCCGCACTTAAAGAGAAGGGGGGGCTGGGGGGGTGAGGGTGGGGGGCTGGGGGGGGAGGCGGGCGGAGAGGGGAGGCACTTCAGAGATCTTAGCTCTAGTCGCAAACCAACTCTCTCTCTTTTCATCTCTCCGTCTCTTGGAAAATGTAACCAGTCATTATCTGTCTGTCTCTCACTTCCCAAAGTGTCACCTTCAATCTCTCTCTCTCCCTCTCCACCCCCCCTCTCTCTATCTCTTTCAACCCCTCTCTCCACCCCTCTCTCTCTATCTCTTTCAACCCCTCTCTCCACCCCTCTCTCTCTCTCTCTCCACCCCTCTCTCTCTCTCTCTTTCAACCCCTCTCTCCACCCCTCTCTCTCTCTCTCTCTCCACCCCTCTCTCTCTCTCTCTTTCCACCCCTCTCTCCACCTCTCTCTCTCTCTCTCTCTCTCTCTCTCTTCCCTCTCTCTATCGTTAACTTCATCCCTTCACTGGACACGAGGCACCAGTCTCTGTCCCTCTCTTCTCTCTTTCCCTCTTTCTCTCTGTCTCTCTCTCCTTCCCTCTCTCTAACATATGGTGAATGAGTGCCGCTCTGCTGTCTCATGTTATAAGCAAGCAGCACATACATACAGAACATGCAAGCTCTTTCTGAGCTGCATTCAGATGATCCAGTACCACATTCCCATCCACCCTCCTCTTAACTACGTGACCCCTGACCCCAGTGGGATCCTGACCTCTGACCCTGGATAGAAGAGTAGGCCTCACTAACCTGGCTAACTAACCTGCTTGTTGATGTTGACAAAAGGTGTGGTGGGTTAGGGTGGAGAGGAACCAGGAGTGTAGGTAGGTGTACAACCTGGAGGTTGATCTAAACTGTTCCAGTTTGGGCCGGTCTAGCCTGGCCTAGTCTGGTCTAGCCTGGCCTAGTCTGGCCTAGTCTGGCCTAGTCTGGTCTAGCCTGGCCTAGTCTGGTCTAGCCTCCGCCAGTCTCCAGGCTGCTGTGACCTGGCTGGGTGGCTTCCTCTCCTGTTGTTTATCACACCTACGCATCACACACACATACACACACACACACTGGCAATGTCTGGCCATCAGGACAAACTGGTGCTCACAAACAGACAGGCAGAGCAAATGAATATTAGAGAGTGCCTGAAACACTCTCTGTCAACCATCTGTAGAGATGAGGCAAGCTGACAAGGAGGGAGAGTGGGAGAACACTCACACACACATAACACAACCTCTAACACACACACACACACACAAACAATACAACCTCTAACACACACACACACACACACACACACAATACAACCTCTAACACACACACACACACACACACACACACACACACACACACACACACACAATACAACCTCTAACAGATAACATTCAACTAGATGCATAGTACACTCCAAACTAGAGTGAGTGAGTGAGTGAGAGAGACAGAGAGAAGGGGAGAGAGGTGTCTGGGAGAGAGGCAGAGAGTGACAGAAAGGGAGAGAGAGAAAGAGAGAGAGAAAAAAGCGAGAGAGAGAGAGAGAGAGAGACAAACACACAAAGCTTTTCTCAGCTGTTAAACCTGTTATCCCAGGGTATGAGGATCAGTGTTTGACCATTAAACTTTGATCGATGCTTCCTGGCTCAAGCCTGCTCTTTTAGCACCTCCATATAAAATATGGACAGCCCCACTTTACCTCTCCTGTCTCCCCCTCTCTCCTCCACACCTCTCTCCTCCAGCTCTGCTCCCGCTACCTTCCTCTCCCCTCCTCTCATCCCACCCCATCTACTCCTCCTCCTCCTCCTCTCGTCTTCTTCATTCCACCAGGCTGGAGACGGAGTCAGAGCAGCGAGGAGGGGAGGGAGAGGAGAGAAAGAGGAGGGAGGAAAGGGAGGAGAGGGAGGAGAGGGAGGAGAGGAAAGGGATAGGGAGGATAGATAATAAGATCAATCACTCACAAACAGCTTCCTCTCTCTCTCTCTCCCCCTCCCTCTCTCTCTCTCCCTCTATCTCTCTCCCTCTCTCTCTCTCTCTCTCTCTCTCTCTCCCTCTATCTCTCTCTCTCTCTCCCTCTCTCTCTCTCTCTCTCTCTCTCTCTCTCCCCCTCTCTCCCAGACATAATGGTGGTCAGTAGCCGTGAAGGACAGACACTCTCCCGCCCTTCTCCCCTAACACACATCCCTCCATCCCCCACTTCCTTCCGTTCTGCTGCCCCCTGAATACTGATGATCCTCTCCTCCCTTCAGAAGGGAGGGCGTCCATAGCTTAGTTTGATAGACTATTTTTCTCTAGCCCGGCGCAGAGCAACGTGTGTGTGTATATATGTGTGTGTGTGGCACAGTGCCAGTTCCCTGTGGTGGCTGTTTCCCATGCCCTCGTTCAAAGCTCGGGATTTTCCTGGAATTCCCTTTTTCCTGATCACCTGTGGCCTGTCCTTGTTCAAATTCATACACACACACACTATGAGGCTGAGACACACACACTCCCAGACACATGAACACACACACACAGAGGCTGAGACACACACACTCCCAGACACATGAACACACACACACAGAGGCTGAGACACACACACTCCCAGACACATGAACACACACACACACTCAGAGGCTGAGACACACACACTCCCAGACACATGAACACACACACACAGAGGCTGAGACACACACACTCCCAGACACATGAACACACACACACACACAGAGGCTGAAACACACACTCCCAGACACATGAACACACACACACAGAGGCTGAGACACACACTCCCAGACACATTAACACACACACACTCACAGAGGCTGAGACACACACTCCCAGACACATGAACACACACACACTCACAGAGGCTGAGACACACACTCCCAGACACATTAACACACACACACTCACAGAGGCTGAGACACACACTCCCAGACACATGAACACACACACACACACACACACACAGAGGCTGAGACACACACACTCCCAGACACATGAACACACACACACACAGAGGCTGAGACACACACACTCCCAGACACATGAACACACACACACACACACACAGAGGCTGAGACACACACTCCCAGACACATGAACACACACACACACTCACAGAGGCTGAGACACACACTCCCAGACACAGGAACACACACACACACAGAGGCTGAGACACACACACTCCCAGACACATGAACACACACACACACACAGAGGCTGAGACACACACTCCCAGACACATGAACACACACACACACAGGTTGGAACTCACTCGTGGGCGTGTGTAGCGTGAGAGTGAACAGATGATATGAGCGAGCGGTGAAAGAGAGAGAGAGAGTTTGTCAAGATTACAGCGCTCTGCTCTAAAGGTAAGAAAAAGAGGATTTCAAAAGAGCAGACTGTCCTTCGCTGCTTCTCTAATGCATTAAAAACATCCCTCTGTCATTATGGGTACACAGGAGAGGAGGAGACAGAGAGAGAGAGAGAGAGGGAGAGAGAGAGAGAGAGAGAGAGAGAGAGAGAGGGAGAGGGGGGAGACAGGAGCAAGATAAGCATTGAGAGGGGGGGGTGAAGAGTGAGGGAAAGTAAGGGGGGGGTAGAGTAAGGACACCAAAGAAAGAGAGAGAGCGAAAGAGAGATTGAGGGAAAGAGACGGAGAAAGGGAAGAGAGCGACAGAGAAAAATGGTATTTAAAAGCGAGAAAGAGAGAGGGGGGTGGGGGAGGAGGGGGGAGAGGAGGGGGGAGAGGAGGGGGGAGAGGGGGTAAGTATACCAGGTGAGGGATGCGCTTAAAACCCTGTTAAGGAACATGTCTAAATATAGGCTCATTAAAAATCAAGGGACCGCAGCAGAATGTTGGCGTTGCATTTCCAGACCCGCCGCAGGTCCCTGCATGGTCCTAGTGTCTGCCTATATCCCCCCCCCCCCCCCCCCCCCCCCCCTCCCTCGGCCAGTGTTAAACATCCTCCTATTCAGTAGAGCGCAGTAGAAACATGCTATTGTCTATTTCACATACCATTCACTCTCTAATTGAAAAGTGATGGGAGGAATTGGACCAGTGTCTGACGGGAATGCGATGATAAGAAAGAGGGAACGAGAGAGAAACAGAGCGAGAGAGAGAGAGAACAAGAGAGAGATAGAGAGAGGTGTGTGTGTGTGTGTGTGTGTGCTTGTAGGGGCTGATGCCTTGAAAGATGGCAGTGTACTGAGGGAGAAATCGAGAAAATGCAACACAACACTAACGGAGAGACACAGGGGACTGAGGAGAGATGGATGGAAGAAGGGATGAACGCAGAGAGAGAGAGATGGAAGAGTGGAGGTCTGGAGGGAAGAGAGAACAGAGGGGTGAGAGCATTTGAGAAGCGAGCAGCTGCTCTCCATCACAGCCCCAGGCCAGGTTTATGGCTCGTGACAAGGGGGACCTCCAAGGCTCGGACACACACACACACACATGGCTACATGTACACAGCTACTCACACACACACACACACACACACACACACACACACACACACACACACACACACACGGCTACACATACACAGCCACACACACACACATATGGCTACACATACACAGCTACACACACACACACACACATAGCTACACATACACAGCTACACACACACACACACACACATAGCTACACATACACAGCTACACACACACACACACACACACACACACACACACATAGCTACACGTACACAGCTACACACACACACATAGCTACATATACACAGCTACTCACATACACACACACACATAGCTACACATACACAGCTACACACACACACACACACAGACAAACACACAGCTACACGTATTCACACAGCTAAATATGCACATACAGGTACACACACAGCTACACACACAGCTAAACACACATACACACATATGAGAAGAGATGAAAAGAGAGAAGAGAAAAAGACAATAAACCATTGTCAAATGTCAGCCACGGCGGACTGTCCATCCATCCATAGTACCCTCCTCCCCACCTCCCTACCCACCTCCTTACCCACCTCCCTACCTATATCCTTACCCACCTCCCTACCTATATCCTTACCCACCTCCCTACCCACCTCCTTACCCACCTCCCTACCTATATCCTTACCCACCTCCCTACCTATATCCTTACCCACCTCCCTACCCACCTCCTTACCCACCTCCCTTCCTCTCTACTTACATCTCTACCCACCTCCTTACCCACCTCCCTACCCATATATCTACCCTCCTCCCTACCCTCCTCTCTACCCACCTCCCTACCCACCTCCTTACCCACCTCCCTTCCTCTCTACCCACTTCCTTACCCACCTCCTTACCCACCTCCTTACCCACCTCCCTTCCTCTCTATCCACTTCCTTACCCACCTCCCTACCCACCTCCTTACCCACCTCCCTACCCACCTCCTTACCCACCTCCCTACCTATATCCTTACCCACCTCCCTACCCACCTCCTTACCCACCTCCCTACCTATATCCTTACCCACCTCCCTACCCACCTCCTTACCCACCTCCCTTCCTCTCTACTTACATCTCTACCCACCTCCTTACCCACCTCCCTACCCATATATCTACCCTCCTCCCTACCCTCCTCTCTACCCACCTCCCTACCCACCTCCTTACCCACCTCCCTTCCTCTCTACCCACTTCCTTACCCACCTCCTTACCCACCTCCCTTCCTCTCTACCCACTTCCTTACCCACCTCCTTACCCACCTCCTTACCCACCTCCTTACCCACCTCCTTACCCACCTCCCTTCCTCTCTATCCACTTCCTTACCCACCTCCCTACCCACCTCCTTACCCACCTCCCTACCCACCTCCTTACCCACCTCCCTACCCACCTCCTTACCCACCTCCCTACCCACATATCTACCCTCCTCCCTACCCTCCTCTCTACCCACCTCCCTACCCACATATTTACCCTACTCACCCTCCCCTCCTCCCTTCACTCCCTCCTGCCCTCCTCCCTCCTCTCCTCCCTCCCCTCATCATTTCTCCATTCCTCAAGGGGTTATCAGGCTAATTAGCCTGTTACACTGCTGGTCTTCAAATAGGGAACTGCACTGGAAGCCCTAATTAACACATGCACACACACACACACGCACGTCCACACACACACAAACACACACTCACGCACACACACCGATACAACTGTACGTTGAGAATGCGAGAATGTTTCTGTCATTAACAGGGAAAAGCACAAAGAAATGGAAATCAATGTTCACTTCCTGTTCATATAAAGTAAACCATTAGCGTAAGCTAATAAAAAAAAAGGAACTTCCAGTCCCGTTGTGTGACAATATAAGCGAATACAGTTAAAAATGCAAATGATGGAAGGGTGGGATTTTAATTAAAACTTGGAGAACGTAAACACACACACACATAAACAATCTTTGAAACCCTCAAAGGCACAAACAATATCAAGGTGCAGGTAAACACAGCTTCCTGCTTTTACAAATGATGAAGTTCAGCTCAGTTTGCTGTGGCCTGCTGGGCTTAAATAAGGACTAATGGGCCTATCAGCGGTGCTATTAATATTAGCTATGAGCTCATTAGCGTTAGCTGTATCAGCAGTCAGGAGTGGCGTTGTTAGCATCACGACTAATTAACGCAAGCGATTGGTCACGGGCTGCAGGCAGGCAAAGCGCACACCTGCGCAGCCGTGCTTGATTGACAACTAGCTTCCCACAGGACTGCTGTCTGCCATGGCTGA
This sequence comes from Neosalanx taihuensis, assembly GCA_030340665.1. Taxonomy (NCBI): domain Eukaryota; kingdom Metazoa; phylum Chordata; class Actinopteri; order Osmeriformes; family Salangidae; genus Neosalanx; species Neosalanx taihuensis. Next base: position 4,320,999 of record CM059297.1, on the reverse strand, counting down.
ATGAGACCCACCCACACACACATACACACACACACACAGACTGACATAGACAGACACACACACACAAACACACACAGTGTGGAAGGAGTTTGCAGGGGGCCGTCAGGGACTGCTACATTACAAAAGATCTTTGACGATGACATGCTGAGGAGAGAGAGAGATAGAGACATAAAGAGAGACAGAAAGAGAGAGAGAAAGAGAAAGAGAGAGAGAGACGGAGACAGAGAGAGACGGAGACAGAGAGAGACGGAGACAGAGAGAGACGGAGACAGAGAGAGACGGAGACAGAGAGAGACGGAGACAGAGAAACAGAGATATTTTCTAAATTTATGAGATACTGTAAGAAGGCCGCCCTCTCTGAGTCAGGTATGCAAGGCTGTCTATTGTCTGTATGAGTGTTCATAGGTATGCTTGTGTGTGTGTGTGTGTGTGTGTGTGTGTGTGTGTGTACATAGTAATGCTAACATGTATGTAAGCACTTTTCCTGAGATATGACTACTGACATGAAGGTTGAAGACACACACACACTCACACACTCACTCATACATACACTCACACACACACACACACACACACACACACACAAACACACACGTGCTGCTGCGTCAGTAGAGGGACTAGACAGGCTCTGATATCTTGGAGCTTCGTCTGGTGCAGGATTCTGGAGAACTGCACAGAAACTGGACCATTGAGTGGTATTAAGTGGAGTTAGAGGAGACATACTGTAAGAGTTGTGTGAGAACCTGTGTGTGTGTGTGTGTGTGTGTGTGTGTGTGTGTGTGTGTGCGCATGCCTATCTTTTTGAAGGGCAGGCTTGCAGCAGCTCTGGTAATTGCTGCTTTTCTATTAACTTCAAAAGGCTTGACAGTGTGTAGACACACATCCAATCCGCAACGCATGCACACACATATGCACGCACACACATATGCACGCACACACACACACACACACTCATGTATCCTTACATGTACACACTCACATGTACCTTCAAGCCTGTACACACACACACACAGACACACACGCATGCCTGCCCACACACGTCTGCACACACACAGACACACGCACACGTCTGCACAGACCCAGACACACACACACATCTGCACACACACACACACACACACACACACATACCTGCACACACAGACAACAGAAGCCAGACATTCTCCTCTGCTGAAATGAAAGCGTCACTAATTCACCCTGTGTGGTGATTTAATCAGCCTTAAACTAACAAAGAGGGAGAGAGAGGTAGCCAGAGATGAAAATGTGAGCGGTAGAGAAAGACAGAAAGAGACAGAGAGAGAGAATGCCCCCACATAAATAACTGCCTAGGGAAAAACGTCTTATGAGGAGAAGGTTGCAGTGTTCCTTGACCATATTAGGAATGTAATGAATGCCATTAGCGTCATCTGGTTACCAAACACTGGGATTATAGCACAAAACAACAAAAAGGTGGAGAGAATATGACAAGAATAAAATACAAGACGGAGAGAGAGAGAGATAAAGAAAGACATAGATGAGGTAGAGAGAAACAGGAGAGCGAGAGAGAGGGGGGAGGGGAGGGAGGGGGAGGAAACCGAAAAGGAGAGAGGGAGAGAGAGAGAGCTAGGCGGGAGGAGAGGGAGAGAGAGACAGGGTGGCAGACAGAGAGGGGGGGTGGAGGAAGAGAAGGTGAGAGGAGAAAAAGAGAACGAGGGAAGAAAGCGAGAGTTTCTATTTTCTTCCCCCCCTTCCCTCCCTCTCCCTCTGGGCTCCTTAGACATGGTGGAACTGTGTCTCCCTGGGGGGTGCATGGAGGGATGGCATTTACTGTCGCGCACTCCGGCTGCTTCCTGCTGGGCAGGAAATGGAAAAGGACATACTGGCTTTAATTCACACTCAAACAATCTCCATTAGGAAAAACAAACGAAACAACAACCTCTTTAGGTCACGAGTACATAAAAACAGATGAAAAAAAGACGATAGTTTGACCATCATTACTCCAACTGCTGGGTGTCCTGGATGACGCACGCACGCACACACACACACACACACACACACACACACACACACACACACACACACACACACACACACACACACACAGTTTACACACACAAACACACAGTACACACACATAGTTTACACACACAGTGCACAAACACAGTTTACACACACACCCACACACAGTTTACACACACACACACACAATGCACACACACACACACACATAACAGAATATTTAAATCCAGCACGGTCGTACATTTCTGTGTGCGTGCATATGTGTGTCTGAATTCCTCCAGGCTCACATGTACCCCCCGAGGCCTGGTGTGTCTACCCAGGACAGGGCCTCCTCCCCTGGGACACAGACGCACCGTTAATGGCCTCTCTGGAGAGGACCAGACAGAGGAAAACACAGACGCACAAACAGCCGCGCCAGGAGGAGGAAAACAGCCCTTCCACATGATCCACACAAACGCACAAACACACCCACATGATCCACACAAACACACCCACATGATCCACACAAACGCACAAACACACCCACATGATCCACACAAACGCACAAACACACCCACATGATCCACACAAACGCACAAACACACCCACATGATCCACACAAACACACCCACATGATCCACACAACACACACCCACCCCATCCACACAACACACACTACCCTCCCAACACACCCACACAGCCACACCAGCGCCTGGGGGGCAGCAGCGTTCATGGGAGTCTGATGTAGCGACCTGTGGCATGTTCATGTGACGGAGGGCTGCATGTTGTTTACCCGCTCTCTGACCTTCCATCCTCCTGTGCGCAGGACGGAGATGAAGGTGTTTCCTTCAAGCGTGCGCTGAGGTAGGGAACACTGCTAAATATTCATTGGCCTCGACATTGGAACAGCATGGATGAACGGACGCACCGAGTGCACCCATAAGGGCAATGTCACAAGAGCCTACGCACGTGTGTTTGTGTGTGTGCTCGTGTGTGTGCCATTGTTGTGCTTGAGCCTGGTCTTATTTGCATTCTCTTCATCAAAAGAGTGGGACTTTAAAGTGCTGGAACTATCTACCGGGGGAGATTAAAGAGGGGATGACTGACGAAAGAGAAGAGGGAAGGTCGGTCGAGAAGAGGAGGGGAGAGGAGGTGAAACAATAAATAAAACAGCATTCTTGAGGACCTGCCCTGTTGGTGCCAAAGTTAAGATGACAGGGAATTCTGGGGGAATTCTCAACGGGTCCCAGGAGAGTTTGCGGCAGGAAAGCAGAGAGAGGCTGCAATGACGAGCAGATGTTCTAGATGTTTCTCTGTTGGTGTTCACTCTAGGCAGACGGAGACAAAACAAGCTGAGTCGACAGAACCCCATCAAACGCTCTCACACCCTCATTCCACAGGGCTGCAAAGCCTTCTGGGTACTCTGGAGAATTTCCCCCCAGAATTCCTCCACGAAACTCCCCACTCTTAGGAGATGAAGAGTCTAGGAGAGTTTGTTTGAGTCTGAGTGCGTCTGTGAGAAGCGTAGCTAGAGGGCTTTTGGAGTGGGTCCAGCTCTTCAGTGATGTTTCAGCGTCCTGGGTATTACCGAAGCCGTTCTGTGGTGGAATTCAGGGGAGGACTCTAATTGAACCGTACCAAGTTAGTCTGACTTTCTGTCAAACCAAGAACAAAGATAGGAATAATCCCCCTCACGCCATCCCATAATACCCCACTCCTCTGGACTCTGGGGTTATAGAGTATAGGTCTTTCCTTTAAAAAGAAATCCATTCGCGAAAAACAAAAATGTGCCTAATCACTCTGGCGTGAAGGCAGAGGGTGCCTATTTTTGATACGTTTTGCAGAAACGCCCGTCTCACAAGTCTTGACGTGACGCTAGCGTGTGCTGCGTGCCGTGAAACTCCACCAGCCTGGATCAGCAGCCCTGCTTGGAAGGTACGTGGATGTTCTCAAGGAATCCATCATGGAGACAGCGGGCGCAGAACAAGAACGATCAATCTTCCATCGCTCTGGAACGTGTTTGTTCCTTCCACGGGCTCAGAATACGATCCCTCGTAGGGGCGTCGTTTTATTTTCAGTCCGGCCATCCTCAAAGGGCCCGATTCGTTTTGGGAGTTCACAGTCCAAAGGGCCAACGAGGGGCGGTGAGGATTGGTGGGATCGCTTACACACGCTGGATCCTGTTGGCAATCCGCTGGTAATTCAGATGCTCCCAGGGGAGAACAGCTGGAAGGAGGAGATTGGAGGAAGCAGGCGTGGAGATCCAAGACTCCAAACTGGTCTTTCATCTGCTGTTCCAGCCCTGTACTATTGGCATCATCATACAGACACAGAGATACAGTTTCATTTGAAGGCTGTGGTTCCCAAACACAACTGGGTCCAATTTGATTCTTGACTTGTGAAGGTTCTCTGGGTGCTGGAGTTTCCTTTGAAGACAGCTCTGGTCTGGGAAGACAGACAGGTCCATGCTCTGAAGACAGACAGGTCTGGTTCATGCTCTGAAGACAGACAGGTCTGGTTCATGCTCTGAAGACAGACAGGTCTGGTTCATGATGTGAAGATAGACAGGTCTGGTCTGTGCTGAGAGGACAGACAGGTCTGGTCCATGCTCTGAAGACAGACAAGTCTGGTCCATGCTCTGAAGACAGACAGGTCTGGTCCATGCTCTGAAGACAGACAAGTCTGGTCCATGCTCTGAAGACAGACAGGTCTGGTCTGTGCTGAGAGGACAGACAGGTCTGGTCCATGCTCTGAAGACAGACAAGTCTGGTCCATGCTCTGAAGACAGACAAGTCTGGTCCATGCTCTGAAGACAGACAGGTCTGGTCTGTGCTGAGAGGACAGACAGGTCTGGTCCATGCTCTGAAGACAGACAAGTCTGGTCCATGCTCTGAAGACAGACAGGTCTGGTCTGTGCTGAGAGGACAGACAGGTCTGGTCCATGCTCTGAAGACAGACAAGTCTGGTCCATGCTCTGAAGACAGACAGGTCTGGTCTGTGCTGAGAGGACAGACAGGTCTGGTCCATGCTCTGAAGACAGACAGGTCAGGTCCATGCTCTGAAGACAGACAGGTCAGGTCCGTGCTGAGAGAACAGACAGGTCAGGTCCATGCTCTGAAGACAGACAGGTCAGGTCCGTGCTGAGAGGACAGACAGGTCAGGTTCATGTCAGATTTTTACTGCATCTTACCAGGGCCGGGTGTAACTTCCTGGGCCTAGGAAGCCCTTCGCTTCCATGTTCCTCCTCCTTCTATTGGCCGGGAATTAATTTAGTGATCCCTGTTGGCCTTTTGTGAACGGGTCCCTAGTGTGCACGTGTGTGTGTGCATGTATGTGTGTGTGTGTTTGTGTGCCTACAAGCAGCTGAGTGTGCACACTCACTTGATTGCATGAAAACAATGTACACCATGAGAAATAACCCAATAGCTTTGAGTTAGCACAAATAGAGAGAATTGATCGTGCGATTGCCTGGCACACACATGACGGATTGCTCCACGCACGCACACACTCGCTAACCCTAACCTGTACTCCAGTCCTCCCACTGGCACGATAAAACACACACAAACACAACACACACACACCTCAGTGAGGGGTGTATTTAATACACTACCCACCACCCCTGCGAGGCATCAGCTTCCTGGCAGACATGTTAGTTTCCCCAGGATGAGCTAGTGGGGTATCAGTCATGGCAGCGTTACCATGGCATCTATCTGAATCCCATAATGCAACACTATAACCGGCTGCACTTGAATCCAGTGGGTGCCATAAGTTACATCATTACATTTAATTACAATAATGGGAAGCTGAGTAATCATTGAATCTTAAGTGTGTGTGTGTGTGTGTGTATGTGTACCACACATGCGGTTGTGTGTGTGTGTGTGTGTGTGTGCGTGGTACAGCAGTTATACACCAGAGACGTTTAGTTGGGATAATGAAATGAAGGCGGCTGCGGAGGGAGGTTTGATGAAGTGTGTCTGTACCCCAGGCAACCAGCGCATACATCTGCTTCACGGGGAACATGTACTCTGTGAAGAGGCAGCGCTGATTAAAACATGCCGGCCGTTTCAAGGCGAACGCACTTACAGCGGATTAGGACACGTTCTAGTGGTGCGCCGAGCATGTCGAGGTGATGGATCCCATTCTGAGACGCTTTAGAACCGAACCATGGGGGATGTTCCCAAGGATGTTTTCCGCGTGCGTGTTTATGTGCGTCTGAGATACCTGAGGGAGATGGATCATCGGCCATTTTGGGGAGGGGCAGAGTGAGGAGGGAGGAAGAGAAGAAGGGAGAGTGAAGCGAGGAAGAGAAAGGGGGCGGGGGGGGGGGAGGGAATAGGATGAGGGGGGGAGGAAGAGGATGGGTGTCACAGGATGCACCCTGGTCTCTTCAATCACTGGTGTGTGTTTGTGTCTGTGTGTGTGTGTGTGTGTGTGTGTGTGTGTGTGTGTGTATGGTGTGTGTGTGTGTCATAAGGCAGTATATTTCATCAGCACAACATAGCAGCTTCTGGATTAATGGGGAGTTTGAGGCTAGCTGACACTCTTGGCATCTGCTCAGGCTGCAGGGGAGGAGAAACATGGGCCTAAGTGCCCAAACACACACACACACTCTCACACACACACACTGCAGGTGTGTAAATATAAACGCCTCAGGAATGTAAACATACACAGCACATGCACATGCTGGAGGGATGTGACCACACAGACACACAGTTCAGTCATTTCAACATGTGGTGATATACAAAGCTGAGTGCCACATATCCAGCCAGTGAACAGGTCATCTAGCGAAAGAGGGCTGGATTGGGATGGGGGCTGGATTGGGATGGGGGCTGGATTGGGATGAGGGCTGGATTGGGATGGGGGCTGGATTGGGATGGGGGCTAGATTGGGATGAGGGGTGGATTGGGATGAGGGGTGGATTGGGATGGGGGCTGGATTGGGATGAGGGGTGGATTGGGATGAGGGCTGGATTGGGATGGGGGCTGGATTGGGATGGGGGCTAGATTGGGATGGGGGCTAGATTGGGATGAGGGGTGGATTGGGATGAGGGGTGGATTGGGATGAGGGGTGGATTGGGATGGGGGCTGGGTTGGGATGAGGGGTGGATTGGGATGAGGGGTGTGGCAGGTTTGAATATGAGAATACACCCTAAAACACACACAGCAAATGAACTCCAAAACGCACGCACAGCATATGCACCTCAAAACAGACACACACACACACACACACACACATACATAACAAACACACAGCATCACATCCATCACCCTAACCCCCATCCCCGCCCCCCAAGCCCACCCCCCATCCCCGCCCCCACCCCCATCTCCATGGTATATAAAAACAAAACAGCCCCTCCTCTTCACGCACACCCTCCAGACGACAGCCAGGTTTCAATCATCTGCCGAATTCAGACGACGCAGCAAACCTGGCGAGGTGGGGAGAGCCACGCCTCTGTGCTGCCGTGACGACGCCCCCGCTCTGTCAGCACAGTCTCTATCCTGTGTGCTGTGTTACAGACAGCACAGTCTGTCCTGTGTGCTGTGTTACAGACAGCACAGGCGCTGTGTTTCTGTGTACATCCCTGCGATACACAGTGTGTTTATGTACTTGTAATGACAGTAAAGGGTTTAATTTCAGGTTTTATGATGCTCCGCTGTACGCCGGATAATGAAGAGCTAAGGAGATTAACTGTTATCAGCTCAGTCAGGGGACGTGTGTGTGTGTGTGTGTGTGTGTGTGAGAGAGAGTGTGTGTGTGTGTGTGTGAGGGAGAGAGACAGAGAGAATATGTGTAGTGGTACTCAGGTTGTATCTGTAGAGGAGATAAGCTTGTCTTAATACTCCTCTATGTGTGTTTTCCAGAGCCAACCTAATACAGCTACCTACTGATAATCTCTCTTTCACATGCGTGCACGCACGCACACACACACACACACACACAAACGCACACACACACCCTTCTCCAAAGGCTCTTTCATTGAAAGTCACCAAAAACAAAGTCCAACATAAATGACAGAGAGGTCTGAGTGAGCCATACTGAGATCTACTCAATGAAGAGTCAGGTGGCTCAGCGGGTGAAGGCGTTGGGCTTGTGATCGGAAGGTTGCGGGTTAGATTCCATGTGGCTGCATGACGTTGTGTCCTTGGGCAAGGCGCTTCACCCTAATTGCCTCAGTGGGGAATGTCCCTCTACTTGCTGTAAGAGCATCTGCTAAATAACTAGGAGGGCCCAGTCTGGAGGAGGGAGAGGGTTCCAGGGTTGAGGCTCCAGGGTGGGGATCCAGGGCAGGGGACTTGGGTGTGTTAGAGGGGGAGGGACATGGCCCTGCCACTGGCTGGCTGTCTGTCCTCTGACAGGTGTTCCAAGGGCTGGGCTTAATCAAGTTTGGACATGTCCGTGCATGAGTAGATAGTGACCAGTCATACACACACACACACACACACACAAACTTACTCAAACATGCACACACAGACACACACACCCCTTTGAGCTCATTAAGGGATTCCCAGAGTGAAGCAGAGTTGCCGTGGGAACACACTAGCATCAGCCGAGCAGAACAAACACATACACAGAACAGAGTACCACCTTCCTCTGCCTCTCTCGTCGGAAGGTTTTTAACACCAATTACGGCAAGAGAAAAGATTTAAGAAATGGCCAGACAGCGTCCAAATCTCCCATTAACAGCAATGCTATTTCAAAGATATTGCTCCCAGACCATCTTTAAAATCATCATCCCTCACTTTTCAGACACCCCCCCCCCCTCCCTTCCGTCCTCCACCCCCCTCCCCTCCTTCTCTCTCGGTTGCCCCGCCAGTAATGAAAGAGTATCTTAAAGGAGAATAATAAGAAATAAACACTTTGGGGTTCTTCTGTGGCTGGCCTGGAGCCATGCAGTCCATTATGTAGTGACCTACAGATGGCTAGCTAACCTGAAAACGCACAGGAGACACAGACACACACACACACACACACACACACACAGAAGGGGCACTTGACAAACATGCTCTGGCAGGTGCACAGCCCAGTGATTACTAAGTACATTTACATTTATTCATTTAGCAGACACTTTTATTCAAAGCGACTTCCAAGAGAGAGCTTGACAAAAGAGGATAGGTCACTTATCATAACAACGATAACCCCAAACATTCAAGACTGTACCTGTAAGTACAGAGAGAGAGAGAGAGAGAGAGAGAGAGAGAGAGAGAGAGAGCGAGAAAGGGGAGAAAGAAAGAGAAGAGAAGGGCGAGAGAAGTGAGTCAGAGAAAGATTGAGAGAGTCAGAGAAAGAGAGAGAGAAAACGAGAGAAATGATCTTCGCTCTCTCGCCTCTCAACCTTGACATCTGATGTCACAGCTCTGACCAGCCTCCGAGCTCCACAATACTCCTCTGTGAGACGATCACAATCCACAAAGCCTTCGCACACAGAGGAACACACAGAGGAACACACAGAGGAACACACAGAGGAACACACAGAGGAACACACAGAGGAACACACAGAGGAACACACAGAGGAACACACAGAGGAACACACAGTTCAGCACGCAGGATGTGTTCTCCATCGAGCCCATGTGTGAACACACACACACACACTTCAAGGATCCGGAGAGAGAAAGTGAACTGCAGGGCCCCTGTGGTGCTGAATGATGTCGATTGTTGTCAAACACTCTCCTCTGTGGCTCACGTTCACACTGGCTGTGGTGGCATGGTTTGGGAGTAACAGACGTGGCCTGAAACACAGGCAGGCAGACAGACAGGCCAGCAAACAGGCAGACAGACAGGCCAGCAAACAGGCAGGCAGACAGACAGGCCAGCAAACAGGCAGACAGACAGGCCAGCAAACAGGCAGGCAGGCAGACAGACAGGCCAGTAACCAGGCAGGCAGACATACAGACAGAGAGACCTATAAATTGATTGAAAGATAAATAGACACACAGCCTGGTCAATTCTAAAATAGCTTTTAAATAGCTTCTAAATCTACTCAAGTCCCCTGTTTCGAAGAGCCAATAGGGGAGAAAGGGGTAAGGTGAGCCACCCTTGGTTTCTAGAAAACAATAGTAAAAAATTAAAGACCATACAAGTTTTGAAGACTCTTCTTTTTCACCTACACAGTTGTAAGTCATTTTAGCATGTTCAAGGAGGCCGGGTTTTTATGATTGAGCAATTAACTGTGGTAAATTGAGCCAGTCTAAAATTAAATTTGATGACTAAAATGATGTGACGTAAAATTTTAGACCAAAAACCATTAGGCCTTGTTCATATAAACTTTAGATTCCCTCGCAGCATGGGGGTGTTGAGCAGGCCTAATACAGAGGGGAAGAGAAGGGAATAGAGCAAAGGGAAGGAGGAGGTATGGAGGGAGAAGTGCAGGGCTGAAGGAGGTATGGAGGGAGAAGTGCAGGGCAGGAGGAGGTATGGAGGGAGAAGTGCAGGGCGGGAGGAGGTATGGAGGGAGAAGTGCAGGGCGGGAGGAGGTATGGAGGGAGAAGCGGGGTTAGGGATGGGGCCCAATCAATTTTACATTTCTAGTATGCACTTCATGTCCATTTTTATCAAAGAACTACTTTGAAGCCCAATTATTTTTTTCTGAGCATTTCAAACCGGCCTGGTTGTAAATGTTGTTCATATTAAACCTTTAAGAAGTTATTTTGCTTTGACTGTGTCTTGTTTTGGATTAATAAGGTAAAAATGTTCAATTTTACTTTAACATAACCATACTCCCATGTGGCCTAATTTACCCTCTCCCTTGCTTATTTCACCCCTCATCAGGGGTAAGTTGAGCCACAGGACCACTTTTGGGAGAACAGATATATTTTTATATTTGAACTAAATGAACATAGTTTAGTTTGAGGCATACCGTTATGCCTTTTCTATAAATATAATCAAGTACAAACTGACTCTATTTTATGTGCTAAAGAACCCGCCCGTATTTTTCCTTTCTCCCCTATCTAGTTAGCTTTGCCAGCACTGTCTGATTGGCTGTAAGATCCTTTAGGATGAGAGATTGTCTAACTTTTACTCTGTAGTAGATGAACACTAAAAGTTATTGACTTCTTTCCCACCCATTTTATCATAGACCTACACTTTACCACGGCAGGCAAGGTGGCAAGAAATCCATGACAACAACAACTGCGTCCAGCCCTTCGATCAATGTTGCAACCTTGAGCCTGAATATCAGCCTCTCCTTCTGACCAGACGTGAGCAGAATCCTGGGTTATTGCAAATTGACTGTGGTTGTGAGTCAGGTGGCTCTGCGGTTAAGGTGTTGGGCTCATGACCGGAGGGTTGCAAGTTCGATTTCCGGCTGTGCCAACATGAGTGTGTCCTTGGGCAAGGCACTTCACCCCCACTTGCCTCAGGGGGGGAATGTCCCTGTACTTGCTGTAAGTCACTATGGATAAGAGCATCTGCTAAATGACTCCATGTGAATGTCATGTAATGTATGGCCTTCTCTGAAACAGGCCCCCGCGAACAAGTGAATTCATGTCCGATTTGACTCGTACAAGCTCGGCTCAGTTGAGACATATTTGCCCCTGTGCGTAATGACTCCTGCAGTCTTTCCACTTTGTTTATTTCGCCTCCAGTCATGTTTCCTCCAGCCTGCTCGAATGTTCCTCCACCACCCCCCCTTCCCTCCTGCGTGTAGAGAGCTGGGGGGGGGGGGGGGGTGGATGTGCGGGTCCAGCCCGCAGCGAAGTTTCCCCTGTCGCTGTTAAAAGTGTTTCCCTCCTCCGGTGCGTTTCCTCGGAAGCGAAACGCAACTGTCCCGTCTAATCTCTCTCCCCCCTCCCCCCCCCCCCCACACACACACACACACACACACACACACACACACACACACACACACACACACCGCCCCGATGGAAGCGCCTGTCTGGGAATGAGCTGCGCGCCAAAGACGGGAGGACGCTGGCGAAGTCAAGGCTGTGGCGAAGTTTAAGTTTCGAAAAGGCGCCGAACTACATGGTCATATGCAGATAAAAAGCTGAAGTATGTGGGATATTTCTCGTGGAATGACCACAAAGTGGATTTACTCGCCGTAAAGCGATAAGAAGTTGGCGAGTGACCGTGAACGGGACTATAACAACCTGCTGCCTGCCTTGTCTGTCTGCCCCTCGGTCACACCGTGTCAGCCCTGATCGCTGCCAGTGTCCCTCTGCTTCACCAACCGGTCTCGATAAATAATGTAAATCGCAAGAAAGAGTAATCCTTCTTTTCGGGATATTTCCAAACAATTTAAGTCGCGATTCAAAGTTTTAGAGTTGGTGGTGGGGGGGAAAGTTGCACAGGTTCTGTATTGCGAGGCTTGCAGTTTTGAGAGGATGAAAGGGTCGGAGTTCCTGGTGCGGGTCTTAGTGCTCCTCGGACTGGCGGGACTGGGGAACTCGGATGGGAACTCACGGTCTCAGGTGGTCAACGCCAAAGTCATGAGAACCAACATCAGGCGCGACGGTGAGTGCGTTGACAGCGAGGTGACGCGGTGGTGTTTTGTGGTTCAGATGTATTGTACTTGTGTGTGTGTGCGTGTGTGTGCGTGCGTGCGTGCGTGCGTGTGTGTGTGTGTGTGTGGGGGGGGGGGTTACTGAATGGAGGCCCGACTGCTGTTCAGTAAACATAGAGGGTCGTTGTGGTGCTGCGGTTCGAAGTCGTTTTCATTGTGTTGACAAATGACGCCCGGGAAGAGCCCTTCCTGTGTGAAACTGGGCATGACTGTGGTGACATGAGTTACTAACTCTGTGTCTGAGAGGGAGCGAGGGATGAGAGGTTAGGAAGGAAAAGGAGAGGGGGAAGGAGGGAGGGAGGGAGACGTGATTTAACTGACCTGAGGTGTTCTGATGTCTGGCTGGAGGACTGAGACAGGGATCCACTACCAGCTACTTCACACTGACTGGAGAACACACACACACGTACCCACACACACACACGCACCCACACACACGCACGCACGCACGCACGCACCCACACACACACACACACACACACACGCACCCACACAGACACACACACACACTTGGCTGACTTTGGCAAAAAAACAACATTTGATGTGAAATTATCACAGTATCACACTCTCATGTGGACTCTGATCTGGCTCACCACACACCTGTGTGTGTGTGTGTGTATGGGATGGAGCAGGTGTGTTAACCTCTGTAGAGTCAGGGGGAGGTTGCTGGAGGCTCTTACTACCATCCTCTGTTCTGACACCTGTTCAGGATTTGATCATCTCTCCCTCTCTCTCTCTCGTCACTCGTTTACCGTACTTTCCTTCTTTGTCTTTCTGTTTTTTCATTTGTCCCCTCTCTTCTTGCCGTTTTCTGTTTTATGATTGCATACCCATGCAGCCCTCTCTATCTCCCCCCCCCTCTCTCTCTCTCTCTCTCTCTCTCTCTCTCTCTCTCTCTCTCTCTCTCTCCTCAAACCAACCATCTGGAGTGGTGGGGAGTGGTTGGGTATTCAGTGGTATTTATGAGAGCAGAGATTATTGTGTGTTCATTTACTTAAAGGGGATTATTATCTGATTGGCTACTACCCCCGGGATGTGAGTGTGTGACCTGTTTACTAAGAGAGCCCTGTGATGAATTAACTTTAACATAAAAGTTTGCTGTTTAATTGATCACAGGTGACACAGCTGTAAGTACGTGTGTATGTATGTGTGTGTGTGTGTGTGTGAGTGTGTGAGTGCCTGTGTGTGCGTGCGTGCATGTGTGTGTGTGTACAAGTGCAGTAGTCTTGAAGAAGCTGACATTGATCCAGTTTTCTCTACTCTGAACACACACATCATTTATAATGCTCTGTGTTCCAACACGGGCCAAAACCGCACAGAGACGAGAGTAGAGGAATTCTCCTCAAACCTTCTCCTGTTTGTGAAGTGCTTTGAGCAACAGAAGAGTGTGTGTGTGTGTGTGTACATGCCCCTCTGATCTCAAAACTAACCAACTTTCCTCAGAAAACAGGATAAAGCTAACATCACTGTCTGTTACTGACACACACTGCATGTGTCCAGGGAGGATTTAACTCAGTGGTCCCCAACCCTGGTCCTCAGGGCCCACTGTCCTGCATGTTTTAGCTCAGTGGTCCCCAACCCTGGTCCTCAGGGCCCACTGTCCTGCATGTTTTAGCTCAGTGGTCCCCAACCCTGGTCCTCAGGGCCCACTGTCCTGCATGTTTTAGCTCAGTGGTCCCCAACCCTGGTCCTCAGGGCCCACTGTCCTGCATGTTTGAGATGTTTCCCTCCTTCCCACAAACGACCCAGTCATTTTAATCAGGAGTGTTGGAGCAGGGAAACATCTAAAACATGCAGCGGGCCCTGAGGACCAGGGTTGGGGACCACTGATTTAGCTGTTCGGTCATCACTGCAGTGTTGATTCTGGGATTACCCACAGTTATGTGAAAGGAACTCTCTCTCCCACTCACATACTCACATACTCAGACACACACAGACACACACAGACACACTCAGACACACTCAGACACACTCACACTCACATTTCGATGTGTGTGATACCCATGAAACAGCATGTGACAGATCTTCTTTTTCTTGTTATTCTGTCTCACTGTCTCCCTGCTTCTTCCATACAACCATCTTCCCCACTACTTCCTGTCTGGCCCGCTACTTCCTGTCTGGCCCGCTCTACTTGCTCCTTCTTATTTCTTCTTCTATCTCTCCATCACTGCCCACTTCTTTTTTTAATCAAATGCTGCTTCCACTTTGGGGTGTCACAACCAATCGAATGTGGCGTAAACACACACACACACACACAAGCGCACACACACACACACACACACACACACACACACACACACACACAAGCACACACACACAATCACCTAGGAACAGCAGGCTTTGCCCACTATAAGAATGAAGGGAGTGTGTGATGTCATTGGCCCTGGCTTAGACTGTCTGGGGCCTTGCCTCTCACAAGGGACACACACAGACACACTCACACACTCCCAGAAAGACACACTCACACACACACACACAACCCCACACAGTTTCTGACCATTCAGGTCTTTAATCTAAACTTGCGATTTCAACTTGCGATTCCAATTTTAATGCAAATAGCCCATTGACATTTACATGCAAGTTGGACTGGGGTTCCAGATCGGAGATCAGAGATTGCCTGGAACCGCAGGATTCATCCAGTAAATGTTAAAATGCTGTTAGAACCTTAGGGATCCGAGAACAGCAGCTCCTGTCTGTAGATGTCTGGTTCTCTAGGTGAAATTGGTGTGTTGAAATAGTTGGGGTATTTCTGTTCTGCCTTTCTCATGGCAGGAACCCCCACCCAGGGAACCCCCTATGTTCCAAACATGACTAACACACACACACACACACACACACACACACACACGTTTACTGTGCCAAAATCAAATGAGCCACCCCACCCCTAGACTTTGGCAGACTCCTTTTCCTCTCCTCCGTGGAGACAATTGAAGGGGGGTTGGGGGGGGGGGGTGGTTGTGAGTTGGGGGGTGGGGGGGGGGGGGGTCCGCCAAGAGAGACCGAGGAGGGTGGTGTAAGCACTGAGTCATGGAGCCAGGGGTGGGGTGGCGAGGGAGAAGAGGAGGGGGAGGGGGGAGGGGGGTCAGAACGCTCTGTCAGGCCCTGGGCCGCTGCCCATCTGACAGACCAACAAGACTGCGTAGAGAGAAGAGGGACGGGGGGGGGGGGACGAGGGGGGGAGGACGAGGGGGGGAGGACGCGGGAGGGAAGCGGCAGAGGAAGGTGCGGGGAGATAAGGAAGGTTGGGGGAAAGGTGGGTCGACCACGTTTGGCTCGTCCCTCAGTGTGAAACCTTGACGGAATACAGCTGATATACTGCTGACAGACGGGAAGCAAGCATATAGGGAGGGAGAGAGGGATGGAGGGAGGGAGGGAGAGAGAGAGTGAGTGAGAGGAAGGAAAGTGGAAGAAAGGGAGAGAGCGAGGTAGGGAGAGAGAGAGAAAGAAAGAGAGGGAGGGAGAGAAAGAGAGGGAGGGAGGTAAGGAGAGAGAGAAAGAGAGGGAGGGAGGAATGGAGGGAAGGGGAAAAGGGGGAACAGTTGAGGTAGAAAGGCTGTCTCTCACTTTGAGACCTTGACAGAAATAAAGCTGACATGACTCCGGACTAACTGCATAAAGAACGACCGAAACTGCTGATGGTGTGTGTGTTTGTGTGGGTGTTGGTGTGTGTGGGTGTTGGTGTGTGTGGGTGTCGGGGACATGCAGTCTAAATGGTGATGAATGTAGCCGTGTTCTCAGGACTGGAGGCAGAAGGCAGACTGACAGAGGACGGATGTATGGAATATGACAAACGACAGGAATGACACAGCGCAGAACAGTGAGGCGGGTTCTCCACAGAGACCAACGTCACCGCTGTGAGGAACCCGTAACACGCAGCCAGGAGTGTGTGAGCGCGCGTGTGTGTGACTAATAAGCAAGTCGGAGAGTGAGGCGGATGTCTTTGTGACTGGAATAAAGGAGCTTTGCTACACAGATGGAAGACAGACACTTTGCTCTCTTCCATATTTCCCCCTCCCTCCATCTCTCTTCCTCCATCTCTCTTCCTCCATCTCCATCCATCTCTCTCCCTCCATCTATCTTCCTCTATCTCTCTTTCTCCATCTCTCTTCCTCCATCTCTCTCCCTCCACCTCTCTTCCTCTATCTCTCTTTCTCCATCTCTCTTCCTCCATCTCTCTCCCTCCACCTCTCTTCCTCTATCTCTCTTTCTCCATCTCTCTTCCTCCATCTCTCTCCCTCCATCTCTCTCCCTCCATCTCTCTTTCTCCATCTCTCTTTCTCCATCTCTCTTCCTCCATCTCTCTCCCTCCACCTCTCTTCCTCTATCTCTCTTTCTCCATCTCTCTTCCTCCATCTCTCTCCCTCCATCTCTTTCTCCATCTCTCTTCCTCCATCTCTCTCCCTCCACCTCTCTTCCTCTATCTCTCTTTCTCCATCTCTCTTCCTCCATCTCTCTCCCTCCATCTCTTCTTCCATCTCTCTTCCTCCATCTCTCTCCCTCCATCTCTTCTTCCATCTCTCTTCCTCTATCTCTCTCCTGGTCTATCTTTTCCTCTTGTAGAACTCTATTGTCTGGAACAGAAGAACTGATCTCATTAGTAGCAATGAGGTCAGACAGTCAGCTGGACACTTCACCCCAAAGCCTGCCGCACACATGCGCGCGCGCACACACACACACACACACTTACACACCACTTAAAGGAGTGGGACAGAGAACACAGACTGCGTCACACAGCTGATGTGAAACAGAAAGACAGAGATCAGATATGTGCAGATGGATGGTGGTCAAAACATCAGCATCTGTTAGACATCAGGATACCACACACACACACACACACACACACACACACACACACACACACAGACACACACACGCACTCAGAGACACACCTACAGACACACACAGACACAGACACACACACACACACACTTAGAGACACACTCACAGACACACACACACACACACACACACACTTACAGACACACTCACAGACACACACTCACAGACACACACACACACTCAGAGACACACCTACAGACACACACAGACACAGACACACATACACACACTTAGAGACACACTCACAGACACACACACACACAGACTACTCTTGATCAGGCTTAATGCCAGCTGCAGTACAGAAGGTGTGTGTGGAGGGAAATGGAGAGAGGGAGGGTGCCTGTGTGTGTGTGTTTGTGTGTGTGTTTGGTGCAGGGCTAATTGATTGTCCTCGTCAGCCCTGCCGTTTAAACTGCAAAAGCTGTCGGCATGGAGACAACAGCGGCTCTAACGAGCCAATCACACAAACGAGCAGCACACCTTCCCCCTTCTCAGAAGCTCACCTGGTCATTAGCGTTCAGAAGCAGCCTGCTGCAGACTTCATGGTGTCAGTGAGTATATCACTGTTAGTCACCTCAGAGTTTTACCAACAAGTGACGACGAGGTGAGATCTCAGGCGTATGGTTAATTATTGATTTGGGTAGCATTTACTACAGATGCCTGTTTTCAGCTCGATTAATGATATCGAACGGAGTTCTGTTACAGATTCAGACTCCGGATCAACTGTGGCCCAGAAGGCACACAGGGATGGTGTTGATGGAGAAATGGAAACACGCTCACGCTGACAACAGGAGGGTTACACAGGGACAAGTGCGGAATATTCTGGATTCTTCTCTCCTCCTTCTCCTGTTTAAACTCTCCTCCTCCTCACTCAAGCCTCGTCTCTCTCTCTCTCTCTCTCTCTCTCTCTCTCTCTCTCTCTCTCTCTCTCTTTCTCTGTGTTCCTCTCATTCTCATCCTTTCATCTCTCCTCTTTCTTCTCACCCTCCTTCCTTCCCTCTTTCATTTCTGTCTCGGTGTATCTATTTATTTATATCCATGGAACTTTATTTCTCTCTTAGTTTCTTCGTTCATTTCTCTTCTTGTTTACTCTTCGTTTTTATTTGGAATTTGTTTTTCATTTGGTTTAGGGAGATGGATCGCCTTGTCAGCTAACGGCCCTTTGAGGCTCCTGCTCCTCCTCCCTCCTCCTGTGTGTGTGTGTTTGTGTGTGTGTGTGTGTGTGTGTGTGTGTGTGAGAGAGAGAGAGTGTGCCTGCTGTGTGTGTGTGGTGCTTGTGGTTTGGGAAAAGATGCACACCTTTGATAATGCAGATAATCCTCTCTCCTCGCACGCACACACGTCTACACACCCTCTCGCACACACACACATTCTCACACACACACCGTCTCTCAGACACAAGTAGCCTCTCTCTCACACACACCCTCTCACACACACCCTCTCACACACCCTCACACACACCCTCTCACACACAACCTCACACACACCCTCTCACACAAACCCTCTCTCACAAAAATATACACACAATCCTCCTCTTACGTACACACACACACACACACACGTTAGTATTCAGTTTGGTGTAGCTACAGTGTCTTGCAGCGGATGCTAAGGAGTTGCAGTGTTAGTCTGCATTGATTAAGTACTTTGTCTTCTCAGCCTTCTGCCTGCCAGACCCTGCTTTACAGAGCGTCTTAATAGGGGCTGTCCTGTGTGTGTGTCCTGTGTGTGTGTCCTGTGTGTGTGTCCTGTGTGTGTGTCCTGTGTGAGTTGGAGGATGTGTGTGCTTGCAGGTGTGTATGTTCCTGGTAGCATGTGTGTGATAATGTGTGTGACTGCGTGTGTGTCCTGTGTGTGTGTGTGTGTCCTGTGTGTGTGTTCTGTGTGTGTGAGATAATGTGTGTGACTGTGTGCATGCGTGTGTCTGTGTGTGAGACCCAACCTGCCAAAGGCAGTGGGGTCGTGTCTCTGATGAGATAGCCAGAGTGCTGAGTTAGCTAAGGTGGGCTCTGCATTATTCAGCGCACGTAGCCAAGGTGCTAAAGAGGAGGACATCACAGGAGAACGGGGGAGGCAGCGCACTTAGCCTAGCGAGCTAAAGGAACCAGCACAGGTCAAGGCTGAATTTTAATGCGCTAGCTCAGAATGCTAATGGACTTCCTCCAGGACAGGTCAGAGGTCGAAGTCTGTTAGCATAGCATGCTGAACGTTGAAAAAAGTTGAAAAAAAGAGTGGATGACAGAGAGCGTAAGTACCTTCAAATGACTTCGAATAAGAAAGGTGTTGAAAACCTGTCTCTTTATCGGCTTTGCACGGATTTAAAGGAGCCTAATTTAACAAAGCTTCCCTCGTCCTATTGACACTGAGTGACGGAATGTTCCACTAGGTGAGCAACCGCTAAAGAAAAGTTTGAACAGTTTTCTTTGGAGTTAGCACTGTAGGGACGCTTTTCAGCGCGACAACTACTGATGAGTCACAGTCCAGGTGGGAGATGGGACTCATTGCCAAGGGCAATCGCCACGGCAACCAGTGGGAGAGCGGAACCGCGGCGACGCAGGCATCTGCTCCGAGACGGAAATAAGAAGCAGATATTGAAAGTGAGCGAGTTCAAGCAGCTTCTCTGTGAAGATGGACACACACACATACATACACTCTCACAAACACACTCTCACAATCACACACACAAACACACACAGTCAGTAATTACAAGCCTTCTTTATGTATGAGGTAACGTCTGAGGTGCTGTTTGTTGTATGGAGTGTTTGATGTGGGAAATCTCGCCGTTACCTTGGGACTCTTGTGAATACATTGCCGACTTGTTTCCTTCCTCCACACCTGGGTTATTCTAGAACTTTCTGACTCTCAGGGCCTCCCACTCGCCCTCTGTCTTTCAACTCCCCTCTCTCTGTATTTCTCTCTCTCTGCCTTCTCCTCCTTTTGCCTCCTGCCTTCTCTCTTTCTCTCCTTGGCCCTCTCCCCCTCTCTCATGTCCTTTCTATCTCCCCCTCTCTCCCTCCCCCCGTCCCTCTCGCTGGGAGTCGTTCCTGTGTGGATGAACTCCGAATCGGTTGTGTTGGTGTTTCCCCTCTCACTTGTCCGAGTCACAGGACAAGCTTTGGCTCAGCTTCAGAGGAGGGCGTGCACACACACACACTTGCACACACACACTCGCACACACACGTCCTCCTCCCCCTCTGTGGCAGGGAGCAGAGCAGCCCTCACTCCCTGCAGCGGTGTGGATTATTCTAAAATTGTTCCTTGGCAGGAGGTAACAGGGACAAACGATGAGTTTGACTCCCCTTGTCTTCAGTACAGTACATACTGAAGTACTGAGTGTGTGTGCGTGTGTCAGTTTGCACATGTTCCAGCTGAAGTGTGAAGTCACGCCCCTTAGCCCCCTGTCCTCACTGGCTAAGGCAAGTGTTGAACAGGGAAGGTGTGTGTGTGTGTGTGTGTGTGTATTTGTGTGGTGAGTGCAAGAGCCCACTGTAAGTATCCAGTATTGCTGCCCCCACCATGTGCTGCGTGTAGGGCACCACGTGTTTAGGGGGGCACCAATGTGGCGAGGGAGGGCACCAAAGCGGCAAGGGAGGGAACTAAAATGATCCAAAATAATTAGAAAGAAACCGAACCGCAAACAGAACGGCAAATATATGCCGATATGTTGCCGACGAAACGGATCTTCGTCGGATAAAACTATCATCGTCTCTGTGGGGGAGTGGGGGTGGGGGGGTGGGGGGGCGGGGTTGGGGGGGTTGTTGTGCGTAGCGCACTCGAATAGCTAGCAGCGGCACTGGTCCCATCCCCTTGCAAACTTGCATACATCTAACCTGTATAATTCATCAAGATGTGCACCCTCTGTGTTTCTCTGTGGAGCTGCTAATGCACTGGACATCCATGTTCCTCCTTCCATCTTTCACACTCTGATGCTCTGTCACATCGCCTCTAGCTGAATCTTTCTCTCTCACCCCCCCCTCTCTCTCTCATCCCCTCTCTCTCCCTCCCTCTCTCTCTCGCTGTCGCTCCTTCTTGGTCTCCTCCCCCTCTCCCTCACGCGCACGCCTCTCCTCCCCCTCTCTCTATCACCCTCTCTCTCACCCCCTCCCCCTCTCTCCAGTTAAGTCTTAAACATTCTCCTCCTCTCTTGGTGGCTCCGCATAAAAAAGACAGATCACTCACAAGAATATATTTATGGGATGGAAAGTGACTTGTTTAATTTAATAGTTAATGTGGCGAAATGGGAATTTGAAGATTTCTGCAACGCAAACTGTCCTCCATTTAAAGAAAAGATGAGCGGGAAAGAAGATAGGGAGCGGGGAGGGAGAAGGAGCAAGGGGGAGGAGGAGGGAAGGAGAGAAGAGGAAGGGGAGGGAGAGAACAGGGAGGAAGGAGCGAGGGGGAGGAGGAGGGAAGGAGTGAAGAGGAAGGGGAGGGAGAGAACAGGGAGGAAGGAGCGAGGGGGAGGAGGAGGGAAGGAGTGAAGAGGAAGGGGAGGGAGAGAGCAGGGAGGAAGGAGCGAGGGGGAGGAGGAGGGAAGGAGTGAAGAGGAAGGGGAGGGAGAGAACAGGGAGGAAGGAGCGAGGGGGAGGGAAGGAGTGAAGAGGAAGGGGAGGGAGAGAGCAGGGAGGAAGGAGCGAGGGGGAGGAGGAGTAAAGAGGAGGAGGAGGGAGAGCAGGGAGGAGAATAGAGTAAGGAGTGAGGGGGAGGGATGGAGGAGGAGCGTGGAGGGAGGAAGGAGAGAGAAGGGAGGAGAAGGGAGGACAGAGGTGGAGTAGGAGGAGGGGGGGGGACTATGCTGACCCAAGCTGACACTGTTCAGCATGCAAAGAGACCCCTGGGGAGGAAATGCAGGGGCAAGATATGTGTGTGTGTCATTGTGTATGTGTGTCATTGTGTGTGTGTGTGCGTCATGGTGTACGTCTCTATGTGTGCTGATATCGGTGTGTCATTGTGTATGTGTCATGGTGTATGTGTGTGCTGGTGTGTGTCTTAGTGTATTGGGTAAAGGTTGACGGTCCTTGCCTCTGTGTGTGTGTGTGTGTGTGTGTGTGTGTGTGTGTGTGTAAGTATCTGGCTTTATATTTAAATATTTAAGACCAAACTGTCATCAGTGTAGCTAAAACACAGACTTAATACAAGCCTTGGACTCACAAACACACAGACAGACACACACACACACACACACACAAAGCCTTGATCCTGACATCCAGCCTCAGGGAAAAGTTTTAGTTGGCCTACAAGGTAAATGTTCACTGGGGAGAAAATGAACCCCCTGACCACATCAGGGACAAGTGAGGAACACACACACACACACACACACACACAGACACACACACACACAGACACACACATACAAACACACACATAGACACACACACACACACACATACACACACACTCACACAGACACACACAAACACACACATAGACACACACACACAAACACACACACAGACAGAGACACACACACACTAACACACACACTCACACTAACACACACAAACACACACAGACAGAGACACACACAAACACACAGACAGACAGACACAGACACACACACAGACACACACTGTTCAACAGTGCTATTCTGTTAATGCATACCGGAGTGGACAGCAGAACTCGTCTTTAGCCATGTCCTTCCAGATATTCCACCTGACCAGGTGACATTAGAGGCGGGTCATGCTTTTGCCATGGTAACAGACAGAAGGCCGCTTCCTGGTGAGGGGGGGGGGGGTGCAGACCGGAGGTGCAGAGCAAAGAGCAGAGCACATTTCCATTTCATATGACTTTGACTCACCAGTTTCAAATGTACTTAACACAAACACACACATACACATATACTACCCTCCTGTAGACTGGGGTTGTGTGAAGGTGTGATTTTCACTTGAAACCGAAATAGAACATGCATTGCTGAAGAACATTACACCGGGTTCCTGAGGTGGGAAAACCAGGTGCTGCGGAAAGTGAGCGTAAAAACGCACACACACACACGCACACACACAGACAAACACCTTTCCCGCTGACAGACGCACCCGCAAGACAAGTACAAACGAGTGCACACTGCTATTGTCAATCACAGTTATGTAAGTGTCAGAAGTCAGATCGGTTTAATTAGCGCTGACAGAGAGAGAGTGCATCTAATTTCAGCTGTGACTCAGTCGCAGCGCAGCTGCTGTCGCATCGCTAACAAGAGTTAGATCTGAGGAGAGTTTAGTCTCAAACTATCACCGTCTGTGCGTGTGTGTGTGTGTGTGTGTGTGAGTGAGTGAGTGTGTGTGTGTGTGTGTGTATGTGTGAGTGAGTGTGTGTGTGTGTGTGTGTGTGTGTGTGTGTGTGTGTGTGTGTGTGTGTGTGTGTGTGTGTGTGTGTGTGTGTGTGTGTGTGTGAGAGAGAAGGTGTGTAGCCTACATGTCTCTTCTCACCTCAGTATATGGTTCTTGGTTTTCAGTGAGTGTGGAATAGCTCCTGACCAGAGTGTTTGGCTTTGTTCCCTATGTGGGCGTAAGTGTGTCTGTGTGTGGAAGTGGAAGTGGGGGATCTGAGTGGGTCCAGCTGTAGAGTTCTGAGTCTCCCTAGGGGGGGTCTGGACGGGGCAAGGAGGGAAGAATCCAAGCACTGGCAAACAGATGGTTCAGTGTGTCCAGCATGTCTTTACCTAGTCAAAGGTCACTGCGGTCAGCACACCTGTTAGAGGACAAGACAACCATCCTTTAAATTCAACCTGCTGCTAATTAAAGGCTAATGGCAGATGATCATAGTCACACTCACACTAGTGTTTATTTCTGGTTACACTGACATTCTCCAGTCCAGAAAATAGACTGTGCCAGTGAGTCAAATGAGAGCAGCAATCATGCTGAGAGATCAAACTTTGTTATGATGGATTGTGAACTGTTGCCTGGCTGGACAGAGCTAGCAAAGCGCTACGCTCAGTCTGAGCAGGACAACGCTAGTTTGCTATAATCGGTTTTCTAACTGCTTTCATCGTGTCACTGTTGTGGAAATGTATGACCTATGTACAGTATGTACAGTTCATGGGTCTTGGGCAAGGTTAGAACTTTAAGCCCCTGTGTTCTTTAAGAGTCATTTGCTCTGATGAGTGACCAATGCTCTTTTGTAAAGCTCTGCTAAATGAATAAATGTCTAAAGACATTCATTACGTTCTAATGAATGTAAAAATATATATATTGACAGGAAGGGGGGAATGATCCTTCCTCCCAAGAAGACAATACACCATTTGGGAAGATGACTACTGTAGCTTTACAACTGATTGACTTGGAAACATCGGACAAACTGCATTGTGTGACTTTTGAGACAAAGAAATTGTCTGGGAGTGTGGGGGGGTTCAGGGCCATCACCTACGTAGCGCTGGTGTGATTGTGCATTGTGATTGACAAAGTGCAATAGAAATAAAGTTGGATTGGATTAGATTGGACGTGTAGTGTAATTAGTGTAATTCAAGCCAATACTTCTCAGTAGATATACTGAAGTACATGCATTTATATTATAATGTGGGGTTCATTCCTTAATTGTCACTTTATGACATCATCATCATTGTCCATATTTTTACAATCCAATATGAGGTGGAATATTCAGGCCAGGGTTCTAATGATGTCACAAAGTTCTGAAGTCTATATAAGCAGTGCCTAGTTGGTCAAGAGGCAGCATTTGACAGTCAGCTACGATGGAAGAGAACAGCAAACACACAGTGAAAATGAAAGACAATCTCCACCCATACTTAGAAGAGGCCTCCGGGATGGCGCCTAAGATGCGGATGTTTGAGGAACAGAGGGAAATGGAACGTGAGCGGAGAACACATTTTGAGATGGAGAGTGTAGAGCAGGAGGAGAACGAAAGGGGAGAGAGAAGGAGGCAGAGGGAGATCTTGGAGGATGAGAGGAAAAAACAAGAATCTGAGGCACCAAATGCCGGCACTTCCCCTTACTCCAAAAAAGACCTGGAGTACAGAATGACTGAACTAGACAAAGAGGAACACGCTGAGCAGCAGGGCCTCTTAAGAAAATACGAGCTGAGTGATAAGGAAGTTGAAAAGTTTTTGGAGCAACTCACACAGCTAATTCACCACAGAGGAGAAGCTCTCCAGGATGAGGAGGAGGATGTCTACAAAGACTGTCTGATGTATGGACGGAACCTGCCTGAAACCAGCCAGAACACCCTGAGCCAGAGAGCAACGTTGATGATAACCGAGAAGGAGCGGCAAAAGATTGACCATTGGCACCAGGCAAAGCGTGCAGCGAGGCAGAGGTGCATCTCAACCATAGAAGAAGAGCCGAGTGAAGTGGTGAAAAAATTTCTGGAGCAACTCAGCCACACAGGAGAAGCCGAAAAAGATGGAGACGCTCTCCAGGACGAGGAGCAGGATGTGTATGAAGACTGTCTGATGTATTACCAGGACCTGTCTGAAACCAGCCAGAACACCAGGAGCGAAAGCCTTCCCAGCGTGGTTAAGATCCCTGAAGAGATAGCCAACAACAAGGACCTGAACTTCAAGCAAAAGGCCTTCAACTGGCTCAACAATAAAGTAAAGGAGCGAACCGTCCCAAAAATTGAGCGGACCTACCAGAGGGAGGCAGAGGAGGGGAGTGAGCCCTACCTCCCGCTGGTGAGATGCATTGCCTTCATGCGTGACAGCCCACTCACCACTCGTGCTGACCACGAGAGAGCAAAAAG
>CM059297.1:4255000-4285000 GCA_030340665.1 Neosalanx taihuensis | reverse complement strand
ACACACACACACACTGTCTCACACTCACCCACCCACACGCACACACACCACTGACACACACACACACATACACACACACTCACTCACACTGACACACTGACACACATACACACACTCACACACTCACACACACACACTCAGACACACTCACACACACACACACACACACACACACTGACACTCACACACTGACACACACACTCATACATGGACACACACTCACTCACTGACACAAACACTGACATGCCTTCACTTGTACATATGGGATTTGATCATGTAATTTGTGTGTTTGTGTGAGAGAGAACGAGAGGCTGAGTGAGAAGTGAGCGTGAAATGGAGAGAGAGAGAGAGAGAGAGAGAGAGAGAGAGGGAGCGAGAGCAAGAGAAAGAGAGCGAGAGAGAGAGACAGAGAGAGAGAGGGAGAGAGAGAGAGAGCGAGAGACAGGGAGAGAGAGAGAGAGAGAGGGAGAGAGAGCAAGAGAGAGAGGGAGAGAGAGAGAGAGGGAGAGAGAGAGAGAGCAAGAGAGAGAGGAGAGAGAGAGAGAGAGAGAGAGAGAGAGAGAGGGAGAGAGAGAGAGGGAGAGAGAGAGAGCTGTTTGTGTTTCTAATGCCTTAGTGTGTGATGGAAGGTGACCCTGGAGAAAATGACAAGTTAAATATTCTCCAGATCTTATTAAGAGACTGGAGCATGACTGCAATTGTGTGTTTGTGTGTCTGTGTCTGTGTGTGTAGCGTTTGTGTGTTTGTGTAAGAGTGTGTGTGTAATTGGTTAGAGCCCAGCGCTTCTCCTTCCTTTCAGAAAGAACAGGCTCAAAACACCACGCCTGTCTCTTTTATCTCTCACTCACTCTCTCTCTCTCTGTATGTTTCTCTCAAACCTCTCTCTGTCTCTCTGTTTCTCTCATTGTCTCTCTCTCACTGTCTCTCACTCTCTCTCTCTCTCACTGTCTTTCTCTCTCTGTGTCTCTCTCACTGTCTCTCTCTCTCACTGTCTCTCTCTCGCTGTCTCTCTCTCTCGCTGTCTCTCCACCTGAGGGGTCTCCTGTTCCTGAGTAAATATTTGGACTTGGCTCCTGTGTGTGTGTGTGTGTGCTTGTGTGTGGGTGTGGGTGTGTGTGGGTGTGTTTGTGTGTTGCAGCAGTAGGGTAGGTGCCGCAGGTCTTAAGACACTGTACCAACGTCACACTCTAATTGGAAATTCAAC
This sequence comes from Neosalanx taihuensis, assembly GCA_030340665.1. Lineage (NCBI taxonomy): Eukaryota > Metazoa > Chordata > Actinopteri > Osmeriformes > Salangidae > Neosalanx > Neosalanx taihuensis. The sequence continues at coordinate 4,283,796 of CM059297.1, read as the reverse complement.
CTGTGTAGTGGAGCAGAAATGTTCCCTAGTCAGCATCCAGCATTGTTTTCATTAAGGAACACACACACACACACTCACACATTCACTCACACACACTCACCTCTCCTGTCTCTCACCTGTATTGGTTTTCATTAAGAAGTTCTCTACTGGCCATATCAATGAAGACTAGAAAACTAGACGGGTCACGCACAACATAGGACGCAGATACACCCCCCCCCCCTCACACACACACACATGCAGAAGCACGTGTACGAATGCCTTCAAACATGCTCACAGTACACGCACACAAGCGCGCACACACACACGCAGCGCGCGCATGCTCCCCTCTGGAGTGTGAGTGGCATACTCATTATGTGGCCAGCACCTTCCCTCCGAAAGCTGCACCACAGTTCCACACCACTGCTTTCCTATAGATTACACTCGTTCCTGTGGAACACTCACACACACACACACACACACACACACACACACACACACACACACACACACACACAGGCCCAGTGGTGTGGTGCAGCGTTGAGACATTTGGGACATGTCCTTAGTGTCTGGGAAGGAAGGGGGCTATGAGAGAGGGGGCGCTGTGGAGGAGGGAGAGGGTGGGCTGGAAGAAGGGGGGGCTGTGAGAGGAGGCTGTGGGGGGGTGGGGGGGGGGGGTTGGGGGCTATGGGGGGTGGGGGGCATGGATGCAGTGATCTGTGCAGCATGTGGATGGACTGAGAGGAGATGTGATCTGTGCAGCGTGTAGATGGACAGAGAGATGTGATCTGTGCAGCATGTGGATGGACTGAGAGAGCTGTGATCTCTGCAGCATGTGGATGGACTGAGAGAGATGTGATCTGTGACAGCATGTGGATGGACTGAGAGAGATATGATCTGTGCAGCATGTGGATGGACTGAGAGAGATATGATCTGTGCAGCATGTGGATGGACTGAGAGAGATATGATCTGTGCAGCATGTGGATGGACTGAGAGAGATATGATCTGTGCAGCATGTGATGGACTGAGAGAGCTGAACACCCTCCTCCTCTCAGCACGTCAGAGAACAGAATCATCATCGTCACATGATTAGGGCCCACTGGTTCCCACACACACTGGGATCCAAATGACAGCAGGGATGGGGGGTGGGGGGGGGGGGGGGGAGGAGGTTGTCTTGTATGCTAACACGCTAACGCTCCAGGAAAGGAGACATAGATTATCGAAGTGTCTGCCTGAACACGTACGCGCTCTCACACACACACACACACACACCTTGTGCAGACACACATTCCTCACGTTCTTTTCCTCCCAGCTCTCCTTGATTCCTCATTTCTTTTCTCGTTCTTCAGATAATTTATCCTCTTCCCTCCTGTTCCCTTGCTGATTGTGTTTCTCTGCCCCCTCTCTCTCTGTCTCCCTGTCTCTATCTCCCTCTCTCTCCCTTCCCTCCCTCTCTCTCTGTCTCTATCTCCCTCTTCTCTTTCCCTCCCTCCGTCTCTCTCTTCCCCTCTGTCTCTCTGTCTCTCTCTCTCTCTTCCTCTCTGTCTCTCTCTCTCTCTCCCTCTGTTCAGTTGACGAAGCCCCAGTCACTGCTTCTCTGAGAATTCAACCTGAGGAGGAAATCGATGCAGATCAATTGAACCACTTAATAAACATAATCAAGATCATCAATATGATATAGACCTTCCTAACCTCCCTTCTCTATCCCTCTCTTCCTCTCTGTCTCGGTCTCTCTCCCCCTCTCTCTCATTCTCTCTTACTCTCACTCCACCCCCTTTTTTTTGAACTATGATCAATCGGACCACTAATTGAAACCACAATCTGGATTACTTCATTGTTAACAATTGCTTATTGATTATCAATATGGTCATCTCTCCCCAGCTTGTTTCTCCTCTGCCCTCCCTTCTACCTGCCCTCTCCCTCCCTCCTGCCTCCCCTCTCTCTCCCTCCTCTCCCCCCTCCCTCCCTCCCCCCTACCTCCCCTCTCCCTCCTCCTGCCTTCCCTCCCCCCCCCCCTACCTCCCCTCTCCCTCCCTCCTGCCTTCCCTCTCTCTCCCTCCCGCTACCTCCCCTCTCCTTCCCTCCTCCCTCCCCCTGAATCAATGACGTTCAAAATCAGCTCTGTGGAAGCGACAACAAGCTTGCCATATCAGTTCTGCCAAGCGGTTAATAAGGGATCCATTCACTCACCCTCATATATCTCTCTCTTCTTCTCCCCTTCCCATTCCTCACACTGTCACCTTCTCTCTATCTCCCCCTCTTCTGTCCCCCCCCCTCCCCCCACACACACACACTTCTCCCCCCCATACGCACTCATCCCTACCCCCTTCACACCCGCCGCTTCCCCCCCTCACACACCCTCCTCCCCACCCCCCCTCCCACACACACACACACACTTCTCCCCCCCCATACGCACTCATCCCTACCCCCTTCACACCCGCTTCCCCCCCCTCACACACACTCCTTCCCCCCCCCCCCTCCACCGCACCCCCCTCAGTCGACCTGGATCGCCTCTACGATGACGTGAAGCGCTACAGCTGCACGCCCGCGCAACTTCTCGGTCAACCTGCGGGAGGAGCTGCGGGCGACCAACGCCGTGTTCTTCCCCCGCTGCCTCCTGGTGCAGCGCTGCGGCGGGAACTGCGCCTGCGGGACGGACAACTGGAACAGCTGCACCTGCAGCCCCTCCAAGAGCACCGCACAAACTGCACGAGGTGACGCGCACACACGCACACGCATGATGTCCTCTGGTTTCGTTGTTTACACACACACTGTACATGAGTCATATTGTATATGAGTCTGTTTTGACAGGGATGCTTACACACACACACACTTACACACACTTACACACACTTACACACACTTACACACACATAATTATCAGGATGGAACAAACTATCGCCTGCATGTTTCTTCTTATAAAGCGGGGGGACTCTCCAGCCCTCCAGCTATGTTCTACACTGTAGAACTACCACAGAGATGACGTAGGTCTGCATTCCTTCTCACCCTCTATGTCTCTCGCTCTCATTCCCTCTCTCTCTCTCTCTCTCTCTGTCTCTGTTGTCTCAGTACATCACATACTGCTGCGCTGGTTGGGCGCTCTTACCTCACATAGATATCCTGAGGGTGATTAGATGGTCAATTCCCTCTCTCTTTTGTCCTCCCCTCCCTCTCTCCCCGCCCCCTCCTCTCTCCTCTCCTCACTCACCCCTCTTTCTTTCTGTCCTCCTATCTCCCCTCCTCCTCCCCCCTCTCCTGTCGTCCCTCCCCCTCTCCTCTCCTCTCCCCCCGCCCCCCCCCCCCCCTCTCCCTCTGTCTCCAGGTGTTGAAGTACTCCCCTGAGCCAGGCCTGACATCAAACCGCCGACCCACACGCTTCCGGTGGCTTCTACAGGAAGTCTACCTCACCCACCACGAGAAAATGTGACTGTGTGTGTCCCTCACGACCCCCTCGCTGAGGCTCACACACTCACTCACGCACGCATGCACACACACACACACACACGGACATACTCACCTGTGGGACTGTTGGACATGAGTTCAAATCCTGTTGTCTGCCTGAAGGCAGGTTTCCTGTGTGTTCTTCTGTTGTCCACTGATTCTGCTACTTAGGGAACTTTTTACATTCATTTTCTCTTTTTTTTACCCACAGTCATGTGAAAAGTTCTAGAAGGGAGGAGTGTATAAGCAAACCGAAATAGCAATTCATCTTTTTTGGAATTAAGATGCACCACAACTTACGATAACACTCACACTCTCACACACACACAAGGCAGACCCAAGGTCTTAGCTCCTCCCTAAAGAAAACCTATTTATTTGGATGTTTCTCCAACTCCCCTTCTGTGAGAGTTTGCCTTTGTTGTGCTCTCCTCCTCCTCCTCCTGCCTCCCTTCTCCTCCTCCTCCTCCTCCTGCCTCCCTTCTCCTCCTCCTCCTCCTGCATCCCTTCTCTTCCTCCTCCTGCATCCCTTCTCCTCCTCTGCCTCCCTGCTCCTCCTCCTCTCATTCCTCAGATAAGAAAATGATAGGGGGATTACAATGCCGTGTCCACAAATATTCCCTCGCTCCCTCTCCATCCCTCTCTGTGACACTCAAACGGGAGGGAGGTAGGAATGCTCCTGTCATCTCTGCTGTGTTGTGATCGCCCCCTCCCTCACCCCTCCCTCTCTCCTTCCCTCCCCCCCTACCCCCACCCCAGCCTGGATTCCTGCTGGTGTACAATCCATCCCCCCCCCTTCCCTTCAAAACAAAGGCGTGTGCAAAGCTGGAATGTGTGAAATTCTCTATTTCTGCAATATTTGCAGTCCTGATTCCTGTGTGTGTGTGTGTTTGTGTATTGGGTTGAGATTACTGTGGAGACTCTAGGCTATGTGGTTCATTTGAGCAGAATGCTCATATTTACTTTTAGTGAGAAGATTAATGAAGAAAAAAAAAGAAAAAGGTAACTAGGTCATTAACCAGTGGAATCTGCGTGCACACTAAACTCCAAGGAGGAGCCACTGTGTGTGTGTTTGTGTGAGTGTGTGTAAGTGTGTGAGTGTGTGTGTGTGTGTGTTTGTTGGTGGGGGCAACGACAGGGTAGAAAGGGTCAAAGTAAGAGGGATATATAAAACAAGCTTTTGATTTAACATTTAAGAAGCAGGAATTGGAGGTTCTAGTGACATTTCAGTGTGGATGTTAAATCCTTGGCACCAAACACAGTGGCCTTCATGAAACATACAGTGAGTGTGTGTGTGTGTGTGGGTGTGCGTGTGTGAGTATGAGAGTGTGCGTGTATGGGTGTGTGTGCACCCAGAAAGTTATATGAGTCAGGTTCCAGCCAGTTGGACACAGGCTATTAGACTCTGTCTGCCCTTGTCTACCTGTCTCACACACACACACACACACACACACAACACACACACACGACACACACACACACACACACACACTTACATTCCCGTATACAACACACACACACTCGGAAAGACAGACCCTGAACCGTCTGGGTTACAGTCACTGCCACTTTTTATTTATTCAGTCTTAATGTGTGAGTTTGTGATGTGTGTGTGTGGTGTGTGTGTATAAACGTGTGTGTGTGGTCTGTCTACATCCTGTTAGTTGTCAGTGTCATCAGCACATTCTCCAGTTCTCTGGCTCAAAGTGGGAGGCCTCCGTCTCACAAATGAAAGCGTTCTTCTCATATTTGAGATCAAACCTCCCAGGAAAGACCCCCCCCCCGCCCGCCCCCCTCCCCTCTGCCCATCAAAGATATTCCAACATTTAGTTTTATCAGAACAAATGTCAAAGCTGCCTTTTGTATTATCCATAATAGAACAGTATGCTTTAGTAAATAATTTATTGTGTCTCTGTTGTTTTATTAAAGATTTCATCTGGTTGCTTTTGATAAATAAAGTATTTCAAGCATTACTGCCTCTGATGACTGCCCTGTCTGTCCTGGTGAAGCAGGTAGGAGAGGCTGGGTAAGAAATGACCTTGTAGGATCATGTCTGTATGAGTCAACAGGGAGAGGAGAGAGAGAGAGAGAGAGGAGAAAGAGAGAGAGAGAGAGAGAGAGGGAAAGAGACAGAGACACAGAGAGAGAAAGAGATAGAGAGAGAGGGAGAGAGAGGGAGAGAGAGAGGGAGAGAGAGAGAGAGAGAGGAGAGAGAGAGAGAGAGAGAGAGGGAAAGAGACAGAGACACAGAGAGAGAAAGAGATAGAGAGGGAGAGAGAGAGGGAGAGAGAGAGAGAGAGAGGGAGAGAGAGAGAGAGAGAGGGAGGGAGAGAGAGACACAGAGAGAAAGAGATAGAGAGACAGAGAGGGAGAGACAGAGAGAGAGAAAGAGTGATACAAAGAGAGAGACGGAAAGAGACAGAGAGAGGGGGGGACAGAGAGTAACACAGACATGTCCAGCCTTATTTTAGACGGAAGCTACATGGTAACTTTGGATTTAATTGTATCACAGATTAGTCTAATCTCAATCCCAGTTTGAGCCAATGAGTTGACAAGTTTCATTCTGACCTGGGATCAGTGGAAAGTAGTGTTTTGTTTCCGCAGCAGTGATTGTGAACGTGAGTTTGAAGACCCTCGTCATTCCTTTGACTGCCCGCCTTCATTTCCACACGCCTCCACCTCACACACTCACGAAACTCGCTAGATGTCACCATGGCAACGGGCCGGTGTTTGGAGATCATCTGATGAAGTGAGCAGATATCTGGGGGATTAAAGGAGGGTGCTAATGGATTTTTCCCTCTCTTTTTTTGTCATTAAAGTGTGATAATGATATTTGAAATGAAAGCATGTCACTTTATGGTTCAGCCTTATCAAACCTCAGTCTACATTCTTCTCCTCTCCCCCCTCTATTCATTTTTTCTCTATATTTTCTTCCTCTTCCTCTCTCTTGTATCTTCTTTCCCCTCTCATCCTTTTTCCTGTTTATCTTCTCTCCCTCCCCCTCATCCTCTCCATCCCTTTAGCTGGCAATCATCCAGAAAACATCCCTTATTTATTCTAGGTTACAGCACGCACAATTCTATGAATTCATTCTGAAATTTCAAGTGTCTGCACCAGTGGCCAGTTGGGGAATGGATTTTAAAATGGTTTCATTGAATTCAACTTTTTTCCCCCCCCATCAACACCACGGCAACGCCACTGCCACTCAAGATAGTTTCCTGTCGCTCTGCGGTTGCCGTGGCAGCCACTTCCTGTGTTGTTATCGTTAGACGACACTCTCTCCCCCGCAGCTAGCCTGGAGATGTGTTTATGAGTTATTCTGGGATGGGGGAAAAACTCGCAAACACTTAGCTGTGCAAATCCTGCTCCAGCAGCCCTGCACTGAGCACTGTCTGTCTCTAGGGGAGTCCGGTGGCTCAGCGGTTAAGGCATTGGACTAGTGATCGGAAGGTTGCAAGTTCGATTGTTGGCCGGCCCGTCAACATGACGTTGTGTCCTTGGGCAAGGCACTGTACTTGCCTCAGGGGGGAATGTCACTACTTGCTGTAAATCGCTCTGTATGAAATGTAAATCTCTCTCTGAAGCCCCTAGAGAGAGAGGAAGATACAAAAACACGTAGAACCAAGGTGAATTGGGATCATCTGACAGATTATGTTAGACAATTTGTGTAGTTAACCGACATATTACTCATCTAAAATGTATGATACAGACTGCAATATTGTTCCAAAATTTGAACGCTTGTTTGAACATAATCTCTCTCTCTCATTTTTTCTCTCACTTTTTCTTTCTTGCCACCCTTTCTCTCTCTCTCTCTCTCTCTCTCCACTTCCTGTCCCACGTTACAGCCTTTGTCCGGGTGGCTCTCCTCCTGCTGTTACCATGGAAACGGAGAAAAGTACAATAAAGACCAATATGAGGATTTCATTTGACCTCTTTCTCTCTTCCAAGTCTCTTCTCCTCTTCCTCTCGAAATCCTTTTTTTCTCCTCGTATAGTTTCTCTCTTCACCTATGGTCTCTGTCCATCTACACCTCATTGTGTGTTTGCGCGTGTTTGTGTGTGTGCATGTGTGTGTGCGCGGAAGGCCATGTTCCAGTTGGGGTAGGGATTCTCTCTCCTTCTTTCTATCTTTCCCTCTCTTTCTCATTCTCACACTCTCTTTCCCTCTCTCTTTCTCATTCTCTCTCACTCTTTCACATTCTCTCTCTCAAACTCCCTCTCTCTTTCTCACTGTTTCTCATTCTCTCACACACTCTCTCTCTCTCTTTCTCATTCTCTCTCATACTTACATTTAAATCCAGTCTATTAGCCTCCTGACTGCTCCAAGCCGAGTCAGGACTTGCTCGGCATATCTGACACACCCCTAGTGGACAGGCCTGGAAGTGCAGGCTGAATAGGAACAAGCCCCGGAGCCTTGTCCACGGACTCCGTTTCATTTGATCAAGCGATTCGACCCGGTGCAGCGTTTCAGTAGATCAGTGTGACAGTGCTGGCCTTTAACGCTGAAGCGCTCAAGGGCGCAGCGAGCGCACGGCTCATCCCAGCCCAGCGACGATTTAATTACCTGAATTACCTGATGTGTCGCCTAAAAGCGATTACCGTGTATGACGGTCTGCATCTGCTTTCCTTCTTCATTTTCTCCTCAGTCTGCCTCTCTGCCATGCTTTCTCTTACACCCCATCTCCCCCCTCTATCTCTCTCTCTTTCTCACACACATTCACTCTCACACACTCTCTCTCACACACTCTCTCTCACCCACACGCACGCAAACACATCTGGAGCAGAAAAACAGTAGCACTCACAGACAAGTGTAAAGAAGACATCGACTTAACGATGTGCGTAGCATCTAACAAGATTAAAAGCTTTGCTCCATCGCCGACAAACTAATCAGGGTTGTTTTTACCAGACGCCATAACACGCAATCTCCACGTGTCTCCATTATGGAATCGTACAAGAACAATATTCTCAATGCCCACACACACACACCCTCCCCCCACAGCCCCCAGGATCCACTCCACCACCAAACACACACTCATCAGAACAGACTCCGAACAACACCAGGCCAAAATATCCAGCTACTGGATAACAACATGAACTGACATATTTCATTCATCGCTAAGAGCAGGGAAGGAGCTAGAGAGAGAGAGAGAGAGAGAGAGAGAGAGAGAGAGACAGAGAGAGAGAGACAGAGAGAGAGAGAGACAGAGAGAGAGAGGACAGAGAGAGAGAGAGACAGAGAGAGAGAGACAAAGAGACAGACAGACAGAGAGAGAGAGAGAGACAGAGAGAGACAGAGAGAGAGAGAGACAGAGAGAGAGAGAGAGAGACAGAGAGAGAGAGACAGAGATAGACAGAGAGACAGAGAGAGAGAGCTGTGTGACGCCTGCACTGGGAAGTCTCCTGGCCATCAGAGGGGTAAAAACAGGAAACATATGGAAGCTGGTAGTGCAGAGCTCACCTCAGAACACACTAAACACACAACACACACTTCTAAAACACACAACACCACAATAACCTTCTGTCCTGTAACACAACAACATAACACAGCAGCCCCATTGTGAACAAACCAGTACATAAAGACCTATAAATACATTAGCAACATTTTGGAAACGGAAACTCCTTGCACATCACAGTGAATGGGTGTTTTTTATGTGAGTTTCTTCTATTCTTTGCGTGTGAGTGAGAGAGAGTCCAGCGGAGAACAGACAGGGCGAGCGAGGTCACATTGTGACAGAGAGATTATATTTGTCCGTATGAAAGGAAGTCTGCTTTCTGCCATGTCTCTCCTGACCAGCTGACCTCCCCAGCATAACTCACTCTGTCTGCAAACACAACACGGCGACCTTTCGCTGTTTGTCACCCGATCTGTGTCTATGTGTGTTTGACAGAGAGAAAAAGAGAGAGTTAGAGAGAGAGAGTTAGAGAGAGAGAGAGTTAGAGAGACAGAGAGAGAGAGATAGAGAGAGAGAGAAGGATGTGTAGTTGTTACTGTTTTAATGGGTTTAAACGGTTGGCCACTCAGTCAAAAAAAAGCTGACTGGGTATTTTGTCTATGGGGGGAAGTTGGGGAGAGAGAAGGAATGCAATACCACATTCACCTGCAAAGGAAGGAAAGGTAGTTCCCAAGAACAGGAAGTCTTTGAGTTCAAGGGGTGACAAAACAGGAAGACAAAGAAAGAAAGGAAAGTCCTGTTATGGAAGGCTGTGGTGCGTGTGTGTGTGTGTGTGTGTGTGTGTGTGTGTGTGTGTGTGTGTGCGTGGGTGTGTGTGTGTGCACATGTGATGGAGAGCTTAATCCCTCTTTCGGGGGGACGTTAAAGATGAGTCATTTTCACCCTCCTCCCTTGAGTGATGTCATCATCCCTCGCCCAGAGTCTGGGGAGAAGAGAAGAACTGCTTCATCATGGCTTCGAGGTGACCCTCTTCCACTGCTGCCTCCCTTTCATCCTCTCCTCTTCCTCATGATACTCCTTTCTTTCCCACAACTCTCTCTTTCTCTCTCCTCTTTCCCCATCTCTCTCAAGATAGAGATGAACAGTAAACACTGTGTCCTGACCTGCTGAAACAGGGTCAGCTGACTGGCCAGGTTGACCGAGTGTCTGAGCTAGCTAGCCCTCCCTCCCTCCCTCCCTCCCTCCCTCCCTCCCTCCCTCCCTCCCTCCCTCCCTCCCCCCCCCCCCCCACCCCCCCCAGCTGGTTGTCTTAGCTCAGTCTGGGCTCCACTGACTTAATTTCACTTAATGAAGTCCTTTACTGTCAGCCTCACTCTGAACTACAGTCTAATCTAACTTTGGCTGTGCTCCACACACACACACACACACACACACACACACACACACACACACACACACACACACACACACACACACACACACAAACTCTCAGTTTCTCTTTATCTCTCACACGCACACACACTCTCACACAAATGTGCCAAAACAAATCATCGTATGAAAAGGTGTTAAAATATAAAGTGTGTTCTGGAATACAACTCACACATCTTCTGACACATACACACATATCACCCAGTGCTGCTGAAAGTCATGTGAGAGTTAGATAGCCAAAAGTGAGGTGAGAGCGCACACACACACACCCACACACACACACACACACACACAATGGCATCACTGTCTGTACACTGCAGGCCAGGCCCCAGTAGGTTATGCTGCTTTGCTGATGTAAGACTGATGCTACAGAAGAAAGCTTGAACTGCTCACTAATTCACACACACACACACACACACACACACACACACACACAAACACACACACACAGAGAAGTATACACTGCCAGACAAGGGCCACTGACGTAAACAGAGGTAAGTGAGAGAGAGAGATCGACAGAGAAAGAGAGATAGAGAAAGAGCGAGCGAGAGAGAGAGAGAGAGAGAGAGAGAGAGAGAGAGAGAGAGAGAGAGAAAGAAAGAAAGAAAGAAAGAAAGAAAGAGAGAAAGAGAGAGAGAAAGAGAGAAAGAAAGAAAGAGGGAGAGAGAAGAAGCCAGACAGGATGCTGCAGGATACTTCATATCCCAACAGCCTCTCTGCTACAGGCTGGGCCAGAAGACTCAGGAACCCATCAAACACAAGGAGAAACAACCCATACACACATTCTGGAATGACTGTGTCTGTCTGTGTGTGTGTGTGTGTGTGTGTGTGTACATGTGTAAGGTTGAAAGGTCCATTACTCTACAGGTGTGTAGAATAAGTGTTTTTTATATGTAATTCAGTGTAGGATGTTGTGTGTGTAAGGTGAGGAAGAATTGTAGGGTTGTGTACGTGTGTGAGTGCGTTTGTTGAGTGTGTGTGTGTGTGTGTGCATAGTTTGAGTGTGTTTAGGGTGAGTGTGTGTTTAGGGTGATGCATGGGTAGAGAACAGGGGCCACGGTCGTAAATCCTCCCACCCGTTTCCGTGGTGATTTGCAGTTTCTCAGAAACCATAAACATGGGGACAGGGTGTGTCGCTGCCTTACAGGCCTGGTGAATTAAGTGGTGTGTGTGTCGTGTGTGTGTGAGAGAGAGAGAGAGAGAGAGAGAGAGAGAGAGAGAGAGAGAGAGAGAGAGAGAGAGAGAGAGGTGTAAACGTGTGTGTGATAGAGGATGTGTTTGTGCCTGATGGTGTATACATGCATGTGTGTATGTGTGTGTGTGTGTGTGTCAAAGCTCAAGGACGTCCCTTCAGCAGATGAGAGCCAGACTTCTCATTGGCCATTGCGAGCACTCCAGGTCTAAGTGGTCGTTAATCTCCGCCGCTCCATTGGCTGTGACGGCCAGAAGGAGGGGTTTGGCCGAATGGCCAGTTAGGCGCTGTCAGGATTGTAATCTAGAACATTCCTCAGTATCGCATTCATACTGCTGCTTGCTCACTAGGCCTGAGATTCACCTCACGCCACAATAACTACACTTAGAATCAATCCTGAGAGCAGAGTGCCACCAGCTACAACTTATTGATTCCCTTCTAACACCCAGCCAGAGATCCCTGGAGGGGCAGGGCTAAGCAAGGGGCTGGCCCCGGTCTAACCCCTGGGTCCAGCAGCTAGCCTCCCTCACAGCTAGCGTCCCTCACGGATAGCATTCCTCACCACTAGCCTCCCTCACAGCTAGCCTTCCTCACCGCTAGCCTCCCTCACAACTAGCCTCCCTCACCGCTAGCCTCCCTCACAGCTAGCCTTCCTCACCTCTAGCATCCCTCAGAGCTAGCCTCCTTCAGAGCTAGCCTCCCTCACAGCTAGCCTTCCTCACCGCTAGCCTCCCTCACAACTAGCCTCCCTCACCGCTAGCCTCCCTCACAGCTAGCCTTCCTCACCTCTAGCATCCCTCAGAGCTAGCCTCCTTCAGAGCTAGCCTCCCTCACAGCTAGCCTCCCTCAGAGCTAGCCTCCCTCAGAGCTAGCCTCCCTCACAGCTAGCCTCCCTCAGAGCTAGCCTCCCTCAGAGCTAGCCTCCCTCAGAGCTAGCCTCCCTCACAGCTAGCCTCCCTCAGAGCTAGCCTCCCTCAGAGCTAGCCTCCCTCAGAGCTAGCCTCCCTCACAGCTAGCCTCCCTCAGAGCTAGCCTCCCTCACAGCTAGCCTCCCTCAGAGCTAGCCTCCCTCACAGCTAGCCTCCCTCACAGCTAGCCTCCCTCAGAGCTAGCCTCCCTCAGAGCTAGCCTCCCTCAGAGCTAGCCTCCCCCAGAGCAGAGGGAGCTGGGTGGAGACAAGAGACAGGAAGAGGGTTCTTGGTTGTCTGAAGACTCTCCTACTACCACCCAGTGGTCGTCTGGGTGATTCTACCTCTGGGGAAACGTTCTATCACGGCTGACTGTTGTGTTCCTCCTCTGGGACATGAGGAAGAGAACCCTCGTAATGGTTCCTGACAACTCCTCCGGGGTTCTTCAGGAAGCGTTTGGGACAGCAGAGAGAAACGACCTGTCCTCCAGGAGGAGAGGGTGAGTCAGATCCTGTCAGATCTGTTACCGAGGAAATGCTGGCTTCTCCAGGGACCAGGAGGTCAGGGAGAAGGTCGTGACCTCATGCCGGTTTTTCTGCGGTGACAAGGAGAGCCTCCCTCGAGGCGGAGCATGAAGACACACACACTCACGCCTGACATGCCAGCTATTTTTAGCCGTCTGTGGTGTGTGTGTGGTGTGGTGTGTGACAGTAAATGGACAGCTAGAGTGTGTGGTGTGTGTGTGGTGTGTGGTGGGATCAATAGGCACCACGGCTTCACAGCTGTCACCGTGTGCACATGTAGCTGTGTGTGTGTGTGTTTGCATGTGTATTTGTATCTGTGTGTGTGTTTGTGTGTGTATTTGTATCTGTGTGTGTGTGTGTTTGTGTGTGTGTGCGCTCCCACTTGAGGGTGGAGTGGAACGAGTTAATCCATTAGTGCCATCATTTCGTCCCTCATCTGCCCCAACCCTTCTTCACATCACACCCTCTTTAACACCCCGCTCCATCTAGAAGGCACACACACACAAACACACACACGCGCGCTTCGTACACACGCTACACACTTTAAACACACACACACTCACATTCACACACAACCAATCCCAGTACACACTCTAAACTCCGATCTCATTGGATTTTGGGATCCAGTAGAGAACATCCTGTATGTCATCCAGCAGTATGTAACCAGCCTGTTCCTTGGACACAGAAATGAGAGACAGACACAGCAGAGACATACGTTTGCTAAACAAAAGCTTGTTTAGAGGCAGAGAAGGCGTCTGTATTCACGTCTACAGCCCGCCGCTGACCCCTGACCCCTGATAGAGCCGAGGAGCGCATGACTCAACGTTGAACAATAGGAGATCTCAGCAGGAGAACACACCGTGATGAACATGCATGGCTCCACCGGCTATTTTAGAAGGAGGCCGGAGGAGAGAGGAGGAGGAGAAGCGAGGGCGACGAGGTACACGGGAGGAAGAGGAGGTCGCAGAAGGTGCGCGAAGGAGGCGGAAGAGGAGTGAAAGAAAGAAAGGGTGCTTCTGTTAGGGCGAGGCTGAACGGACAGACTGAGGGTGATGTTTAGATGAAATGTGTGTTCTGTCCTCCGCCATTGTAAGCATGGCAGTGTCACCCCCCCCCCGCCACATCTTCCTCCCTCTCTCCCTCCTTTCTCTTTCTTCACACCTTTGCAATTTTCTCCTGTTTACTTGGCCGCCCGCCTCCCCTCCCTCCCTCCCCCCTCCCCTCCCTCCCTCCCCCCTTCCCTCCCTCCCTCCCCCCCTTCCCTCCCTCCCTCCCCCCTGCCCCAGAGGGCAGTGTTTTGCAGAAATCCAATCCTCTCTCTTTTAAAGCTTCTGTTCGGTTTCCATTCTCTTTTGTCACACCGCCACACACAGACCGTGACCTCGCCTCCTCCACCTACACACACACACACACGCACACACACACACAGTCTCTGCTGCTGTGCACACGTACGTGTGTATGTGTATGTGTGTGTGTGTGTGTGTGTGTGTGTGTGTATCATACCTATCATACCACATCCTGTAAGGCATGACTCCAGATCTAAATAGACTAAATAGATGTTTATTCACAATCCTCATAAATACAATCTACAGACACATCTAAATATTAGGAGTAAGAACATGAGAACCAAAACAGTCCAGGTCCAAACATTGCTGGGGTGCAGCTGTGGGTCAGCTTAACCTTGTGGTTTAACCTTGTCACTGCTGATTGAGGAAGAGGGCGGCGCCCGTCTGGATCCACTGATCGTGATTGGCTCTGCAGGGCAGGGTCACATGGGTCACCACCCTCACTCTCTCTGAGCTGGTGTACACCGGCAGAGAGATACACTCCTCTGGGCTGGGGACGGAGCTCTGAAACACACACACACGGTCACACACACAGTCACACACACACGGTCACACACACACACACACACACACACTGTTAAAGAATGTACCACAGTGTGAGTGTGTGTTTGGGTCTGTGGGTGCATGTTTGAGTATGTGTGTGAGTGTGTGTGTGTGTGTGGGTGTGTGTGTGTGTGTGTGTGTGTGTGTGTGTGTGTGAGGGGGTACCTGTGATACCCAGGCCATGTAACAGGACGGGACAGCAGACACACTGGGAGAATCATGCTGGTTCTCAGACAGACACACTCCATCAAAACTACAGCCCTCCAGCTGTAGACCTCCCACCTAGAGGGAGAGAGGGAGGAAGAGGGGGGGGGAGGTATGGAGGGAGGGAAGGAAGGAGGGAAGAGAGAGAGGGAGGGAGGGATGGAGAGGGAGGGAGGGAGGGAGGGAGGGAGGGAATGAGAGGGGGGAGGGGGAAAGAAAGAGGGAGGGAGAAAGAAAGAGGAGAGAGATGAGAGGAGGGAGGAGGGGGAGGGAGGGGAGGGAGGGAGGGAGGGGGGGGAGATAGAGAGGGAGATGTGCATGACAGCAGGGTGATTAGTACGGACTCTAACAGAGAGTACAGCAGGTTTCCAAACTCAGTGACATTAACCTTGGTTACCCCCCCTCCACCCCCCCCCACCCCCCCCCAACCCCCCCCCTCTCAGAACTGTCCCTGTGTGTGTGTGATGTCATTTGAGGTGACTCAGGGATTCCATAGGCGTGAGTTAGACCAGCTGGACAATGAGAGGGAGCGCTGGCATAGGGTGGGACACACCTCGTAAATCACATTCAGGGAGTGTGTGTGTGTGTGTGAGATCATAGCTCCTCCTCCTCAGTGGAGGTGTTTCCCCTCCCTCCCTGCAGCTGTGTTCTCCTAGCCTCCACCCCTCCTCCCCCCTCCTCCCCCCTCCTCCCCCCTCCATCCCTCCTTTCATCTGCCTCCCGTTTCCCCAGGTCCCCCTTCCCTCCTGTACAGACTGCTGACACCACATGACCCAGCTCAGTACAATCTTACTGTCTGTGTGTGTCTGTGTGTTGTTGCAGCCTTACCTTGACTTGTAGTCTGGCCTGAGAGATGGGGTTTTTCCAGGAAGAGAGGAACACCAGACTGTCCATGGAGCAGCTTATAGCCCTGAGAACACAGGCAGCAGCCTGCATGAAGCTGGAGCCACGCTCCCTCTGCACTGTCACTGTCTGTCTGTCTCTCTGTGTCTGTCTCTGCCTGTCTTTCTGTCTGTCTGTGTCTGTCTCTGCCTGTCTTTCTGTCTGTCTGTGTCTGTCTCTGCCTGTCTTTCTGTCTGTCTGTCTCTGTGTCTGTCTCTGCCTGTCTTTTTGTCTGTCTGTGTCTGTCTCTGCCTGTCTTTCTGTCTGTCTGTCTCTCTGTGTCTGTCTCTGCCTGTCTTTCTGTTTGTCTGTGTCTGTCTCTGCCTGTCTTTCTGTCTGTCTGTGTCTCTCTGTGTCTGTCTCTGCCTGTCTTTCTGTCTGTCTGTGTCTGTCTGTGTCTGTCTCTGCCTGTCTTTCTGTCTTTCTGTCTGTCTGTGTCTGTCTGTGTCTGTCTCTGCCTGTCTTTCTGTCTGTCTGTGTCTGTCTGTGTCTGTCTCTGCCTGTCTTTCTGTCTGTCTGTGTCTGTCTGTGTCTGTCTCTGCCTGTCTTTCTGTCTGTCTGTGTCTGTCTGTGTCTGTCTGTGTCTGTCTGTGTCTGTCTGTGTCTGTCTGTGTCTGTCTGTGTCTGTCTCTGCCTGTCTTTCTGTCTGTCTGTGTCTGTCTCTGCCTGTCTTTCTGTTTGTCTGTGTCTGTCTGTGTCTGTCTGTGTCTGTCTGTGTCTGTCTGTGTCTGTCTCTGCCTGTCTTTCTGTCTGTCTGTGTCTGTCTGTGTCTGTCTCTGCCTGTCTTTCTGTCTGTCTGTGTCTGTCTGTGTCTGTCTCACACAGTGATTCTAATGAATGGGTCGTTATCAAGCTCTGTGGAAGCCTCATACTGACCATTCATTAGAATCAGGTGTGCTGGGGCAGGGAAACATCTAAAGCTGTCAGGACAGTGGCTCCTGAGGACCAGGGGTAGACACCCCTGATCTACACAGTGCAATCCTCTCTCTCCCTCCCTCCCTCTCATACCCCCCCCCCCCCCCAACACACACACACAGGAGGGGGTGTTACCTGGCGGTTTCCTGGCGCAGAGCGTTGAGGAAGGTGTCAGGGTGGAAGAGTTCTGACAGGTCCAGAGTGTCACACAGCAGAGCTTGCCTCTCTGCTCTCTCCACCCAGCCCTGCAACACACACACAGGGAGGAGATCACACAGGGAGGAGATCACACAGGGAGGAGATCCCACAGGGAGGAGATCACACAGGGAGGAGATCACACAGGGAGGAGGCTCTGCAGGTGCCATGAGAGGATGAGAAGAGAGGATGAGAGGAGAGGATGAGAGGAGAGGATGAGAGCAGATGATAAGTGCTGTGGATGAGAGGATGAGAGGAGATGATAAGTGCTGTGGATGAGAGGATGAGAGCTGTGGATGAGAGGGTCAGCGCTGTGGACGAGAGGAGAGAATGAGAGCTGTGGATGAGCGGATGAGAGCTGTGAATGAGCGCTGTGCTAGTCTGGATAGATCACACAGACCGGTCCAAACCAGCTGGCAGGACTGGCCCTGGGCAGGACTAACACAGGCCAGCCTCTCACAGTACTAATATTAACACACCAGGCTGAAAGGCTGCCAATGAACCTGCCTTCTCTCTCTCTTCTGTCAATCCATCTTTCTGTCTAAACACAGGCGGACACACACAGCCAGACGGATACAAGAAAGAGGGGGGGAGGGATGAGGAGACAGAGGGAGAGAGAGAGGGAGAGACAGAGGGAGGGAGGGAGGGAGGGAGGGAGGGAGGGAGGGAGGGAGGGAGGGAGGGAGGGAGGGTGTGGGAGCCAGAAGGGAGGGATGGAGAGAGAGAGAGAGAGAGAGAGACAGAGAGGGAAATGGCTAGCCGGCTGCGTGGGAAGTTGAAGCATGAACCTCACGAACAGAGAAAGTGCTCCACTGTCCTGCCACAGGAATGAAGCCTGCCTGGTACCTGACCACAGCTGACTCTGTCCAGCTAGGCAGCTCTCAGCCAGACGAGCTCCGCTAGCTCTGACTCATGGCTCCACTTCCCTCAGCTGAAAAGGCTCCTGCTGCCATGGCAGGAAACCCAGCAGGATTTGAGGTCACTTCAAAAACATGCTACAAAATACAGCCCTGAATGAACAACCATCGGATGTAATCTCTGTAATAAATTGATTCGTTTTTAAGCCCGTGGTCTATCTCAATTGGCTGACAAATAGATTTGGACGCTTTCCCCTAAGACAAATGCGCCGCTCCCTCTTCAAGACGTGGGCAGACGCACACGCACACAGACACACACACAGACACACACACACAGACACGAACACACACGGGTCTCTGGGGGCATGAATAATGCAGTGGAAGGGGTGTGTGCTGGTTAGTATTCTCTACTAGTGAGTCTCAAGGTCGGTATGTCTGCCTGGCTGTCCAGTCCAACCCTTCTAATCCTTCTAATTCAGCACATCTTTCTCCCTTTATTGGTCCTATTAGCTTAAAGGAACAACTAATGGGCGGGCCTCATTAGCAGCCCATGGAGAGGACAAGCTGGCAAGGCTGCCACACACACACTGTTCACAGGAACACAAACACACTGTACACATGAACACACACACACAATGCACACATGAACACACACACACACACACAATGCACACATGAACACACACACACACACACACACACACACACACACACTGGAACACACACTGTACACAGAAACACACACACACACTGTACACAGATGTGAAATGAAAAGTGGAATCTACCTACAAGCTCACACTGGGCCGACACATCAAATGACTGTGTGTGTGTGTGTGTGTCTCAGCTATATGGAGGCATGCGTCCAGTCTGGGGAGAAGCAGGAATCCATCTCTGCCGGAACATTCCGGAACG
The DNA here is from genome assembly GCA_030340665.1 of Neosalanx taihuensis. Classification (NCBI taxonomy): domain Eukaryota; kingdom Metazoa; phylum Chordata; class Actinopteri; order Osmeriformes; family Salangidae; genus Neosalanx; species Neosalanx taihuensis. The sequence continues at coordinate 4,265,087 of CM059297.1, read as the reverse complement.
CTAGTAAACCTGACGCCCCTGTATGAGGGAGGCCTGTCTGGGATTGTTAGAGTGTGTTGGGATGTGTGTGTGTGTTTACCTGTATGGCCAGAGCTCGCCCCAGAACAGCCCTCAGGTACTGCATGGGGTCCTCTGGCCCCTCCCACTTATTCTGCCAGCTTACTGGACACTGCATAGAGAGAGAGAGAGAGAGAGAGAGAGAGAGAGAGAGAGAGGGAGAGATAGAAAGAGAGGGTTAGATAGTTGTGTGTGTGTGTGTGTGTGTGTGTGTACCCAGACTAAATGAAGGCTTCAGTCAGGATATAGCAGTAAGTCCCACAGCAGGTTAGGAGGAGTCCTCCTTATTCCCTGTGCTATTAGAGAGATCAAAGCACCGGCCCTGGAGACACACACTCTCTCTGTCTCTCTCTCTCTCTCACACACACACACACACACACACACACACGCACACACACACACACACACACACACACTCTCTCTGTCTCTCTCTCTCACACACACACACACACACACACACACACACACACACACACACACACACACACACACACACACACACACACACACACACACACACACACACACACACACTCTCTCTGTCTCTCTCTCTCACACACACACACACACAAACACAGACACACACTCTCTCTCTGTGTCTCTAGTTCTCTGTCACACACACACAGGCAAACACGCACACACACACATTCTCTGCATCTCTAGTTCTCTCTCACACATGCACGCACGCACACACACAGTGAGGATGGAGAGGCTGGTGTTTGGAGGGCTTAGAGGTTTTAGCACAGCTAAATGGCTGTCAGTCTCTGAGCTGCACCAGAATCTTCCAGCCCAAACCAGCACTGCTCTGTCTAACCCCCCACCAGCCTCCCTATCCCCTCCTGGCCCTGTCTAACCCCCCACCAGCCTCCCTATCCCCTCCTGGCCCTGTCTAACCCCCCACCAGCCTCCCTAGCCCTCTCCTGGCCCTGTCTAACCCCCCACCAGCCTCCCTATCCCCTCCTGGCCCTGTCTAACCCCCCACCAGCCTCCCTATCCCCTCCTGGCCCTGTCTAACCCCCCACCAGCCTCCCTAGCCCTCTCCTAGCCCATACGAGCCCCTTCCACCACAGCTGAATACTGGAGGGTCCTGGAAGGTAAGTGGAGAGAGAAAGGGGGGGGGGGGGCTGAAGAGGGGCTGGTAATACGGGAACAAGGCGAGAGAAGAGAGAAACATGTAAATAGAGGGACGAGTGCACTTCAGACTCCTAGAGTCTCGGATGGAGAGGCAGAAAATGCGTCACTTTGTTCCTCCCACTCTCCCTCATCCTATCTCCCTCTCTCCCTCCCTCTCCCTCTCTCCCTCTCGCTGCCTCTCTCCCTCTCGCTGCCTCTCTCCTATCTGCCCTCCTCTCCAGTTCTCCTATCTCTCCTCTCCACTCCCTGTCTCCTTATCCCAGCCTGCAGACACACAGGTGGGGAGACTGCCTTCCAAATACCTGCCAAACAACTGCTGGAGGAGCCTGGATGAGTGTGTGTGTGTGTGTGTGTGAGTGAGTGAGTGAGTGAGTGAGTGTGCATACACGTGTCCACGTGAGTGTGTGTGTGTGTGTTTCAGGACTGAAACCAGAGGCTCCATCACCAACTCCTGCAAGGGTAACTGTTGAGTTCCTCCAATCAGAGAAGAACATTTAATTGACCTGGCACCCAATAGCGAGACTGGAGCCAGAGTAGGAGTGTCTGCCAGGGGCCCAATCAGCTATCAGAGTGGGCCGGTGAGGGGAGATAAGCGTTGGAGAGGAGATGAAGAAGATGAAACAAGAGTGAGATGCTCTGATGCCATGCCTGTGGGAGATACCATCTCTGTCTCAGAACCACCCCGTGCTAATGGGCTCACAGCAGAGGAGGAGGAGGAGAGGGGGGGGGGGTCACAAAACTGGATCAAACTCCTAACAAGGTTGTGGAGGGCCCCCCCCCTACTTATATTAGTCACTACTGAACACACCTTCTCTGAAGACTGTTGTAACGTCATTACTGCCTGACTGTCACTGTCTATGTTTACATTCTTGTGCGAGAATGTCCTCTCGCCTTCGGACGAGAGAGAGACATGATTGAGTCCTAAACCTTGTACTGTCTTCATTTTGTTGCCAGAGGTCTGGTCATTTCTCTCCCAATCTGCAGGTTGTTAAATACTTATTGAATCCAGAACTCAACTGAACTGTCACTCCGTTTTTGAAGAGACGGACAAAACACTTTCTTCATTAATACACACAGGCACGCACACGCACACACACACACGCACGCACGCACGCGCGCAAACACGCACAGACACACCCACACACGCACACACACACACACGGCAGGTACCTCCTGGTTGAGCAGGGCCGTGGCCAGGGTGTGCACCCCAGAGGTCAGCAGGGACGTCCCCCTGATGACCCTGCTCAGAGCCGCTAGGGATTGGTGGATCCCCTGGACCAATCGGATGGCGTTGAACTGCTCCAGGACAATGAAGGACAGGACAGGTGACCCTTGACCCTCAGTGGGCGGGGCCACCTTCTGGTGAATGAGAGTTGAACCCTGAGAGAGGGAAGAGGGGGAGAGAGAGAGAGAGAGAGAAAGAAAGAGAGACAGAAAAATGTATGAAAAACAAACACGCATCCATGGAAATGCATAAAACGTTGTAACTGAATGTGAAAATGAGACTGGGAACCGTGGAAACAGGGTTTCTAAGGGTCTCTCTACCGTCAAGCCCTGATGCGCAGACACTTGTGCTTAAACACACACACACAAACACACACACACACACAGGACCAAACACAATACGCTCGCTCTTTGTCTAGCTCACACAAGCCTTCTGCATGCAAACTCAAACCAAACACAAACAAAAGACAGACAACAAATTTGGCAGGAATACCAACACACACACACAGACACACACACACAGACAGAAAGACTAAAGGCGGAGAGACAAAAGGCGGAGAATTCAATTAGCCTAAACACAGATGGTTTTAACACTCATCCGCACATCCACACCTCCCCTCACGCTCTCACGCTCGCTTCCCGAGCAAACAGAACACTGTCTTCACCTCATCTTCTCCTCTCCCTCAGAGAGAGAGAGAGACCACGTGAGGGAGAGGAAGAGGGAGGCAGAGACTGACAGTGTGAGGGAGGGAGAGAGAGAGAGGGAGGCAGAGAGAGACAGTGTGAGGGGGGAGAGAGACAGTGTGAGGGAGGGGGAGAGAGAGAGGGAGGCAGAGAGACAGTGTGAGGGAGGGAGGAGAGAGAGAGGGAGGCAGAGAGACAGTGTGAGGGAGGGAGAGAGAGAGAGGGAGGCAGAGAGAGACAGTGTGAGGGAGGGAGAGAGAGAGAGGGAGGCAGAGAGACAGTGTGAGGGAGGGAGAGAGAGAGAGAGGGAGAGAGAGGCCGAGAGACGAGAAGAAGAAAAGGGAGAATTCAATTAGCTCGAACACGGGTCTCCAATGAATTGCGATCACACCTTGGCTCTTTTCTTTCCTCCGGCATAATGGATGTGACCAGGATATGACAAGGGAGCTGCACTCAATCAATACAAACACAGTCTACTTGTCTGTGAATAATAGGGCTGGAGCTGGGTGTCAGCGGAGGGGGGATTGCTGCGTAAGGTGTTTCAGCTTGTTTTCTCAACAAGAAGCGCAGGAAGTGCGTGACGATGACAGAGGAAGTGAGCGCCCTCGGGGCGGGAGACTCCGTCTGGCAGGAAGCAGGAAGTCCACTGAGACTCGACAGCAGACCCCAAAGAGAAAACCCCTGGTGCAGCCTTTGTTTACGCTGTTGCGCAATAACACACTGTGACAAGATGCTGTGACAAGACCCAATGACTCACTGCAGGGGGAGGGAGGGAGGGAGGGAGGGAGGGAGGGAGGGAGGGAGGGAGGGAGGGAGGGAGGGAGGGAGGGAGGGAGGGGAGGAGGGAGGGAGGGAGGGAGGGAGGGAGGGAGGGAGGGAGGGAGGGAGGGGAGGGAGGGAGGGCACGAGTAAAAATGACTAAATTATTTAATACACGCTGCCATTATTGAAAGAGGTCGGGGTTTCTAAGCAACCACACATCCCTCCTGGGAAGGTGGGGCAAGGAATGGAGACAGAGGGAGAGAGAGAGGGATGGAGAGAGATGGAGAGAAAGAGGGATGGAGAGAGATGGTGAGAGAGAGAGGGATGGAGAGAGATGGTGGAGAGAAAGAGGGATGGAGAGATGGTGGAGAGAAAGAGGGATGGAGAGAGATGGTGGAGAGAAAGAGGGATGGAGAGAGATGGTGAGAGAGAGGGATGGAGAGAGATGGTGAGAGAGGAGGGATGGAGAGAGATGGTGGAGAGAAAGAGGGATGAGAGATGGTGGAGAGAAAGAGGGATGGAGAGAGATGGTGGAGAGAAAGAGGGATGGAGAGAGATGGTGAGAGAGAGGGATGGAGAGAGATGGTGAGAGAGAGGGATGGAGAGAGATGGTGGAGAGAGAGAGGATGGATAGACAGAGGGATGGAGAGACAGAGGGATGGAGAGACAGAAAGATGGAGAGACAGAGGGATGGAGAGACAGAGGGATGGAGAGACAGAGGGATGGAGAGACAGAGGGATGGAGAGACAGAGGGATGGAGAGACAGAGGGCTGGAGAGACAGAGGGATGGAGAGACAGAGGATGGAGAGAGAGGTGAGAGGAGGGCACACAGCAGGTGAACTAACCTGGTTCAGTTTCTTCCAGAGGTTGAGGACAGGTGAGAGGCCCAGTAGACCAGATCTCCCTGTCGAACTTTGACCCTGCCGCCACGAGCGACTCAGGATCCGCAGCTGGGAGATCACCTGCCAATCAGCACGCAAAGACAGTTAGCTCCACCAATCCCAGCTGACGATACTTGGGTTCATGTCCAGTGTTAAGAGTCTGAAAACTATATCTGTCAGAACAGTAGGCTGGATATGAAGCCTACTGCTACTGTTGTGTGTGTGTGTGTGTGTGTGTGTGGTGTGCGTGTGTGTGAAAGACAGGTTTTAAAAGATCCCAAACACACAGTTAACTGTCTTGTAAACTACACTTCATCAGTCCTGCAGACTGGGAAGGAGAGAGGGAGGGGGAGAGAGAGGGGAGAGAGAGCGGGGGGAGAGAGAGAAAAGGACAGACAGAGGCGGGGTGTGTGTCCTCAGTATCAGGTCAATCCCACTAACCTGCAGTCTAACAGCAGGCCCCTCAGGCCCATTCCCAGAAAATGGGGTAAGTCCTCCCCTGTGTCCCCTATCTGTCTCACACGCACGCACACGCACACACACACACACACAAACACACACACACCCACGAATACAGGGCCGCAGGCAATGTACTTTAAGAAGGTGTGTGTGTTTAAGTCAGAGTAGGTATGTAAGTCATTATGTCGGTGTGTCAGAGTGTGTGCTTATGAGTAAGTATGTGTGTGTGTGTGTGTGTGTGTCAGCCAGTGTGTGTGTGTGTGACTAGTTAGGCCCCACACGTCCCTGGTTGTGACAGGAGTCCAGAGGGGCCGGAGGAGGGACAGGAGGGCAGCAGCAGGAGGAGGAGGAGGAGGAGGAGGAAGGATCAGACTGACAATGACAAAGTACACCAGGGACTGAGGGAGGGAGGGAGACGGGGGGAGAGAGGGAAAGGGAGAGACAGAGAGAGGACACACACTCCTACAGTGCCCTGTCTGCTGCCCCTGTTCAGGATACTGAGGGAGTGAGTGAGTATGGCTCAGTGCCATGATACTGAACTCACACACACACACACACACACACACACACACACACCCCAAACACACACACACACACACCCCAAACACATACACACACACACACTCACACACACACACACACACACACACACACACACACACACACACACACACACCCAAACACATACACATACACACACACACTCACACACACACTCACACACACACACACACACACACCCAAACACATACACACACACACACACACACACCCAAACACATACACACACACACACTCACACACACACACACACACACACACACACCCAAACACACACACACACACACACACACCCAAACACATACACATACACACACACACTCACACACACACTCACACACACACACACACACACACACACCCAAACACATACACACACACACTCACACACACACTCACACACACACACACACACACACACACACACACACACACTCACACACACGTTATGATGTGAGTGTGCTGCCTCCTCTGTGCTCACCATGCTGGTCCTGAATGCAAATACCAGACTGAGCTTTTGTCTGATTGTGTGTTGGAGCTGGGCCTACAGACAGAACCAGAACCAGACACAACCAGACAGAACCAGAACCATACAGAACCAGACAGAACCAGAACCATACACAACCAGACAGATCCAGAACCATACAGAACCAGACAGAACCAGAACCATACAGAACCAGACAGAACCAGAACCAGACACAACCAGACAGAACCAGAACCATACAGAACCAGACAAGAACCAGAACCAGACACAACCAGACAGAACCAGAACCATACAGAACCAGACAGATCCAGAACCAGAACCATACAGAACCAGACAGATCCAGAACCAGACAGAACCACAACCAAACAGACCTAGACAGAACTAGAAATAACCAGAACCAAACAAACACAGAACCAAATAAAACAGAACCAAACAGAACCACACCCAGAACCAAACAGAACACAGTCTAAACACCCACAGACACACACACAGTCTAACAAACACAGTCTAACACAAACACACACATACAGACACACACACACACACAGTCCAACACACACAGACACACACACACAGTCTAACACACACAGACAGACACACAGTGTAACACACAGAGTGTAACACACACACAGTGTAACACACACAGTGAGTGTAACACACAGTCAGGCAGACTGGAAGGGTCTGGCCTCATCGTCCATCATGTCTGACAGGGAGACTCTAATAACGTTCCAAGCTCACAGCTCTTAACTACTGTCACTGCCCCCAACACGCACACACACACACACACACACACACACACCACACACACACACACACACACACACACACACACACACACACACACACACACACAGGTGCACACAGGCGCACACACACAGGAGCATACACACGCGCACACACACACAGGCGCGCACACACGCACACACCACGCACACCACTCCACCTCTGCCGCCCAACCTCTGACAGAGCTCCCAGAAGGTGTGTGAGCAGTAAGGTGTTGTTATCTGAGAGCTGCAGGCTGGGCAGGTACTCAATCAACCTACCCCTTCAAAGAGTGTGTGTGTGTGTGTGTGTGTGTGTGGGTGTGTGAGAGTTGGTGTTTGAGTTTCTTACGGACACACAAACGCAGGTACAAACCAACAGGCACACACGCATGCACACACGCATGCACACACACACCAACACACACACCCACACCCACACACACTCTCTGGCTCAGAGTTTGAAAACATCAGTTTTCCTCCAGTTCAGATGGTTTCTGTAGGTTACATCAGCCACAACCGCCCCATTGTAGGGTCAAGCTAGGAGCAACATGTGTACACCCCCCCCCAATCGACCGCTGATTTATTGAGCGTTACTATCTTCCCATAGAGCTGTGTTTTAACACAAGGATCGTGCTCCAACCACAGCGTGACCTCCGTTGCACGGCAGGCTGTAGACCCGCCGCTAAGCGGCCAATCAGCTTCCAGGCTGCTAAAGTGGCCACAGATGGGGCTAATCAGCAGGTGGACCAATCAGGCTCATCCAGGATAAAAAAACAAAGAACCTGATCAGCCTGCTGTCACTGTACTTCCAGTCTGGTGTTACATCAGCCTGGATGAAAACACACTCCCTGGCGTGAGTGGAGAGAGAGAGAGTGGAGAGAGAGAGTGGCAAGAGAGAAAGAGAGAGAGAGACACACTTTTAAAGGTAACTTTATTGGACTGTAACTTTAACAGACATTCCTTATTAAAGCATGACCATTTCATGTAGAAATGATCCCTTATTAGTCCCCTAATGGGGACATTTCAGAGGCGCACACATTTATTCAATGCATTGGCCGGGATTCGAACCCCCACCGGGAATGAAACCCAGGCTTTCTGCACATGGTAGGCAAGAATCCTACCACTGAACCACCGGTGCTGCCAGCATTACACTTTCCAATAAACCCAACAGATCATGCAAAGATACACTCCTGATTCACAACCTCAGTTCTAAACCCACCCATAACCATCCACTGTGCACAAGGCACAGAAGGACTACCTCCATCTCCCCATGACTAACGCCTCACTCTTCCCCCAGTCCTCTCCTCCCATACCTCTCTATCTCTTCTTCCACTACCTTCTCATCCCCCTGGGGACACAACCAGTGCTATCCCTTCCCCATGCCCTACCCCTGGGTAAACCACCCCCTGCACCCTGCCTTCTCAACCTACACAGCAGCGGCTCTATGGCCAGAGCTTTTAACTGCCACCCCCCCCTGTGCTCTAATGAGAGCCCCCCTTAACCTGTTCTTGCAGGAAAGAACCTAAGTCAGCTCTCCTAGACTGGAACGCCCCCTGGAGGCTGCGTGGGGAGGGGGAGAGAGAGAGACAGAGAGAGAGAGAGAGAGAGAGAGAGAGAGAGAGAGAGAGAGAGAGAGGGAGAGAGAGAGAGAGAGAGAGAGAGAGAGAGAGAGAGAGAGAGGGAGAGAGAGAGAGAGAGAGAGAGAGAGAGAGAGAGAGAGAGAGAGAGGGGAGGGAAGGGAGGGAGGGAGAAAGATGGACAGAGATAAAGAGAGAGATGGAAAGAGGGAAGTGTGTGTGTGTGTGTGTGTGTGTGTGTGTGTGTGTGTGTGTGTGTGTGTGTGAGAGAGAGAGCAGGAATAAGTGCCGTGTCATCCAGCATGTCGGAGCAATTTCCTCTCCCAATCTGGGGAGCAATCAGGGCTGTAATTGGCGGACTAATTAGGGCCTCTAATTGCCTCTCCACCAAGTCCTGCTGACGAGAGCCCAGCAGAGAGCGGCGCCACAAGATGGCCGCCCCGCAGAACACCAGCCAATCTGCGCCTCAGCTAGGCCTGGTGTGTGTGTGTGTGTGTGTGTGTGTGTGCAATTGTGTGTGAGATTGTGTGTGCGTGTGCTCCGAGGGTAAAGAAGGATGAGGAAGAGGAGTGTCTCTCGGTCTGTCCCACACTAACAGCTCACACCTCCCCCCCTCCCCAGGCTAGTGTTTTCCACAGGAAGCAGTAGTGTTTATTTGGCTGCGCCCCTCCTTCCCTCCCTCCCTCCCTCCCTCCCTCACCCCCCTCCCCTCCAGCATCTTTGATGTGTGGAATGCCCTCTTGTCAGCACATTGTCTGCATACACGCCTAAATACTGGACACACATGAACACACACACACACACAAAAGCTGACAGCTTGAGCGGTCTGATTTCAACCTTTCTACCCTACAAAATGATATTGACAGCAGCATATAAACAAACCTGATGCCTGAAGGGCCAGATTCTGCCTCACTGTTGGAACTGGGTTAACTGGCGTTTTGCTTGTGTGTGTGTGTGTGTGTATGCATTACTATGTGTGTGTGTGTATGCATGACTATGTGTATGTGTGTGTGTGTGCATGCCTGTGTGTGTGCATGACTATGTCTGTGTGTGTGTGTGTGTGTGTGTGTGTGTGTGTGCATGACTGTGTGTGTGTGTGTGTGTGTGTGTGTGTGTGCATGACTGTGTGTGTGTGTGTATGCATTACCATGTGTGTGTGTGTGTGCGTATGCATTACTATGTGTGTGTGTGTATCCTACCTGAGAGCTGATGATTCGCTGGGCAGACCTCTCGATGTTGGCAGGAAGGCCGAAGAACGCTGGCTTGTCATCTTCCGGAAGGTTCTCTATGACTCTCCTGTAGTCCTGGACATCATAAGGATGCATGTGAGCATGTGCAGTGCACAGTGTCTGCGACAGTGTGTGCGTGTGTGAGAGAAAGGAGAGTGTGTGTGAGAGAGTTAGTGTGTGTGAGTGTGTGTGTGTCTCACCAGTATGGAACAGGAGTTGGGCAGGCTGATCTGAGCAGGGAAGGGGCTATCTCTCTTGCTATTGGCCGAGG